>BPLS01000225.1:508585-529078 GCA_019656275.1 Rhododendron kiyosumense | reverse complement strand
GAGAGAGAGAGAGAGAGAGAGAGAGAGAGAGAGAGAGAAGAACTGGACGGCTAGACGCTGAGATTGGGAGAGAGAGGAAGATGAACTGAACCGGTCTTCGTCGTTGTATGCGACTTTATGAGAGAAAATTATATGGTGTGACACATTTTTTTAATCCGAGTTCCTGTCCAGGTTTTTTACGGTCTAGTCCGGTCCAATTTTGGGCCATTGTGAGCGCATCCCGGGCATACAACAATGATCAGAATCGTTCATTTTGTAAAGCTCGTCGAATATGTCATCCATGACAAAAATTAGCTTGATCGAATATCAATAGGTACATGAATGAAACAGATTTGTACATGAAAAAAATGGGCAATTATTAATTTCAACTTAATTTTGTTATTGCTTTTTGCTTGTACAAATCTATTTCGTCCATGTACATATTGATGTTCGATCAAGCTAATTTTTGGCATGGATGACATATTCGACGAGCTCTACAAAATAAACGATTCTGATCATTGTTGTGGACCCGGGATGGGCCCACAACGGCTCAAACTAGACCGGACTGGATCGTAAAACAACTAGACAGGAACTGAACCCGTGACACATATTCAATGAAACAAATTTTCAATTGGAGATGAACAGTCAATTTTGCATGAACAATTTTTCAATTGGAGATGAACAGTTAATTTTGCGAACAAAAAATGTTGATTGAAATTGTGATTATGATATTGCTTTTGGGTAAGATCAAATGTTGATTGAAATTTAGTTAATTGTGAAAATAAAAACAGAAAAATGAAAATGAATTAGCCTCTCGTAATTGGACAAAAAAATTATTACTAGAATTTTGTTTTGCCAATTGCCAGGAGAGAGAGAGAGAGAGAGAGAGGAGGTAAACTTATGGTAGAAAAGTACAAGGGTACCAAAGTCATTTACTATTTTCCGTTAACGGAATTAGTGTTGCACTTTACTCCAAAACCTTAGGGAGGCGATTTGCTCATTAATAAAACTCAGGGAGGTCATCTGCCAAAGAGCCAAACCAAAGGGGGGTTTTCCGTACTTTGCCCTTGTTTTAATTACATCCCTATCTATAGAACACCACGATGAATTAATAGATCTCATTTAATTTGTCTTTTATCACAATAACGCTACAACCAGGGCACCACATTAATTATCGACATTGGGAAAACTTATTTTGCTTTTGGACACCGCTACGTGGTGTTTAATTTCTAATTCCTTTTAATCGCACATTGGAATAAGGCATTCACATTTTATCTCGAGACCAAATTAATATGTGATGGAAAAAAGGACATGAAACAACACGTAACGGTATTTCGGAAACATTAAATAATCTAGGACATGAAACATTGCATGACGGTGTTCCGGGAACATTAAATAATCTATGTTCGATGGATGTGTGTTCTTTTTTTTCATACTATATATATGTGGTACCATATAAAGTTTGTTCCAAATAATTCAAGGCTGATACGTAACTGTTTTTTGCCTTCTGATACCATTGCACTCTGATAGTTGGTGGGAGAAAAAATAACATGCGTATTGGCCTGTTCTAGTTATGTACCAGTTTGTTTTTGATAAACCGATTCACGGCCAATACTCGACCGTTACGGATGGTGATTTCGGCGCTTACAAAAATTACTCCAAAATAATTTTTACAATTTCACAACCGCGACAACCGATTCCCGTTCTTTATTGTTTGATTCTCTCTAACTCTATACCGCAACACCTCAACCATTCCTGTTAAGTGTTCCGGTACTACTACTATTAGTAAAACTTTTTATCGAAGGGGGGAAGAACATGATGCTGAGACAGACTTGTTTGTTAAGCGGGACCCGGAGTTTTGTCGGGAGGTTTTGGGACAGGTTGGGTTGTTGGTTCCCTTGCCTTTGTTTCTCTTTCTTCCGGGAGGCGCAAGGCTGTTTTGTGGGCGTGACGCGTGGAGGGATTAGGAAGCATGCGTGGCGTCATCTGGCATTCGGTGCCCTTGGCATGCCACGCTACTATTCGATCGAAGGGACTAAAGAAGAAAGGAAAGGAATAAGTAAGGAACGGAGCGTGCGTGAGGGTTTGGGAAGGCCACGGTACGGTATCGCTTGTTGGCTACGGCATGACTCGAGAGAAACGCATGCACTTTGATTCTCGACGTTACATGTGGAAACGAGTCGAGTCGAATTTTTTAATTTTTGAGCTCGGCTCGATAACTAACCCCGTTCTTTATGGGATTTTGAATTTGAATTTATAGGTAATGAGTGTAAAAAGAAATAGAATAATAATTGAAAATATGAGTAATGATTTGAGAGAGATAAATGAGAGTAATGAATGATTGGAGAGAAATATGATAATGATTATAATTCAAAATCCACAACCCTTAAACGAATGGGGTCACTAAGCAGCTCGACTCGTTTGTAAGCGAGCCGAATCCTTAACGAGCTGTGCCGATTCATTTACTAAAACGAGGCTCTTTTAAAAAGTAGAACCTATACAAATGAGGGGAGCTTTTTCGAGCCGAGCTGGCCCTAATTGTTTACTAAACGAGCCTCAAGCTCGAGCTGCTCTTTTCATTTTTAATGGATGGTCCGAAGCGGCAATCCATTGATGGCAGGGGTCACCCAGAGGCGCATTACACTATCGGTCGGTATGGAGAATGGAGATTGCAAGGAGCTTTACTGATGATTCGACGGACGGAATAAGCGGGCCTACGAAGGAGGAAGGCAACTATATCTTCAATACTTTGTGACCACATTTGGGTACTGTGTTATTTATCACCAACGTATAGATATACTTTGTGTCATATTTTCACGTAATGGGACACATTTCATTAATACTACGGTAACACATCATGTGACCACTAAATTGAATATGGTCATGATAGTAATGAGGGCTTGTTTGGATGCAACAATAGAAAAGGGTATTGTAATATACACATTTCTAATACGTGGGCCCTTTTCTATGGCGTGGTTTGGTAAGCCAATAACCGGGGTGATATCTTAATACCTATTCCTCCATAACCCCCCCTAATACTCCCTAAGAGGGGCATACACATGGCTAGGGTAGGAGCCGGCAATGTGGAATCCCCCCTTATAATACCCCATCTCTCTTCCATTCAACTACAAAACAACTTTATCTCCCATTTTATACCTCATCCAAACTAAGTATTATTTAATCACTCCGTCACATTAATGTGAACCCACATTTCTTACATAATATTTCTTACTATCCAATCTCTCTTCTTACCTAATGCCTCATCCAAACGAGCCCTGATAGTATGCGCAGGTGAGTATATAGTAAGAGGTGGGTACTATAGAACATGGAATAAAGAGGTACTACTACTACTATTTTAGCTTAATTAGCTTTTGTTAGCAAATTGATCACGTACCGGGTTTGACCGGGCTTTTACACCACGCAAATCCTGTACTATATGGTAAGATTGATGATTGATGGATGCCTTTAATTACCTCCTAGCATGAAAGCTTCACATGCCGCCACAACATCTTCTTGTCTTTTGCCTATTCTCTCTCTCTCTCTCTCTCTCTCTCTCTCTTACTACTACTACTACTACGTGACATTTCTTTAAAGTTAACTCTCTCTCTCTCTCTCTCTCTCTTGCTTCGCTTGCGCGGTCAAGTAGCATGATTGACGAGAACCAAAGGCCAAATTAGCAAGCAAACCCACTAGGTACGATAATTCCATGAAAACAGACGATCGATCCTCCTGTTTCTGCTTGCAAAAAAAATAAAATAATTGAAAGGTACTTACAATAGCATAACCAAAATAAAATAATCAAAATTTGTCATTTTATCTTTCGGTTATTCATTTTAGGAGTTGTTAAGATTAACAATTTAAAATCTCACGGTAGTCCGTAGCAAAAAAAAAAAAGAAGAGATTTTGACATTAAGCTCCGTGCAATCTCAGCCATCCTTCTCGACAGTCAATAGTTGAGATACGTGTTCAAACCATTACCGGTAATAAATATCTTTCACCGGTAACAGTTTGTTTTCGATCCGGACTATCCAAAAAACTTTTGGACGAGCGAGCTTGAGCACCGTTTAAAAGCTTTTCTCCCATCAAAAAATAAATGTCATTTCTTGCTCTACTTTTCTTTTAGAATACATTTTCACACATCATTTCCGGTAGTCATACAATTTGTGTTGTCCAAAAATGTTGAGAGAGAGGAGAATGAGAATCCGGGAGAGGGGGTTGCTTTTGGGTTTTTGCCTCCTAGTTATGGGACAACCAAGAATATGACTTTACGTGAATGGTAAGTGAGGTTGAAATTGAGCAGGGTTACTATAGTAATTTTAAAACTGTTCCAAAAGATTGAGGCAATCTTGTGTTTGCAATCAGTGGTGGACAGAAGAGTGAGGGAATTTGTACTGTATTTGCTATAATTGGTTGAGGTGATTACATAGGAGAACTTGCAATTAATGGCACGAAAATGATTTGGATTGGCCAAAAATAAAAAGGGGTGGGGGTGAGAAATTGATAAGGTTGAGATATGGAGTGGGTGGAACAGATATCTTTTACCTTATCACCTTGGGTGCAGTTGTCTATATGTGGTACAAAATGGGCACTTGGAGATTGATATACTTTCTTTATGATTCGGGTATCCGGACAAGATTACGCGTCCACTTGCAGAGAATGATAGTACTTTTTTTTATAATTCGGGTGTTCGGGTCAGGTTACGCGATCAATGTTGAGGGACCAATTTCATCGTCCACCTACAGAGACTCTAATTAAAGTCAGAGCAAAGCCTCTGTATGGACTAACTTTGAAGGACTTGACAATATAGTTCTGAAGGACTTGATAGCATAGCTAGCACGTGAGAGGTTTCGAACGTGAAATCTTAGGATTTAAAGATTCATGATACTTTTTCCGTAACTCAGGTACCCGGTGTAATATTTCGTTCTATGCCGGAAGTCTACATAGGTGGTCTTAGGCATAGAATAAACCATGTAAGTTATTACTAGTACATTGGGCTTAAGTTTTTGAGCTGTGGTGTGACTTATGGATCAAAATCAAGGTATTAAGCCAGTGGTTACACCCGGGCTTGTTTACGCTCATCTCGATTAATTCTGAGGATCAATTTGACAGCCAACTTATGGGGTTCCCAATTAATTAGAGTCAAAGCGAAGCTCTTTATGGACTGACCCTAAATGAGTTAATAGCGCCTAAAAAGTTTTAAATAAGAGAGTTATGATTTGGAGATTGATTGAAGGAAGTAGCAATCCATATTATCTTTTCGTAAAATGGACGTGCCGTGGATTAGAATTAAAGTTTTTTAAGTAATACACCCTGTAACTGATTTTTATTTATTTTTTTTAACAGCTGTAACTGATATTTCAGTCTTAAAAGATCTTTAATTTCGGGACCCATTACCCATAAACTGCAAAATATCTATTTTTCCTCATATTGATAGATTTTAGCGAGTTTTGAAGAGTTTTCCCAAAATTAAATGAAGTGATTTAGGTTTCACTAATTTTTTTTTTTTTTGTAGTTTCGTGTTAGATTTCGTTGGTTTAATAATTTTCTTGATCAGAGAAATTTAAAAGATGAACATTATGTCAGTTTTAATCTAAACCATCCCCTCGTATATGTGTCGTGATCAACAAACACTTAATTAAGATGTTGAGAGTCCGTCCAGTGCACGAGGCTTCCACCCCGGAAGAAGAGAGGCTGTTTCTGTGACTCGAACTCGTGACCTCCAAATCACAATGGAGCAACTTTATCGTTGCACAAAGCCCGCCCTTCTTGTAGAGACTGTAGTTACCTAAAACTAAATGAAACTTTCTCCTTAACTCTCTTTCTTACATGGAATTTTTTCTTTTATCTTTTTATTCATTATTCTAAACCTTTTACAAATGTGAAATATATAATTTATTTTGCTTGAAAAGGAAAGTACAGTAAGTTCAATCAATCATATACTCCGTAACAAATACTCCTTGAAACCTATCTCTTTTCTTCATTTTTTTGTTTTTTTATTGTTATAGAATTTCTTAATTATTTTGCGAGAAAAATGGAGTAAATTTCAAGAGTCACATGCGTCGATCCACTAATTTACAAGAAAGCAAAAAAAAAGAAGTTATCAATGATATTTTTTTCGACTTCGTGTATTGAACGGACAAGATGCTAGTTATATTCATAAATGAAATGTATCAAAAATCCGACAGTAGACAGCTTGTGTTCCAATATGAGAATAAATTGTACACGAAGGGTCCATGTACAAGCCAATTTCCTCCTACCCAATAAGAACAAAACACCTCATCCATACGTGGGGCAACCCACTTTTATCCCCTATCTACCTAATAAAATACAAGGGTGTGGGGATCACACAAACACAGGTTGAAAGAATGATTGAGATTCATTTGATCCAGGACTGATGTGTGCTCTTCAACTCTCTTAAAAAACACTACACTCTTACAAATAAATTACAAAAATACCATCAGTTCTTTTTACCAGCCCATTGCTCAACTTTTAGAGTTGGCATAAAAAATAAAAATATATTATAAAAATGCCCGCGCCTACGACATTATTGGGGTGCGTAGTGCCACAAAGAGGGGCAACCACCAGCAGATTTATAGACGGTCACTGCCTTGTGCGGAGAAGGCAGAGAGCCAATAAGCTTTAGACGCATCACACAAAGCCCTTTAAACAGCTGAGACATAATCTTTGTGTATTTGGAACTCAGTAAAGAAGAAACTTGATTATGAAAATTCTAGAGAGAAATATTAAATATGATCTTTTATGATAAATTGATCAGAAAATTAAAATCGTTGTATTGGTCTAAATGGATTAAAAATTGAAGCACTTAATTTTTTAACCATATATTTTTAAATATAAATCGTCCAAAAGAATTAAGTGCTCTAATTTTCAATTCGTTTGAACCGGTGTGAAGATGTTATTTTTTTTAATCATTATATCCTGAAGGGTCATTAATTTTTGTCTATTGAGCTCTCATAATCAAATTTTTACTCTATATGATCGCAAATAAAGAGCATATACTTAATTATGAGAGTCCTAAGGACAAAAAGTAATCATGATGACCCTTTAGAATAATATGATTAGAAATATATGATCTTCACATTGGTTTAAATGGATTGAAAATTGGAACACTTAATTTTTTTAGAATATTTATATATAAAAAATAATATTGTTAAAAAATTGAATGCTCTAATTTTTAATTCGTTTAAACCAGTGAAAGATCTTATTTTTCTGATCAATTTACTCTCTTCGAATCTATAAAGACACACAGCCTCAAGATTTTTTTTTTTGGTAAATGAGAGTTGGATGGCAGCCTGCTTATGGTAACGTGGAATTCCCTCATTCTCATTCTTCTTGACTACTATATATATATATTTTTTCCTTTTCTTTTCTTTTTTTAATAATTCGGATGTCTGAACTAGCTTTCGCTCATCTTAAAAAAATTTGATTTTCAGTGCTCTAAAATTTATAGCCACACAAACCTCCAATGGCCCCAAATTTAAAATATTTGGATTCCGTGGAGTTCAGTTCGACTTTTTGAAGGACAAGTCCCCCCCCCCCCCTTTTTTTTGTTTGTTTGTCAATATTGTACAGTATAAATTAGTGAGGTGTTAATATGTGAGTCCATAGGAGATTCAAATGCTATCCATAATCTTGAATCTCAAATCCGTCCCTCGTGGGGCTCAAACTCCTGCCTCCACTGAAGGAGGAGGTGAACTTTTCACCGGTTCTTTTAACTAATTGTTTACTCATATCGACTTAGCCAAACCATTGAGATTGTTACATTCTTTCCTTCTTCAAGTATGTTTTTAAAGGGAGGTCGGTTCAATCATCGTAACCTTAAAAGTTTTTTAATGTTAAGATTTGGGAAAATATTCTTTCCAGTAAGAAAATTATCTTATCAACAGTAATCTTTTGCTAATACTGATTCTTGATTATCGAGATGAGCTGCTAAAATATGACAACTTCCTGCTGTCTAAAAATCTGGCTTTTCTGTAGTCTGTTGTTGGAACTGTAAAGCGCCATCCGTGTGATTCTAACCGTCCAAAAGTGTTTTTAACGGTTTAAATTTTAACAAATCTTTTTATTTAAAATCTGAATTGTTGAATACAAAAATGAATATTAACTACGATGAAATGACAACCGCCTCTCTGCAATTCAACTACAGTTGCAGAGAAGCCGGGTCTGCCGTCTAAAACTTGGATTGTGGGTACCTTTTTTCGTAGGCCCCCTCTTCTTCTGGGTCCCAATTTCTCACTCCCAGGCCACATCGTTTGGCGTGTAGAGAATCCCAGTGAGTGCACATTGGCATGCACACACGTTCTGGCCCCAATGCTTGAGTAATTCCCAAGCCATGTACTGTAAAACATTCCCTGTTCCTCGAATCTTCAAATTCTTTCTTATCTTAAAAGCAAATAACTTACGGAACAAAAATGGTAGGATACATGATAAGTATCTATGAAATTGTTCACGGAAACGACATGTATGACTCATATATGTCGGCCTAATTTTTGTAATAGTGTCTTATTGAAGTTTTATTACACTGTACGTTAGGAACGCCGTACGATTTATATATAGGCATTTTACTCGTTTCTAGAAAAAAAAAATGTCAAATTTTTTGTCTCAAAATTCAACTCCTCTCTCTGCGCTCGGTCTTTAATAACTTTTATTTCCAATTATTATTCTCATTTCTCTATCTATCTCTCTCCACTTATTACCCTAAAAACCACTTTCGAAATACAAACCAAACAAACCTTACCTTAACAAACCTTAGTGCTCAACGCCAGCTCATTTAGCAGCCCTAACATTATGACTTTACTAGGTAACGTGGAATACACATTCAAAAAACATTAATTATGCTAAGAACACAAACATTTTACACTCACTCATTGTTGAGAATATAAATAATAAAGTTACCCATCTCTTTAACAATTTAAGCTTTTAGATGAGTTAGTGTTTAACAATCTAATATGGTATCAGAGCCGACAATGTATCTTGTGTTCGAACCTCACCGCCTACCTAATGATTAAAATTTACATGTGTTTAGTCCGTTTATGAAGGAGAGCTTGGTTACACGTGATGGGAAGTGTTCAGAATGAAAATAATAAAGTTGCCCCTCTCTAACAGTTTAAGCTTTTAGATGAGTCGGTGATTAACAATTTAATACTCATGACTTAAGTGATTGTATCTGTATAAGTGTGTCAAATTCTTATCTTTTTAGTAATATCTTAAAACCAAATTATTTATTAAAATAAACACTAAAAAAGTGCTACAAAATCCACAGCAGACCTCTTTTTATTTTTATAACTCACGTGTCCGGACCAATTTACATGCACCTTGATTAAACCTGAGCCCAATTCCATCGCTAATTATTTGCAGGGAGTCCAATTAAAACTTGAGCGAAACTCCGCATAGACTATCCCACGGTAGAGATCTCTTTTAATGTTTGGTTGAAAATTTAGTAAATTCATGATACTTGCATTGGATTCATAGCATGATACATGAATTCATACATTGCAAAAAATTCATAAACCCCAACTCTACTGATCGGATTTAGACTTATGAATTTGCTTCCTCCTAGGTTTCATATTTGAAACCTGCTAGGCGCAAAAGTTCATTCAAGACTTTGTTCTAGATTTAAATGGATTCAAGACTTTGTTCTAGATTTAAATGGACTCTCTACTAGTAGACAGTGGGATCAAATGATATCCAAAATTTAATTATAATTCTCGTAAGATGACAACTTGCAATTTTGCTATGTTGCACAGCAGCACTAATCATCCTTTAGTCAAAGTCATAATTTATCCACAATTATTGTGATGCATCATGCATGTACATAATAATGCTCCGGTCAATATACGGCAAAGAGACATATATTGTCCAATCACAATCTATAAAACTCCCCAAAAAATAATTAAGTATTGAACGCAAACGTACCTCAACTACGTAATTGAGTACATTCACGGCTTATACCAATTTGCACTATGTATATTAACAAAGAAGAGATATACTTATTTACGGAGGAGCCGTAAACATATTGTTTACAGTACCAACCAATCACAGTTGTTCAAAAGTGTTTTGGATGGTCTGAATTTTAATAAAACTTTTCCGGGGAAAAGTTTAAGTACTCTTCTCCAAAAAAAGTTTTTTAACATCCCGACCGTCCGAAATACTTTTGGACGGTCATGATTGAGTGCTATGAACAAGTGTTTACAGCATCTCTATAAACAAGATTTTCTCAACAAAGAAAGAGAATACAGGTTACAATGATAGCGTATACAACATGTATTTGTGGCGGGCTTGGGTCATCCCAAACCTTATCAGAATCACCCTATCTCTATAGTATAAAATGCACATTAATCATTCATAATGTAATCTATCAGCCACTCCAAACTTTAAAAAATAAAAAATAGCTATGAAGTGGAAACAATTACTTCCTTTTATTTAAATTCGAATCGTTCAAAACTGAAATGGACGACCGAAGTCGCGCGGATCTTCACGGCTTCACCGTGAATAAATTTCTCTCAATAATTACTATATGGAACGACTTTTCCAATGGCTTGCTTGTTGTACGAAACCCCAGTTGTATTCCGCTATTTTGTTGAATAAGAAAGGTCGAAACAAAGGTTATGACCTCGTACAAAATCAATACTCATCAAAATCAAGTAAGCGTTCACCAAAAAAAAGAAGAAGAACGAAGTGTTACGGTTTTTCTTTTGTAACGTAGAGTGTTCCGGGCCAGCTTGTGCATACTTCAGACTAATCTCTACATTCTCTTTCTCAAGCGTTTCAAGAATTACTGATGAGAAAAATCAAACCAAAGACATTAGGAGAGAGCGAATGCGCCCCGGTTGGAGAATTGCCCGTACCTACGGCACTACCCATCCGATTGGAATTACCTTTTGAATTTTCATAGTAGCTCAAACAATAAATCGATTCACAAAAGAAATTACTTGAGAGAGATAATTTGATCAATCATAACTAGCTAGAACAAGCCAACTTCTCCACTAATTCATAGACCCCCTGCATGTGCATCAAATACCTTTTAAAAAGATTTCTGAAATACCCAAAAAAAAAAATTACACACGAATCAAATAGAAGAAATGACATCACACACGAACACACATCAGAGAGAGAGAGAGTGAGGCGTTGTTCCGCTTAGATTTTTGGATTTTTTTAGCCTAACTTTTGAGGAATTAAAAAAGTATAAAATTTTGACTTGTACTCAATTTTTTTATAAATATCCAAGTTAAAGCCGACTTGGGGCTTTATCTTGTAATATTTTTTCAATTTCTCTCGTCGAAATGAATCAATAATCTTAAAAAAAACCCAAAAGCCCAAAAATTCCTTAGCAGAATCTGCCTAAAATAGTTTTGATTTTTGAACGCTTGGAAGTGATAAAAAAATAACGCACGGTAATTTAAAAAAAAATAATGCACGGTAGGGATGTGTAAGTGAGATGGATTGTGGGGAACTTCATTTTTTCTGATGGCAATATTGTAATAAATGTGGGGATATGGGCACTTTAATTAAATGAGAAGAATGCCTCTTCACCATTGGATCAAATCAATCTCAACCCTTGGATCAACTTGTCTTGTGTGGAGGCCCACACCCTTATGTTTTATTAATTACTCCGTAGTTTATTCAGTAGATAAAATTTCAGGCAATTTTTATATATGTTGTACGAGCATGCGTAGCCTAACATCGCAATCTGAAAACGAAATTCGGAGTGGAAAAAATCGAGCGATGTAATTTCTTCTAGAAAGTCAATTAATTTGGTTTCATGTTGTTTTATCTCAAAAGATTAATTAAATTAATCTTAGCGTAACCTGAGTTTCATCACGCAATCAATCACATCCTCGGCAATTTTTATGCACTTAGAATATGAAAAAATATTTTTTTAAAAAAATAAAACACAATAGTCAGGCACGTATACAACATCTTGGATAGAAGCGCCATTGGATTCTAGTCGAGTTGGCATCTCCCGTGTGAAAGGCTAGTGTTTGAGCCCCGTCGTGATCATTTGGCAAAAAAAAGTATATAATATTTGAAGGAAGGAAGCAGAGTAAAGTAAAAGAATAAAGAGAGGTACTACAATACACACTCTTTATTTGGGTATGTATCATATGCATCCTCATTAAAATACACCAAAATGTTATGAATCTATTGCTAAAAAGTTATGAATCATATTGATGAAAAATTACGAATTTTTAGTATAAAAGTTACAATACAAAATGAAATGTTATGAATGACCGGTTCTACAGGTAATTTTTTATGAGGTGGCACAATATGAACTACACAGTAGGTGCACATGGTACACACCTTAAAGAGGTATGTATTGAAGACTTTCCCAAGAATAAAATAAGTTTTGTTTTGGTAAATAAGAATAAAATGGGTTTAATTAAACAAGCTTCATTTTGACTTAGTTACTAATAAACTAGATGATTAATGTGATCCCTTGACATACATACAGCTCCACCTCACCTACTTGAACATCTTAAATAAATATTGTTGGGCATGGGCGATCTCTAGTCCCTCCCACACTTCATAGTTCATCATAATAACTTATTCACGGCTTCGCACAATATCGGCTGTCTATTTCGATAATCAATGGTTAAGATCTGTTTTTCAATTTTGACCAGTAACAATTAATTTTTACTAGTCAAAATTGGTTTTCAATCCGAACCGTACAAAACATTTTTGGACGCGTACGATTGAGCGCCGTAAACTTTATTTACAGGTTGCTCCGTAAAGAAGTTTAGTAAATTTCGTGCTTAAATAGATGATACTCTCTCTGTTCAATAAGAAGAGTCCGGTCTGCAAAACGAAAACTTCAAAAAAAGTTGCATTCTTGTCCAAAAATTCAAAAAAAAATTCCACGTATTAGTAGATTGATATCGATGAAATATTCTTTCAGTTTGTGAACAGAATTTGAAATTTTTTGGCAGAAATGTATTTGTTGAAGTCCTCGTTCTGCAGACCGGACTCTCTTTTGAAACAGAGATTATGTTAAACAACAATTTCGTCGGTCTTGAAAAATTAAATTAGTAGCAATCATGTAACACTGTGATGCCATCCTGAATGTACATTATCGGTCATTTTTTAAAATTCGTCAAGAATATTTATTACTTCAAGTTTGATTTCACAAGACTGATCCATTGTTCTAATATTTCTTAAACATTTTTTTCAAGGTAAATTCCATTCGTAATCTCGGCTTTGTTGATCTTCCTGATTACCTCAAAAAAAAAAAAAAAGGGAACAATTTAACTAGCGGCAGTCATGTATATGATTTCACAAGTCTGATCTATTGTTCCAATATTTTTGAAACATTTTTTTTTTCAAGATTAATTTCATTCTTAATCTTGGCGTTGTTGATTTTTTTTTAATTACCTCAAGAAAATGAATAATTTTGGTTATCGAAGGGCAAGAAAATAGATTAAATTAAATAGGACCGTCCATATATTTGATGATCACATTCCATAATAATTTGGTCGACTGCGATGTAACATAAATAGTATGATTGACAATATGTCCCGCCGTCCAAAGTACCGACGTCGACATTCTGATGAAATAATTGTGAAAGGATGATCCGAATTTAGTGAGATTAGGTGGGTTAAGCAAGCAATTGGTGCATCATTACACAGATTTAAAAACAAACAAACTGATGTTTGGCCGGCGTCTAACCTCAACTAAAATTGGTTTTTGTCTCCCACTACTACTTTTGTTTTTCCATATATTCCTTGTTTTTTTTTGCTCTGATTCAATGAATTTTCACCTTCCTTTTCTGTGTTTTTGTTTCAGATTTTCTTGAATTGATTTGACTGGTCCGTTTCAATTTTATCTGATGTCCCCGAAGTGAAATATAATCAAGACAATTCATAACATGGCAACACACACAATCCATTTAGTAAATGCCAAGAAAAGCAAATCTGGATCTTTTTTGTCAATCGATAAGAGAGATCATTTATGTCATGTATATATGAATTATAAAGTATAAATCACGAGACATTATATCAAATATATGAGAGTATAAAAAAAACAACTTAACTAACCAAGCTTAAACAATGTTTTGAAGCTTGAACAAACTACCACTCAGTTCGTTCGCTTATGATGTATAAAAAAAATTCAAGTTGCTCGAGATTGGCTCATGTTCAATATCGGCTTCTCTTATAAGTAAAGTAAGCTTGAACATATTTTGAAGATGTTAGATTTTCGAATCAAGCTTAAACCACTAACTGCTCGACTCGTTTGGTTCGTTTATCGTCCTCCACGCCTATCGTTCTAGTTACTTAGTGCCTGTTTGGGCGCCACCTTTTCACATTTTCATTATCTCATTTTTCAGTTTTGGTTGTTTGGCTCCTCATTCCCCTAAAACACATTCACCGTTTTTGTGTTTAGAGGAAAGAAGTGAAAAAGAGCCCAAGAGGTCCTTTTTGCATTTTGGGCTTTTCCCATTTTCTGTTCAATTACCAAAATATCCTGACTGAAATTGGGTAATTACATACAATCCTCATCCTCCTCTTCCAGATCTGTTCTTCCCAGTTCCCACCACACACGACTGTTGGAGAGAGAGAGAGAGAGGAAGAGAAGCAGACGAAAGCTAAAGAAGGGAGAACCCATCTAACCTCGCTGGAAATCCTCGCCCATCTTTAGCATAACTTAGGAGTTGGCTCCTCTCCAATAATAGGAGATGAGCTTCCGGTCCGATTACTCTCTTTTCGGGCCACATCGAACTCACATTAATGATCAAAATCCTTCATTATAAAAATCTCGTGTACTCCAACCATGCAAAAAAGTCTTTTGATTGCATATCGTTCAATTCAATACCTAATCCAAAAGCATTTATCTTGAAAAAAGTGATTTCTATCCAATGTGTCCAATACAATTTTTTCAATATTAATGTGATCCGATTAATTATCCATCGGTATCCAATCAAGACAAATTTTTACATGGTTAAAGTACTCGACGAGATTCCCATAATAAACAATTCCCATAATCAATGTAGGCCCCGGTATGGGTCCGAAAAAGGAGCAACCGGACGGAATGCTCCTCTCCCAGCAAGCCAAAACAGAGGTTGAATTGAAATAGCAGATACGTCGGACTCGTAATTCGGAAAACACAAATAAATGCCTTGTCATGCGGAATGCGTGTTTTGAAAAATAAAGGTTTGTAGATCATTTTTCTTACACTTCCTTTGTTTGTTCTTAGACAAGTCCGACCTCGTCCGGTCCAATCATTAATCCCGAATGTACCAAACACGGGACTGAGGGAATATTTTCAATCCCGAATTTACCAAACACGGAACTGACAGAATAATGAGAAAAACGTTGGCCCATGTGTTCGGCCTTCGATCCTAATCCCACCTTCCTAGTCCAGCAATCAAAACTAAAACGAGCCCCTGCTTTGTTGTTGTGATTATTAGTGTCAGACATTGGATTCGCCTTGCCGTCTAATGAAAACCACAAAACCAAATTTACTGGCAACAGCCCTACACCATGTGAACATGTCCAATTGAATTGTTGGGACGAAAACCACAAGCTTTGGAACAAAATAATGCTCTGATGGGGCCACTTGATGGATTATCAAGGGCATAATAATCTATCTTTTGAAGTCGATTCCTCATAACAAACCGCAGTACTGGATTATGTATTTAGTACTTTCACAACAATCTCTCTCTCTCTCTCTCTCTCTCTCTTTAGTACTTTCACAACAATCTCTCTCTCTCTCTCTCTCTCTCTCCAAATTACTGCGTCTTCGCTTGTTGACCCAGCAACTTAGGAAAGAAGGGAAAAAGGACGACATTATGCTTGCAAACTATTATTTGACCCCACTCCATCATGAATCGCATGAAAGAGAGGGAGAGAGCCGAGCTCGCAGGTTCGACTCTTGCTATTGCGACAAGATTGTTAAGAGTCGCTATAAGGTTTGTTTTGATCGTTAACTGCAAGATTTCGGGATTAGTCGGGAGGCGCGTGAGCTGGCCGAGACACCTCAAGATACTGTCTCATGATTCTCTGTAGACATGATTAGTAGCACACTGATGGCCAGAACATGCCTGGACTAATAAAGAGGAGGAAATTAAATCTCCCAAAGTGGAAGCAAAAATGATTCAATCACATGCATTTAGTTGTGTTGGTTTAACATTTCAGCAAATCTAATTAGACCCCACCAAATTATTTGGAATTAGACATATTTAGTCACAAATCTAAATTTCGCGTGGACTGAAAGGCACTTGAATTTCTGGGAAAATGATCAGCTAGGGGTGGGGTGACACTATCAAATCTTGTCTCTCAATTACTCCGTACTAGACTAGTGGATTGTGGTGGCTGCCGGGATGTAGTGGACGGCGGTTCTTGGGGCGGCGGCGGCAAAAGCTTGATTTAGATTGTTGGGGTTAAGTTTTGGGCTTTTTGGGTAAGACCCGGTTGCTCTTGTCAGACCCATCTTGGTACATCCGGCCGGCTAGACGCATCATTTGCATAATGTCTAAGTACTCCGAAAGTTCTCAATAATTGTACAAGTGATCCCAATGGTATATTATATTAATTTCTTTAGACCTAACAGCTGAGGCAGGATTCTCTGTGCCGAAAACCCCGCTGCCTCTACTGAGGAGTTTTTCCGATTGTATTTAGGACATTAAAAAAAATTACAATCCAACGGCTGGAGAACCCCTCGGCACAGAGATTTTCGGGACAGAGGAGATCGAATCCCAAATAGCTGGTCTATAATGATTAAGCACCAACTATATAAGATCATATATGCAGCTTTGCACTCATGATGAGATATCTCTATCCTCCCTCGCCAAACTTTGGTGGCTGTGAGCTGAGTTTCAGATTTTCCAACCAAACAATGCGGCTGTCCCTACTAGTAGTATAGTAGTGTGTTTAAGACATGAATTCGTACTGTATTGGATTGGCTGGGCTTTACAAAGCTTAAACCTGCTCCATTTTTGTGACCCAATGGTAAGGCGACCACAAAAAACCTGTCCTGTTTTCCCCATTGATTGGCAACCCGAAAACCCTACGGCTGCACTACAGGATTTCTAAATTCGTAAAGTTGCTTATGAAGTTCACTCAAGATATAGATAATGAAATTGTTTTTGGAAGGAAAATAGTAAGCATGCAACCTCTACAATAGAAGATTTTAGCCGTATTATTGGCGCATCAAGAATGTGAAATAATCAAGCCTTTTATTTTAGAATGAATTCAACCAATGGAGAAAATGGTTCGTCTTTGTAGCGACTAGCAACTTGTGTCTTGAAAATATAAACCTACACGGTTGAGGTAACGAATTGAGCAATCTTTAAAATTTCACCTTTTAGTTGTTTTTGTTTGTTGTAAGCACCCAAATATTGCGTTTCGTATTGGATATGATTTATACATTTAAATGTTTTAGATTCTTAAAATTTCAAAATCCCGTTGTTTATTGTGTGGACCCGTCATACATGAAATCCTGGTTTCGTCTATGTGACTGCCATTGTCTCAATGCTTCATTATTTTCACAAAAGAGCTTTACGAATATCACCAATTTTTTGTTGGGCCCATATTAATAGTCTTTCCTCCTATAATACTTAGCCCGTCATTGAAATCATCGAGTAGATCAAGTGTGTGGCCCAAATATCACTTAGTCGTGGATTACTGTTTGAGAGTGGGCATCCATAAGAAGCCCAGTTCTATAAAAAAAGAAAGGGAAGCCTCATTGCATTGATTTGGACATTTCAATTTAATCGAGTCGAGCCTCTCTTAACAAGTCGAGTGGAACGAGCCGAAAACTCAAGCTCGAGCTCGGTTCGTTTACTAAACGAGCCGAGCTCATGATTTGCTCGGTTCATTTGCTGCCCTAATTCCAAGTAACCACATACAAAAAAACCCTAACACACACACACAGAATGTGTCCAGTGTGTGTTGTGTTTGTGTAGACTCGTTGTAACTTGTAACATAAATTGCAAAATACAAGCACATACTTTGGACTCAAATCTCAAACAGATCACGTCACCGCAAAACAATCGAAACTACAGAATATTCTGGTGGCACAAACACTTGCACATACAATTAGTGGCGAAATCAGTTCGGTTCGGTCGGGGATTTGGGGCATGTGCATTGTTAAGAGAAACCTAACATCAGGCCAACCAATCAATGAAAAGGATTTGCCCCTACACGATCGCTAGGTCAAATGCTCTGAGACAGCTTTATCGTGCAAACACTGCACGATAGATATCGAATACCTAACTCGATTTTGGCAATCAGTGGCATTCCAGTGCCAACCCCTATCTTGTTTGGTGCCCAACTCCTCCTCAATTTTTCTGTGTAGTCTGCGCGTTGCCCCTACCTATCTAAGTGTGTGTTCTTGTTTGCGCAAAGCGTTTGCCTCGCTAGCATAACTGCTGTGTTCTGTTGGTGTAACGGAGAGGATCGTGCTCATAATTTGTTCGGTCACAGAACCGACCTATAAACAATTTTGCATTTTGCAAGACGCTACGCTCGTCTAAAAATGATTTGTTAACCATAGCCGAAATGCCAATCAATCATTCAGCTCCCTGAGCAGCTCAAGGTGAACTATGTGTCCATCCCAAGTACCCAATTCCAACACCGAATTCTTCCTGTTTGTGTTCCAAAGCATAATTCGAGCTCAGATGAGTTTCTAACTATTATCAGACTACGCTACCTCTTACATGACCTGAATCTGGAAATCCATGCATCAGAAAGTACACAAAAAATTGCACAAAAAATACACCAAAAACTAACGCCGGAATTGCATATGGAAAGAAGCATATGAACATTGTGCATGTAATCACAATAGTATATCCCCTGTTTTTCCTACGCCAAACTTCCGATTGTGGTTATCCAATTTGTTCTCTATTTCATTGACTAAAAGTCTATTTCGTTCGGTTTCATATTTGCTCGTTTGGTTTCATATTTGCAAAAAAAAAGAAAAGAAGAAGAAGAGAGAAAAAAGAAAATAAGCGCAAGGAGATGGGAAATAAGCAAAACTTGTTTGGATGAACCATCACCGTATCAACTTTGAACAAAAAAAGTAGTTTGCCAAAGAATTCGGCTTCTTTGGAGCAAAGGGCAACAATCGTAACAGCCCAAAAGTTGAACAAAATCTGTAACAGAGGTATATCTCATAAACATTGATTATAGAGATAAATAGCCGAAGAGCCGAGTCCTTTGACAAATATATAATTTTTTTTTTGGCTAAATATCCAAATAAAGCAGTAAATAGCCCTTACCATGTTTGATTGTAGTACTTAGAACCAGAGTTAATAAAAGAGGTGCATGTCAAACATGTAATGTGATACCATTAAAAAAACTCAGAACCTCTTTTCTTTCTTTTGGTAGAACAAACTTAGAACATTGAAATTGGTAGATGAGGACCAAAGGTGCAAATATAATAAACCATACTAGTAAATCAGAAGTTTGAACAATTCTCCAGTTTCATGTGTATATATCTATAAGCACAGGCGGAGCTACCGTGGGTCAATTTGGGTCACTTGACCCAGTTGACATCCACATTTACCCGTTAAATTGGTTAAATTTTTAGGCAACATTTTATGCATTTGACCCCACAATTTCAATTAAATTGCCTCAGGTATGAAACGATTCCACTAAAACCATAAATTTGCCCTCTTTTTAAAGCTAGTATTTCACTAACCATCGGTCAATATATGTGGATAATACTCATTTAATGCTAAAGAAGTTAGATTTTCAAGACGAATGTTTCAATTAAGAAATGCACATTCGCAAACTTCTATGCATAAATCATGATTATCGACACATTTTAAGCACAGAATCACCATTTTTTATTTTTTGCTAAGAACAGAGCAAAATATCACTTCCCTGAGGGCTATCAATCATCAATAATTTTCTAGTAGCAATACATGATTTCTGGCTTAGGCCCTGTTTATATAAGTTTATAACAAATATATGCATATCAAATTCATCGATGAAATTACAATCTAATAAATTCCCATCTCTCTCTCTCTCTCTCCCATTTGAATTATCATCAACTACATACCACACAATTCAATAAACCCAGAGAGAGAGAGAGAGAGCCGATTCCCGAAACCCATCAAAAATCACAAACCCGTATCACGAGGGAATTTTCGGAGGGCGACGAACGGAGACCTGGACAGGGATGGGCCGCCCCGTGCCCGTCCCACCGCAGCTGCTGCATGCCATGCGGCCCGACCCGGCGCAAGTCCGGCACCCGACGTCGCCGTCGGACCAGCGGGAACAGAGGCAGGCTACTCGGCCCGACCCGTTGCAGCTCGGGCACCTCCGGAACTGGGTCGGGCCCATCGTGGGGTTCTGGTCCATCATCGACTTGAGAAAAACTGCTCCGGCCAAGACGCTGAGTCCCGTTGCCACTTGTGTCACATCGATCGGACCCATCGGAGTGCAGAGAGAGAGAGAGAGAGATTGAGTGGGGATTTGAGGGTTTTTTCTTATGGCCTGGGGGACGGAAATTGAAGTGGTTTTGGGAATGTACACGTAGTTGCGTGTACGAATTGGGGTG
>BPLS01000225.1:487481-508575 GCA_019656275.1 Rhododendron kiyosumense | reverse complement strand
TGTGTGGTGTTCTGGGAAGACAACGGCGGATTTGGAACGTTGTGAAGGTGTTTTTGTTTCGGTGGGCTACGGCGGTGTAGCTTCTCTCTCTCTCTCTCTCCTATTTTCTTGAATCTTCTTTGCTTCTACTCCTGGATTTCTGGACGCTGTGATTTTATGGACCTCAGTCTTGTGTTGACGCGGATGAAAAAATAAAAATAAAATTTTGTGTTGATTGCAGGGAAGTTCGTGTGATCTTCACCATTAAAAAGTGTTTTTAAGTTTAATGTTTTAAAATATCTATATAAAAATTCTCTTACTTGGAAAATGAACGGTTGGAATGTAAAAATGCAAAGATGAACAGTTTGGATATAACAATAGAAATTTCCCTGCAAAAATATAAAAATACAAAGACATACGATTGGAATTATAACGATAGAGACTTCTCCATAATTGAAGCGCTAAGAGAAGACGGCTTCTTATATACAAAAGAGAAAAAAAAAGCTGTTCGACCCTAACCTGGATAGAGGCCTATCCCACTCATTTCGGTCGTTGATTTGCGAGATCAACATCTAAAAAGAGATTGGACAGGCCTCTATCCGGATTGGGTCCGACCGACAAGGGATCTCTGGGCAAAAAAAAATCTGGGGAGGAAGGATTTTTCTTCTCCTTCCGTCCTTCGTTCCGAACACAATGGAATGTGAAACTTCATTGATTGACTATTTCCCCTTCCTTTACGTTAAAGAGAAAAAACAACAAAAAAATAAAATAAAATAAGGAAGAGAGGATTTGTCCCTTTTCCATGTGTGCTATTTTATTGCATTTTTCAATTATTAGATTGCATGAAAATATCGATAGACTAATTAAGGGACACATTGAGTTCGAAGACTCACGTGCCCTCACCCGAGATAAGATATTTTGTTAGCATGAAAGTAATACATTCTTCAACAATTGTGCAAGTCTTGCACTACATTATACTATTATAGCGTCACTCTTATATATATAACTTTTAAAAAAAAAAAGGAAAATATTATTACTTTATGTCTCAACTTTGCATTTGTAACGTAGTTGGTCTACATTATTGGTAGATTGCTAAAGTCAAGTTGAGGTATTTAGTTCTTCAATTGATTTTGTTTTTTCCAAAAGCCGTAGATAAATATTTTTTAAAAATTCACCGATATTATATACTATATCATTTTTTAAAAATTGTTGTTGTGCTTGTAATTTTGTTCTTGTTTAATATATATATGGGATGATCTCCTTTCAAAGATTGTGACAAATTTAATATTTTATACTGTACTTGATATACATACTTTGGCAAAAATTATAAATTCTAAACTTCCGTGTCTCTCGTTGTGGTTTTGATCGTAGAAGCCTAGTTTTACTGCTACTTTAATTTTAACAAAGTTTTTTACTCTATGCTACATTAAATCCGCATGAAAATCTCTCAACTACCAAATGGTGTACCCATAGTTTTATTGGGAAATAGAATACTAGACGAATTCGGTTCAAATAATTTGACGGACTTTTTCTTCCTAGAAAAAGAAATGAAAGCCACGAATCAATGTTGGGGGACTAGTTCAAGTGCGGTGATAAAATCGTGCTAAAATTCACTTTGACTATGTCTCTCTTAACTAAAACGTGGTCAACGTTCTCGTGAATAGTTAAAAATAAAATTACTTATATTTAACGTCGGAACTCTTTATCAAAAGTTGAGATGGCCGAGTTGGTCTAAGGCGCCAGATTAAGGTTCTGGTCCGAAAGGGCGTGGGTTCAAATCCCACTCTCAACATTTCTCCTGTTTATATTTTTAAAACCTTTTCCCATCTCATTTCTTTTGTTTCTGGAGCACATTCTTATTTTCATTTCAGAAAAAAATCTTATTTATGGAGGAGCCGTAAATAAAGTTTACGTCGCGCTCAATCTCGTCTGTCCAAAAAGTGTTTTGAACGACTGAGATTGCGCTCTGCCGTGAATAAGTTTCTCTCTTTTCACTTTAACCCTCTCATTTGTTTTGTTTCTGGAGCACATTCTTATTTTCATTTCAGAAAAAATCTTATTTATGGAGGAGCCGTAAATAAAGTTTACGTCGCGCTCAATCTCGTCTGTCCAAAAAGTGTTTTGAACGATTGAGATTGCGCTCTGCCGTGAATAAGTTTCTCTCTTTTCACTTTAACCCTTTCCTAACGTTCTTACAATCATGCCTTAATTTGGTATCTGATGATTAAGAAAAATCACGACTTCGATTTCTGAAGCTTGTGTTTGCCATACTTCTTTCAGTTGAAGGTAGGCGAAGCTGTGAAGTTTACCCCAATGGATTTGGTGAAGTGGACATGAGAAAGCAACTAAAGGGTTTGTTCCTAATAGGTCGCGAGTTCAAATCCCATAAAAGCTAAATATTCCAAATGTTGGAACCACTAGAGATTTGTCCGATCATTAATTTTAATGTCTCGAAATTAGTCGATGGACGCGCAAGTTGCCTAAACCATAATGGGAGGGGGTTACTTTTTCCATTCCATTAGAACACTTTGAAGGCAAGTGGAGTAATAAAAATGTACACGTTTCTTAAAGAAAATGAAAATATTTTGCTCAATTACTTTTTTTAGAGTCTTAAAATACTAGTACAAGTGTTATGTTCTTTTTCTTTTAAAGAAAATGAAATGAAATAGAGCGGGTGTGCGGGGCGGGGAGATGTAAAACTAAAACCGCCTCAAATCCGTTCCCTAACGCAATCCTATGTCTGAAACAATTTCAGAGGGTCGGATTGGGTAGAATATTCCTTCCAAAAGGAAATAAGGGCAATTTGGTCTCTACAAGTTATCGAGACTCTGAGGGAAGGGGACCCAGGGTTACTGAGGAGCCGATTTGGCCGTTTATCTTGGCACAATACCTTGGATCATATTTGAGTGTATATAAATTTGAACAATTTATTACTTGGTTAAGATACGAACAATTGATTGTCAAGATGTGCGGCTGAATCGGCCGTTCTGCGCTACTTAACATGCATCTCCCATTCCGAGGGAAGTCCATTAGAAAAACAGGAAGTGCCCATAACACTAACCATTAACCAATGTGACAAAAAATCGCCCCAAAATTTAGAGGAAGAAGTGAAAGTAGTAATTTGGCAGGCATAATCCCCATATACACAGCTGAAGAAAGATCAGAAAAAGAATCGAAAGGATCAGAAATGGCGTGCCGGGCAGCAGTATTGAGAACCGCCGTCTTCTTGACGGAACCGTGGCCTCGACCTTTGCCTACAAACTCCTTCTCTGCACCGTCCATTGTTTCCCACAAGATAAAGTCTTCGATACCCAGCTTGAGTTGTGGCTGTGGAATCGCTAGGGCTCGAGATTTCCACTTTTCCCGACGAACCCATCTCCACAATTGCACCCACAACGAAACGGCCTCGTCTTCCGAGGAAAACCACGACCAGGGTCCTCCCCAAGAAGCTGTTCTCAAGGCCATTTCGGGTTCGTCTAGTTTCTTTCTTCTTCTTTTTTATGTGCCTCTTTTTGATTTTGGTGAACCTTGAATTATCATCAACCAAACAGAGACTTAAGTCCCAAGTGTGGGTCGGCTATATAATGCGTTTTTTTTTCTTTTCTATTGAGCTCTATCGAGGACATCTTGTTCCATAGTATCTGATGAAGCTAGACCCTTTCGAACTAGATTTTTTAAATATTGTGGTACGCAATGCTCTCAATAGGGCTCAATGTGAGTATAGAAGTGAATTAAATAATTCGTAGTTTGTCCCTTAAATTATGGAATAAGGATGGATATTTGTGCATGTTCTGCTGCACTGTACATTGAATTGAATTGTACAGGTACTGTGTATGTGTAGTTGAACGACTTTTAACGAGAAAAAGAACCAATTTTCCTCCAAAAGTAGAGAAGAATTGCACTTGAAAGAGCCTTTTTTTTTAGAAAGAACCTTAGTCTTGAAGATTGGGTAATTTGATGACATTGCCTAATTGTCTGTAATTCTTAGTTGCAAGAAGTGGGAGCGGGGGAGAGCTGGAATATGGAAGCTCCCAAGGTTGGGTTGGGAGCGTGAAAGGAACATGTACATATATGATGAAAATAATGCAGAATAGAATATACACTTTAAAAGTACAATTATTTTAGTGAGTAAAAATATGTGCCAAGTCCACCATAAATGTAAGGAATGGGCTAGTGTTACGATACATGATTTCCTTTTCAAGATATCATGACTTGGGCTACATATGTGAGTTCATCAAGACCAATTAATAAAGCTAAGTGCCTACTTTTCTTTCGGAAGGAGCATGTTCCCATCACAATGGGAGCGGGCTTCCGTCAAGCTCCTTATTTGGGAGTGCAAGAGCACGCTCCTAAGATGGGAGCGGCACCAATTAGAAGCTCCCTACAACCAACTTATTGGTTTGAAATTCTTTCAGTGGAATTACTGTAAGGCCATGTTCGATAAGTCGAACTAATGGTGAAGGGATATATAATCTCTAAGGATGAGTAATTCACATGACTAATCATGGGGGAAGACTACAACACACCCCCTATCTGGGTGTGTACAGTATGTGCACCTTTAATTGCTTGGAATTCATAACATTTTGTATGAGATTCGTAATAATTGTATATAACTTGATAACACTTGCATAGAAATACATAGCATTTGCTAGAAGTTCATAATATCTAGACAAAAGTAAATGTTATGAATTTACATCCAAATGTTATGAATTTTTGTAGGAAAGTTATGAATTACGAATTTTTATGTAAAATGTTATGAATTTAAGGCGATCCAAGGGGTGCATAGTGTACACACCTAAATAGGTGCGTGTAAACAGTCATTTCCCATCATCATGAGAGGATTAGCAATCATGTTTGATTGTTGGATTAGGGAGGGGTGATTAGGGCCTTGGGGCACATGTTCCTTGCGATAAATTAATCCAGCACTACGTGAGGCATAAAGATGGATTGGATTATAGAGGTACTATTTGCCCATTTAGTACCCCCTATGAGGGTGTATCCTAGGTGGTGTTATTTAATCCAGTCCTTTGGTATTATCTTTCTTTTCGTCCAATGGATACAAATGATCCTACACCCTCTGTCCCATTATTTATTCCACCTAAATCAATCATAGTAGAACTAATCCCATGCTATGTACAATCTCCAACTACTATCATGGGGACATATGCTCCCCATCCTTAGTCCCACCTTTTTTTCAATCCTTTCAAAAAATATTCCAGCAACTATATGTTCCTGGCATGGTACTTTATATTTCATGCTTTGTAGTAGTTGTCTAATGGATATGTAATCCTTATGCCCAGTTTTGCATTCAAATGTTGGGGACAAGCTCCCTTGTAACTTTGAATCCAATCTGATGTCTATTCCGGTCAATCAAACAGGGCCTTCAAGTAAACTTGGCATAGGGACATTGGTGAGGCTGCTAGAGTTCGAGGAATTTAAAGTTGTTATCATAGTTCATGAGTTCTTGTTGGTCTTGTTTTTGGTTGAAGAGCAGTGGGTCTTGTTTTTTTCGTCTTTTTGCACGTTAAAAGCTTATTAAAGAAACACAAATCACAACCCAACTAGGGCGTTCGCCTCGTTCCCCAAACCAACTAAACAAGAGAATGCCATCACCTGAAGGGAGTAATCCTCATAAGAAATCAGAGAAAAATGTATGCGAGCAGCCAAAGATTGTTTTTTATGAGGCAAGGCTAATACAGATTATACAACAAGATCTTGAAGTCCTTCCTAGTATGTATAGGATGACACATTTCAACTAATCCTCCCATGGACAGGCAGCCTTGATCTGGTTATGCCCCAAGATTCTGCTCCATACAAAACTAGAGAAGTTGCATTCAAAGAAAAGGCGTTCATGAGATTCCCTACCTTGATAACATAATACGCACATCTGATCCACCTCTGATCCCTATTCTCTCAATCGTCTTTGTTACCCACCCTACTTAAGCAGAAAAGCCACTGAATGAATGCCCATTTGGGCACATTCTGTTTGAACCATTCCACATCATGCCGTGCGCCTTTATCAATTCTCCATATAATTGCAGCCCGGGTTGCCGTAGTACATGAACCCTATTAGCTTCAGGAGTCCACACCACATGATTTGGGCAACCAATACTAGGTTGAACAGCAGTTGGCAGAAATAATTTATTGAGTGATCCTATGCCTCAACCTAGGCCATTTTCATAACATTATGGATAATATCAAGTACTTTGGCTGCTAAATACATGCCTGGGTTATGACAACGTGTTTCCCTCTTCCTTACCCAAGTTGCCAGCAGATGCCTATTGTCCAACCAGAGGAGGTGATTCCTGATGGCCAATTATGTGTCTGATTAGAGCATGTCCGACCAAGTTTCTAAGGTTCAATAGTTTGCTGACAGTTTGATAATAACCACTTGGAAAGCCACGGTTTTATTTGGTTGGGAGTTTAGTTTAGTTTAGTTTTGGTAGTGGGTGGAGAGAGAAATATGGTAATGATTGAAGAGTGGGGTAATCATTGGAGAGCGATAGAGAGAGATGAGAAAGTAATAATTGTAGAAATAGGGTAATGATTGGAGAAAGAAATAGGGTACTAGTTGGAAAACTAAACTAAAACTAAAGTAAAATGTTAACCGAACACAACCCATGTAACTTTAGATTTTTCGGTTCATCTCATGGTAGTAGATCCATTTCACCCGTAAAGAATCATCTTTCTTGGTTACTGCCAAAAGATGCCTCAGCAGTGTTGCCCTATTCCCATCTTTCAGGGGACTAACCCGAATGACCCTTTTTTATTGGACCACAATTTTAGTTATACCCGTTTAGCATGATTTGTTTGTTTATGTCACGAGATGTAGATTGTTAGTTATGGAACCAAGTATTTATTCATCAATGTAGACTAACTATGATTTGGATTCAGAAGTATCAAAGGCTGAGGGACGGATTGGGCAAACCACGAATGTTGTTATTGGTGGTACAGTGACGGATGATTCTACAAATGAATGGCTTGCTCTGGATCAGAAGGTATGATAATAAACTTCATTGATTTCCAGTCGTCAGAGATTGCTTATCTCCCTTCTTGGCATTTGAATTGCATTTTCACTTTGCAGATTACAATTTACACCCTTCTGCCAACCTATTAAATTTCCCTATCTCTTTTAGTCATGGTATTTAGACCTATAGCAGGGCAATAATTTCATTTGGGGGTTCATAACTATCAAAGCATAAATGTACATATAAAAGGTTGGAAAATTCAATCTACAAGTGATAAGTGGTCCATATGTAGTTAACAGATATCAGGTTCAGATTTCAGGATGAGGGCAGCATGCAATAAATTGTGATGATAGCGTCAATATCAATAATGCCTTGAAGTACAGTTCATATTTCGTCCTTGCAGGTGAACTCTTACCCAACAGTCAGAGGGTTTACAGCGATTGGAACTGGAGGTGATGATTTCGTGCATGCTATGGTTGTTGCTGTTGAATCTGTTCTTCAGCAGCCAGTCCCTGAGGTAAATAATCCTTTTTGTTCGCTGAAATTTATTGGTAGAGCTGTTTATTGTTTACAAATTGCTTGATATGTTGAAGGCAATTTACAAAGATGACAATGATTGCAAGACTTTTGTGTTTTCATAGTTCAGTTTTAGCGACTATTTTGTGTCATGATAAATAATTCACTTGTTTGACACATCCATGTTTTTGCTTTTACCTATCTATCTCGTCTGATGTTATTCACTATCTTTATCTTGTTCATAAAGTTTAGAAGAGCAAGTCCACCCATGTGCCAAATCCCATGCAAAACCCAAAATTTGGCATCTTTGGCAATGCCATTCTTGGTGCCAAATTTGGCAATCACCAAACTTGCCAAATAATCCAAGCCATTCAATTGGCAGAGCTGGTCCACCCATCTGCCAAATCCCATCCAAAGCCAAAATTTGGCATAAAGAATTGCAAAACCCTCTCGACCCTTGTGTCAAACTTGATGCCAAATTTGCATCCAATTTGGCAATTGCCAAACTTGCCAAATCCTCCAAGCCATTCAATTTGCATGGAGAAATTATGTGGGTTTAATTCAATGATGTGGAGTTGAGATTGTGCTAAAATGGCACCAAACTGGTGTGGTGGCACTGTTTCTTTTTTTGGGCTTTTTGACATTGTAGCAAGACAAAGAATAACTTTGGCAATGCCATTTTAGCACTAACGGGTGAACTAGCCCTTACAACTAAAGAACGAGTGAAGGGTCACTGAGATGGCTGTCTCACCAATGTTGGATAAGACATACTGACATGGCAAATAGCATTAGACTGGATAAGCAGCATAGTTTCTGCAAATAGAACTTGATATGTTTGTGTTTAGATGATTGAATGAGGCAGCCCGTTAGTGTTAAGCCCTTTAGGTGATGATGAATGCATGACATGGGGAAAATGTAACTCAGAAGTGGATTTGATACCTGCAATCGCACAGATGAGATTCCTCTTTTTAGGTTTGGTGGTTAATGTCACTTGGGAAGTTGATGACAGGGAAATTGTGCTCCGTTATCAACTTAAGCCAAGGTCGGCTAGGAGTTTAGGACTATGGTTCCTTTTCAGATGTCAATATACCAGGAGGCTACTTGGGAAAAGTGGCTCATGCTTGCTGGTCCCTTGGTTCACGATGATATTGCGACCCACTTTGAAATTCACTGCAACCTCTTGTTGTGTATGAGCACTTTTTATGTCGTAAACTACAATAGTCAGACCTTTCTGATGTTGGTTAGTTAAAATGGCAAAGTATTTCGGAACAATGATAAAGTGGCAGTTTATTTTGCGAGTATGTTTCAGTGACATTTTATGATAATCGGTTACTAATTTCTTGTACCCCATCCATAGTTGAAGTTCAAACATTGATAATGGCGATCATCAGAGCACTCGTTGTTTTATTGCAATGAGCACCGTGAATTGACTGCATTAATGAAAATATGTGACTGCTGGAAGGGTATCGCATGAATTGGGAACGATGATTTGTTATACTCTGTATCATTTTGTTGGGAGTGAGTTGGGGTGGGGAGGTTTTGCTGGAGTCGCAGTTCCCTTATTATACTTTAATTGGAATACTGTTAACAAGATTATTTTGACTAGGAAGATACCCGACGAATGGAGAAGGAGCACTCTAGTACCTATCTATAAGAATAAAGGGGATGTCCAAAGCTGTAACAACTATAGAGGTATTAAATTGATGAGTCATATGATGAAGTTGTGGGAAAGAGTTATTGAGTATCGCTTGAGGATGGTGACTACGGTGTCAGAGAAACAGTTTGGGTTCATGTCTCGAAGATCAACCATGGAAGCTATCTTCCTACTAAGAAGAATGATAGAAAAACACAAAGTAAAGAAGAATGATCTCCATATGGTTTTCATAGACTTAGAAAATGCTTATGATAGGGTGCCTAGAGCATAGATTTTAATATCGGCCGGTACGAACTGTATCGGCCGGTTCATACCGGAATTTGAGGGGACCGGTTCAAATATTAGCCGGTATAACAGGGAGACTCCGAATCGCAAGCGAACCGGCCGGAAACCGGTACGTATCGGTCTGTAATGGATTTATGGAACCAACTCCTAAATTGACATTAGATGCTGTTGTGCGCAACGATATGAGTATAGTAGGTTTGTGTGAACAAGTGGCTCTTGACAGAGCTCAATAGAGGAAAAAGATTCATGTAGCCGATCCCAAGTGATTGGGACTTAAGGCTTGGTTCGGTTTGGTTTGGTTTAATTGGAATACTGTTTTCAATTTTCATTTTTAAAAGAAAGATCGAGGTCTTTTTCTTTCTTGTTCAAGAGTCAGAACTTGAAACTAGTATTTTGTATGGGAATCTAATCCAAGCTTTATTTCATCCAATAACAGGGCCAGGTGAAGCATAAATTATCTACTAGGGGTAAATATGTGTCAGTAAACATTGGACCTGTTCGAGTCATTTCCAGTGAGCAGGTCTCTCTCTCTCTCTCTCTCTCTCTCTCTCTCACACACACACACACACACACACACACGCACGCGCACACAGGTGACAGCAGCCAGCACACGTCGAGAGGGGGCGGGGGAAATTTGAAATTTTACTTTTTACCCTAGCCATATAAAGTACCATGCAATTCAACCCTAATTTTTTCTTAATCTAATAATTTGCCTCCCATTTGCCAACTTTAAACGTTAGTTTTGCTGCATTTTCTTGTGATGACTATGTGACCAAGTGCGCAGTCTGTTTACTTCTTTTCAATGAAATTCTGCTTCTCATTCTTATATTTGTGTTTCTCCTCAAGCCTCGTTTTTTTTCCCCTTTCCCTGGGGGGCTACATTTACCTTGCCGTTAATGTTAACAAGTATTGCCTCCGAGGCAAAATCATTTGCCCACCTCTGCACTCTGTTATCCATCAGAAATGAATATAAGTTGTTTCCCCATTGCTTTTACATTTTTAATTGCATTAATTGCATCAAGCATAAAATCTGCCCCTGAAAGCACCCTCCAAAAGAACGTAGTTAGAAACCAAGTAGGAGTTCATTACTTCGTTTAGCGAGCAGACTTCCTTTTGGGGTGATACATGGATGGGATCGCGTTTGATATGCCAGACTTGAGAACGTACCACTGACTTGGGATTTTACCGTGCTTTCCAGGTTCAAGCTGTATACAATGCAATGAGGAGAGATGACCGAATGAAATACTTTTTGTAGCGTCTCTCGTTTGTTTTCTCTGTAGAATGCCTAAACTTCATTTATTGTTACGAGTATATAGCTTTTCCCCTAATCCATTGTCCTTTGGTTGGCTAGAGAAATGATTGTAGACTAAGTGAATATGATTTCATAATTTTTTAGCCATTTTGAGTTTACTGCAAATGGATATGATATGACACCAATATGGTACGAGAAACTAGACAATTCTCGGTGATCTAACCTTCAAGGTAAACAAACCAGTTCCACCAATGGGTTTGAAGCAAAGGTATGCATCTGATCTCATCTATAGGACAATTCCGTGAGCAGAAAGTGTCTATGTAGCATGGACACAGATACGGATACGGACACGGGACACGGCAATTCTAAAAAAATGGAAATACGGACACGGCGGGGGACACGTCACGTGTATATATAAATATATATAAATACATATATACATATATTTTTTCTTTTCTTCCACTGTTGATGAAGACATGTCCTATATGAATGTATAAGATTACCATAGTCCAAATAAAGACATAATTATAGTTTAACCCATATATTTTTGAATAATTTCATATTAACCACTCAAAATTAAAAATATATATTATATTTTGACCCCCAGTCGCGTCCCCGGCATGTCCCTAGCTGTGTCCCCCATCAAAAAATAATAAAAATTATTGGACACGCCACGTGGCATGTCTAATACGTATTTGGGCGTGTCCCCGCACGGTACCCTTTTGGAGTGTTGGTGTTACACAGGAAAGTGTAGCCATTGCTGTGTGGCAAAATTAATTTTTGTTCGAAAGCACCATAATTCGATGACTAAAGGTTGGTTTTGGGTGTCACGGATTGAACATGAATGTGTGGCTAGGGGGAGGGTTGGAGCATTACATGGTGGTGTCCAAAAAGTCGAATGGCTTTCTTACATTATTCCAGAGTTCTGGATTGTCTTGACTCTTAAGTTAGCATCACAACTGAAGGGCGATGTGCATTGAATTACTATATATATGTTTTTGTTTTGGGTAAGCAAGCGAGTATGAACTGTATCGTCTTGTCGATCAAGTGTTTGGTGAATCATTCGATGTGCTGCTTCAGTATGAGCAATTTCAGGTGTGCTAGCACGCATCTTTGGGCTTCTGTTCACCTTTTTATGACATTGAAATCGACAGTTTGCCATTGGGAACAACTGAGAGCCTTGCATTGTGAGGTTTTGCATTTTGGGTATTTGTGAGCTAATTCTAGAATATATTCTGTGAAAATGCACTCTGAAAAATGAGCTAACATTGCAGAATTATGAAAATCACATCTAGAGTTTTTTGGTTTTGTTTATAGTCATGAGATTCTTCAGCAAAACCTATTCTTCAAATATCATTTGAATTTTTCTACAGATTTTCATTAAAACCCAAAACTTTAAGATCACAATCTAAAATTTGAAAAATAATTGATTCCTCGGCAGTCCTGACATGTAGATTATGTTGCAAAATCTATCTTTCACATATTTTACCAGATTCATAATCTATTCTCGCCACAATTCAAAACAAGTAATTCACAACCCAAAATTCAAAATGCAAAAATATCCACCTTGTTCAATTATCATTTTAGTTTTAGTTTAAATTTAGTTTAGTTTAGTTTTTCAATAATTATCTTATTTTTTTTCCAATCATTATTTTATTTTTTTAATTATTACTTTATCATCTCTCTTTATTTTTCTTCAATCATTATTTCTCTTTTTAATCATTATCTTATTTTTCTCTTTACTTACTATCAAAACTAAGCTAAACTAAATTGTCGACCAAACAAAGTAATCCGATCATTATTCTGCACACATCCATTATTGGGGTTTCAAATAAAAAAGAACAAATGGAAAGTGGAAGTCAACTTTACTTCTTCCTACTTTTCTGTTCTTTTCTTTTTTTGTCCTCTCAAGTTTCAAATCAAAAAAAGCATATGGAAAGTGGACTTCAACTTTACTTTTTCTTTTCTTTCTTTTTTTCCCTCTCACAATTCCCATAAATCTTTCTGTTTCTTCTGCAAAATCAAACAAAAGAGAAATGAAACGTTTTCGTTATAATTTCTCTCATTTCTCCTTGGAAAATAATTTTTGGCCTTCAACTTTTTCATAAATGCACCTCGAAATTTATCTTTCACTATTTGTATTGTGTGTAATTTTAGGTACTAAAAGACAAAAAAAAAAAAGTCATTTTCTTTATTGTAAAAAAATAAGTCACTTGACTTTAGCCAAACCACATCTTAAAAGTACAATAATTTTATAACCACACAAACACACACACGCTTACAAGAGTTGAGTTTTGTTCACCCTCCTTAATAGAGGGTGAACATTATTCTTTTTCCTATTGGTTGAAATAATGTAAATTCTACTACAAAATGATGTCATGCTTATATCTTCAGTGTGTGTGAGGCCCACTTCCTTTGTAAGTGTGCGTATAAATATTTGTGTATAGTTGTAGAATGATTGTTAAAAATATAGTTTTTGCAACTGGTGTTCCACCAAAGACTTTTTTTGTTTTGTCCTTCCTTGATTTTTTTTTTTGCGTTAGTTAGTTTTGCGCTTTAGTTTTTTGGTTTTTCGATTCATTTCGTCTAGATGAATCAATAATTCAAAAAGTTTGGTGCAAAATTGTTAGATTTCTCAGAGGGTTCCAACCTAAAACTATAAAACCAATTAGCAATAGGTGAAGTAGCTTCTAGATTTTATTTTAACTAAACTCAGGAGGTTTAGATGAGCAAAATGAGACAAGTCTAATTAAAAATGCAAAAAAAAATAATTCAAATAAGAATAAAAAGTGCTGGAACGGGTTCTGACGTCCGACGGAAAGAGGTGGAGGACGAGGAAAGCACATATCGAGATGGTGAGACAAGTGGAGGAGAAGACGTAGGCCAAATGGTCAACCAGCATTTACGGCATCTCTGCCCTCTGTCTGCCCAGAGAGTAGTAATTCTAGAATAGCAGAGCCAGAACCACACAGCTTGCATTTGCATGCTGGCCCAGTCATCCAAATTTAACACTCTCACCAACTAACCCACAACTCCCACACAGTCTCATCATGATGGACCTCATTGGCTCTCCATTAAACACCCCCGGGCCAACCCCTATCTTCCCACCGGACCTAACTAATAAATACGGAGTCCAAAATGGTCCTTCGTCTCGAGGGGCCTCGAGGTTTGAAGTGTTTGGTTTCTGTGAGATTCGAATGGACTCGGGATGCGTGTTGTCCCTTAACGCAAATGTTTTGGGCCAATGCAGGCTATTCATGCTCGGTAATGAAAGGTTCAGATTGCATCTCAACCAAACAATAATGGACGCCTGAGATTTGTTCGACTGAAATGTAATCTGAGCCATCCATTGCCGAGCATGGCCGACCCGTATTGGCTCAACACATATGTTGTCCCTAAAGGAATAGCAGGCACCCCAAATTTGATTTGAACATGCGATTTAATGAAGTACAAGTACTCTTTAGCTTTCTCATGCCACTTGGCCAAACCCTTTAGGGTATCATATAAATTTGTTAGGTATGGGTCAACTTACATGGTTAATTTTTTAGCAATAAGTCTTGAACAAGAATTCAGGACATTAAATAACTTCCAAAATAACTTTTTCTGGACCCATTCGATATATGTGGACTCACATTAATCGACAGACGCTGGCCACGATTGCGTCCAGAATTATATTTTGAAGTTTTGTTCTTTAACATTACTCAATTTATTTAAAGATTTTCACTCTGCACCAGCAGATGACCTATTTATGGGCAAAACTTATACGTATTTTATACGAAACATGCGTTGAGTGTGTTAAACTGTTAATAGCCCATGTGCATATGGAGTTTGATTTTGCTGGGACAATTTCAAAACGTAATTTATGAAATTAATAGCCCACATGCGGTGTTTGGGAGCCCATATCCGGTGTTTGATTTGCTGAGATAATTTAACTATAATGTTGGGTTTTTTTTTTTTTTCCGTTTAAAACATGTCCGGACTAACTTAGGCATTCTCTTGGACTTAACTGAAATATGAAAATTTTATCTTTATTTGAATTTTTTTCGCATTTATTAGTTTTGCACCAAACTTTTGTGGGTTATTAATTCCTTTCAACGAGAGGAATCAGAAAAGTAATTTTTTTTTACTTTTACCCAAGTATTTTGAGAAATAACCAATTTTTAACACAAAAATGTCATTTTTGCGCTTAAAAATGGGTATTTCTCAAAATACTTGGGTAAAAGTGCCAAAATTTTACTTTTCTGATTCCTCTCGTCGAAACGAATCAATAACCCAAAAAAGTTTGGCACAAAACTAAAAAATAGAAAAAAAATTCAAATAAGAACAAAATTTTCAGAGTTAAGTCCAAGAGAACACAGTCTTAAGTGCACCTTAATTAATCTTGGGGTTCAATCGCCCACTTGCGGAGAGTCCAATTGATATATGGGAAATTTTCAAAATGACACCTGAATTTTGCTCCAAATGTCACAGAGACACCTGAATTTAAGTTTATTTCAATTAAACACCTGTATTAACAAAATCTCCAAATTTAGACACCTGAACTTAAGTTTATTTCAATTAAACACATGTACTAATAAAACCCCCAAATTTAGACCCCCGCCGTTATATTTTGTCCCAAAAATTGCTGACATGGCATCTCCAACCCGTTTAAGTTACCACATTGCACATGTTTCTAATAAGGGACGATGCACCCAAGCAAAACCCATATACAAACTTCATTGTCCCCTGTTGGAAACAATGCAATGGGGTAACTTAAACAGGTTGGAGATGTCATATTAGTAATTTTTTGGACGAAATATAATGACGGGGTCTAAATTTGGGAATTTTGTTAGTACAAGTGTTTAATTGAAATAAACTTAAATTCAGGTGTCTAAATTTGGAGATTTTGTTAGTATAGGTGTTTAATTGAAATAAACTTAAATTCAGATGTCTTTGTGACATTTGGTGCAAAGTTCAAGTGCCATTTTGAAATTTTCTCTTGATATATTTAAAGAAGGAAGGTTTTGAAATATGATGTGGGAAAATTTCAAAATAGCACCTGACCTTTTACACAAATCACCCATAGACATCTGACCTTTTAATATTATCAAAAAAATACCTAACTTATTTAAAAACCTATCAATTTTTCACTCGCCGTTAACTTTCCATCCAAAAATAAACGGAAATGCTAAAATGGCTTATATCTGGCCATTTGGAGGGAAACCAATATACATTTTGGGAAAAAAATACATTACTCTACTGATTTCTTCTACCAAAACCCACCTGAGGGGCCATGGAGTTCCAATGGTTTGTTATGGGAGTAATGCTTATAAGACTTCATCTCGGTTATTGTAATTGTTTATTTATGTTAAACTAGTTATTGTACATTTTAGGGATCAAATTTATGTGTTGTTTTTTTGGCAGAGTTTGAGATGGTGCGAGGCAAATGAAGGAGAAGAAGGAGATGTTTGGAAATTTTGGAACATCCTCATTCCACTTAACTTTTTCTATAACTTATAGTTTTATTCTTATTTAAATTTTTTTCGTGTTTCTTAGTTTTGCACCTCACTTTTCGTATTTTCTGATTCGTCTGGTCAAGACAAATGAGAAAAGTAACAAATATTATATATTTGCCCAAATATTTTGGGAAATAGTTATTTTTTTGACTTAAAAGTGGTTATTTCCTAAAATATTTGGGTAAAAGTAAAAAAAAAAAAATTTTCCGATTCATCTTGTCGAGACGAATTAATAAGTCACAAAAAGTTGGCGCAAAACTAACAAACGCAAAAAAGAAGAAGAGAAAAGAAAAACAAAACTAAAAGTTATAGAAAAAGTAAAAATAGTTGTTATTGGAACTCTATGGCCCCACAGGTGGGTTTTGCGCGGGAAAAATCAGTAGAGTAATGTTTTTCCTCCAAAATACATATTGGTTTCTCTCCAAATGGCTAGGTATAGGCCATTTCAGCATTTCCGTTTGTTTTTAGATAAAAAGTTAACGGCGGGTGAAAAATTGATAAAGTTTTTAAATAGGTGAGGTGTTTTTTTGATAATATTAAAAGATCAGATGCCTATGCGTGATTTGTGTGAAAGGTCAGGTGCTATTTTGAAATTTTGCCATATTATGTTTGAGATTTTTTGCGATTCTCAGGTGTTGATTTTTAAAAAAAAAAACACCAAAAGATATGCTTTGAAGGCTTAGGAGAGAGTGCTGTGTGATAACCACGAGTTTTGCTCCCATTGATGAAAGCTATTTGTGTAGGCCCCATTCCGTTATGAATTTAAAAAATAAATATTTATTTTAGTTAGTACGGAGTAAAACATACTCCCTCCGTCCCAATTTGTTTGTCCAATTGTCGAAATACGTGTTTTTCAAAAATATATTTATATCTTATATTTTATAATGTTTTTTATGATTTTGAAGATTTTGTATAATTAAACTAATTGAAATCTATCAAATAAGATCCATATTGAGTATTAAAAACATTACGAATTGAAAATTATAACCAATTTTTTGAGAAGTCAAACTCTCTCAAAAAGTCAAAAAGGAAACAAACAAACCGGGACGGAAGGAGTATCAACTTATGTTTTTTTTACTTAATTTCTACATAAAAAGCTTCTAGATATTTTTAAATAATTTTAGATAAGGACAAAATAACCTCTTTTTGTCAGCAGTCTTTATTGATCGTGTGTGTCTACGAATTTTTATACTATTACTTTTCTATATTTTTTGATTTGAGAATTTCGCGTATTTTTATTATACGATCTCTTTTTTCATTAACTCAATTTTTTTTTCTTAATTTACCAGTTCAATAATTTGTTTTTTCTTGTTTTATCAAATTAATATAGTTCTTTCGTAATCTTATCTTATTGTATCTTTATACATACCTTTTCAAGGTGCACTACAATATTCCTAAACTTACTCAAAAGCTATCCTAAAAACTACTAGAAATATTTAGACACAACAGTGGTTTACAACGCCAAAAATATTGAAGAATTGAGGGGTAGGTTAAGTGATGCGAGTAGCAGCACTAGAAAAGTATTTGTATTCTTCGAAACTCTCTCAATGTATCGCTCTTTCTATTGTGGTGTTTTTATTTTTGCATCTTCATGATTAATGAATTTTTTTTTTCCGTTAAAAAAAAAAAACACTGACCTACGCATATGCGGAACTCTCCCGACGTGAGACGGTGGTTTAAAAAATAATGGTTGCATCCAAATTTTTTTCACCAAAAAACACAGCCTTAAATGTACGAACTTTACCCACACTTGAACACCTCTCTCTCTCTCTCTCTCTCTCTCTCCTAGTACGAAAAAATATCACGACTCTCTCTGACATTAAAACTTCAACCACATTCATCCACCCCAATCCAAAACCGAACAAGATGAGATCCCAACTCCTTTTCCCGACATGTTTCTTCGCGGTTGCAGTGCTAGCCTCTGCGGCGGCGGCGGCGACGCTGCAAGACCAGTGCAGCACCGACTTCCAGAAGGTAGGGACGTGCCTGGAGTACGCGACCGGGAAGGCTGAGACGCCGACCAAGCCGTGCTGTGACTCGGTGACGGAGATCAAGGGGAAGGACCCCGTTTGCTTGTGTTACATTATACAGCAGACCCACAACGGGAGCGAGACGATCAAGAAAATAGGTCTTCAGGAGTCGAGGTTGATCCAGCTTCCTACTGCCTGCAAGTTGACTAATGCTAGCATCAGTGATTGCCCTAGTAAGATTCTTGCACCCACAACAAAAAATCTCTCTAAAAAACACACACACACTCTCTCTCAATACTGGCACACACAAATACACATGACAACCTCTCTAGTCCGGTACTTCTTAATCAAAATATTCAAAATACAAAAAAAAGATATGTATAATACCTTTTTACGCTATTACACTATATCTTATGTGGAGTTCACATCGGGTCTCATAAAAATCTTAAAAAAACTGCACAGTTTTGTCCCTACGAATACAGAAATACTCTTACCTACCGATATCTGTTGGAGTTGATTTTTTACAGAATCCCATAAAATAATATTTTAAATTTTATGGATATTTTTCTAAAATTTTGTGAAACTCAAAATGGACACCACATAAAATTATAGTGTTAACGTGTAGTATTCTTATGTAGTAAATGTAACAATATGGTGTTTTTTTAGGTAGAAAAGAGAAGAGGTATCTATATGGGTAATTATTCAAAACTTCCGGTGTATACTATTTCTCCTCACATAACTTGTTTTTAGCTTACATGTGGGTCTCGCGTGGGTTCCAATGTTATGTGATGGGAGGGAATATACACCAAGGGTATTGAATAATTTCCTTATATATATATATACGGATAAGTTTAAGTTGAGAAGAGGTATATACAGATAAGTTTGACATTTTAGATAAGGATTGTAATTTTGGCACTTCAAAAATTGATGGAGGGACTCTAAAACTAAACTGTGTTAATATAATACAAACAACGGTGTTTTGGAGCCTCTCTATCTATTTTTGGATTACTAAAATCAATTTTCTTTAAGTAACGGTATCATGATACGTAATTGTAGCTATTGTAGGAATTTGTTTTGATATTTTTTTTGGAAGTGCCTAAATTACCTGTAAGCTAAACTTGAAAACATACTGGTACGTAACAAGAATTGGCCGATCCCTTCGCGATTTTCAATCTCACTGGTATATTGTTATATTGAGGCGTATCAGTATCAGGAGTAGAAAAACGTTAGGTATTGATTGCTATTGAGAACTGTGGGGTGGTGTTCTAGTTGGATGGACCTTGGATTTGATCTGGGCTGAGCTCCTCCCTTCCTACGTAGCTCTGCAAGACAGGAAACCACATTAGTGCCTAGTTGGCCGAATTTGACCGGTAGGCACTCCGATGGCTATGCTTGGCATACCTCTTCTAGGATTAGTAACTTAATAATGTACCTTATCTATGGAGTTACTTATCTTGGCCACTAAGGTATATTTGTGCCGAGCATGTGCTCCTTGTGTGTCGCAAGTAATTGCCTTTAGGTTTGACGTCATCCATGACGATTGCTGAGTGCCATGTTGGGGAGCACATGACCGAGACACATGGCCGGATCAGACAGCTTGATGCTGTCATCGCGACCAATCTATTATCCACGATCTAATTTGAGACCTTGGCCTTGTCTGCGAAGCCCCAATCCGGGCAACCCTTGTGGTCACTAGCAGCTGTCTGCTTGATGACCATGAGTGATGGCGAAAAGCGTTGTCAATGATAGCCCAAAGTACAATGAGGATTGAGAGAATGAGTAAAACAAAGATTAATTGATAGCGGGAGCGAAACTCCTTTTATGACTCAAACCATATGAAATTGGGAAATAAAATCGAAAAAGTTACGCTAGGTATACACAAGGAAAGTAAAGAGCCAACCCCAATCTTAAACTGTGGTGAACACAAATCATGAAATTAGATACTCCCTTCGTCCCCTTTTTAAAATCCAGTATTCCATTTTGGACTGTTTCTTAATAAGTGTCCATTTTGTAAAGTTAGTAGGTAAAAGTTGGTACATTTTTCATTTTGCCCTTAAAAGTATATTCCATTTTGAAAAGTTAGTAAGTAAAAATGTAATGATGATGTTTCCATAAAGGGTAAGTAGAGAAAATGGTGGAAAGTTAATGTAAAATGTGTAATGATGATATTTTCTTAATAAGTTGAAATTACGAAGTGAGATACTTAAAAAGGGACGGAGGGAGTAAATTAGATGCCCTTTGATTGAAGGAAAGGGTATTATTTTATGAAAGAAAAAGAAGAAGTATCAAGTCACTTGTTTGAGTAATCAAAGAGATCAGAAATGATAAGAAGCTATAAGAGCATCCACAATGGTAATAATCAAAATCAATAACCAAAATGTGTCACGTCAGCATTTGATTATCTATTTAGTCCATGATCAAACTTAATAACCTCTACATCCATATTGGTTATTGTTGCATCTCTAACCAAAAAAACCCCACAATACACAATGTACATTTGTCCAATCATAAACGAGTTTTAATCACGTACCTGACCACACCAAATTATTCGTCTCGATGAGACGATTCCAATGTGGGATATTTTTGAATTATTGAGTTTTGAGTTTAGTCATTGAGTTTTGGTTATTGGTACTAAAAATTGTTAAGTTTGGTTATGGAATAAGTGAAATTTGGTTATTTGCTAAAAGACTTGTAACTTTGCTTATTACATTGTGGGGTGTTTTTTTGAGCATTATTGTTAAATTTGCTTATTCACACCTATTTGTTTATTATAATGAGGATGCTCTAAGAATTCAAGAAAAATGATGGGTTTTCTTCTCCTTCTCACCGTGAGAGTTGGTGAAAAACCCACGTTCCTTTCTTTTCTCCTCTTTACTAATACACTTTTCTCGGATACCGATATACCATTTACATATTATCCTCCGTCTCTAGGGCCGAGGTTAGCATTTTTCCTCTATAAATCCAAATTAGCACCA
>BPLS01000225.1:368638-457481 GCA_019656275.1 Rhododendron kiyosumense | reverse complement strand
GTATCGTATTAAGAGATGAGAAACACTTGTCGAGGATTTCTAGCTGAAAGATTGCCAGCCATGAAAGCACAAACCTGAATTTACATTCCAACAGCTTAAAGCTTCATCCCTCCAAATGATCAGTGACAAGAATCTTGAAGCAAATATTTAAAGTCAGAAGATAAGTGGTTTGTTTGACTGGCTAATGACCGTTTCGAAACATCATTAAGAACCCAGAAACCAACTACGAACCTTACCTCATCAGAAAGGGAAACCACAGGATGTATTTCAAGTTTTTTAGTTACAAGATATTATTGTAAAGGCTGTTCTCATAGGGTGCTTTGAAGAGCTGGAATTCCTGGTAATGGGCATTATCATTCGCAGAAAAGGGGTGCATAAAACGGGAATCGGTCGGGCGTTCAGACTGCCAGTACTCCAGTGAAGCTAGTGGTATGCCTTGGGGCACTCCATGCATCAGGGGCTGAGTTGTGGTGGTAGGATTTACATGAATGGGTTGCTGGTCCAGGGGAATGTTTGCTGGGTCTGAACCCCAAGAATCAGTTGACAGAAGAGAGAGAGCACGGTGTTCTTGTGCTGCATCCAAGCTAAAAGAGAGCATACACTCCTTCGAACCTGCAAAAGTTCTCATCCATGAAGCAATTGTATACACTCCAGAACAGAGGGGGGGGGGGGAAAGTATACAAGAATGAGAGGTCCTAATACAAAATAGTAATGTCTTAATCCTTCTAACAGTGACATATCAACCCGAGAATTAGGCTCACAGAGATCTCTCGAAGATCACCATGTTTAAAGATCAGTTCAAAGGAAGCCATAGGGATTACAGATTTTTCCTTGCTTTACAAAAATCTATCAAGCAATTTGGTATACCTAGGCCTAAGTATTAAATCTTTTAACCATATGAATTACTTCCAATTGAACAAATTTGTTATTAAAAACCAATTACTCCCGAGTCACAACAGGTATACCAACTCCTAACCTAAAATTCAAATACATATTCAAGTATATACAGAGTGTCCCTGCCCTGCCCTTTGCTCATGACAAGAGGCAGCATTTCACTTTGTTACACAAGACAGCACAAGGAATACAAGAATTCCAAGGTACAGAGATATGATTGATACATTTTCAAGGAACTAAAAGAAAGTTCTTTCACGCAAAACAGCTAAAGGTCAGAACATATGCATGACTCAAAACTTTAAAACCTTTCTCATCGCCTACTTCTTTCCTAATTAATATCAAGATTCAAGATTAACTGGGACCATAAATGCTTTAGAATTCCCTTCCTAGCTAGCCTTCATTCTGTTAATTCGAGCAAGCACTTCAGCCCTTGTACCACTCAACAGTACTTGGAGATTTTCAGCACTTATACCACTCAACAGTACTTAGAGATTTAATTATGTCATGCCCATATGTATAGATACCGTCTAACCTCAAAATCTTTTCCCGCATATTAGGCCACACTTTTTTGTAGAACTGCTAGAATTTCAGTACGCTATCTATCGGGTATGCACCACCATCAGAGGTCGGCAAAAGTTGTTCACATTGTCTAATTAACAGTTACCAACTCCACCTGGGTACACAAGCACTCAACTTCCATAAAGATTATTGACTTGAGAATAAAGTTTAGAGATCATTAACAAACCAAGCACCATCTAGGTAACTTGGTCATTCTTTCAGTAACAGTTTTGTGGTAATTCTCCGCTAACTTGCATTAATCAAATTCTACAACTTTAATCTCTTAAAGCATGTGTGATTTATTTTCAACCAAGTGGACAACGCTACCATTTCCTACCGTAATTGTTGCATACAAAACCTGTCCTTGAGCTGGTTTTGTACTTGAGGGAAAATAAATCAGAACATCAAGTCAAAAAAAATCAAACAAGAGGAAATATTCACTTTGCAGACAATTACAAAATTTCATGAAAGCATATGGCCGTGCCAAAATGGGCAATGACGGGAATATATTTTGCTCATGAAATTTCAAAGACGGAAGGAAAATTTTAAATTCTCTTTTGGGGAAAGTCGTGCCCTAATTGACATGGCTCCGTCATTATGGGAAAAGCACCTTCATCGACACAACACATCACAACACAATAGTGGATGTGGGGTATGTAAAGATCAAGGCATTTCCAAGACGGACATCCCATTTCTACGCTTTTTTTTTACCGGCAAAAGTACCATTTCTATGCATTTACCACTGCAGGCTATGTGAAGGACACATTAATTATTTCTTTCTATGTCTTGGGCAGTTATGGCATGTATGAAGTGCTGTGACTTCTTTTTTGGTTAGAGTCGGGCACATCTCCAACCAAGGATGTTAAATTTGACATAGCATGCCAAGTGGATGAATTGGTATTTGAACCAACTCTAAGATGCCAAATGCTTAGGCGTGATTTGACATATCTCTCTCATGTCAAATTTGACATGCTATGTCAAATCTCATCTTCTATTGCTATACTTCCCAAAACTTAAAATTAAAGTGAACATATCGATAGATAAGAAATGTGTTATATGGGTTGGAGAGCATCTCCAATAGGAGATGTCGAATTTTTTTTGAGGCTATGTGGCATTTTAACATCTCTGATTTGACATCAAACTCTCCCTCTCCAACCCTTACGTAAAAAAAAAAATAGAGCTTACAGGTAAATAAATATATAAAACCTCAAACGGTTTTTAAATTCTGAACGGTTAGTATTTTTTAAATTTGGCATGTTGGGAAGAAGGTGTCAAAATTGGCATAAGATTAGGGGATGTCAAAGCCACATCAGCTTTAGCATGGTTGAAGGCATATTTGATGGATGTTCAATTGATGCCAAAACTGACCATTATCCATGGTTTGATCCAATAAATTTCATTCGTGACTTTTCAACTCTTGTTTATATGAAATAATGCATTACTAAATGATTATTTAGCATTTCCCATTATCTGTATCCATAGTTGGGTCCATATATGCCTATCCTCCATTTCAAGATTCCAAGTGTCCGGCACTTAAATATATTTCCACACCGGAGTTCATGTAACATAGGTCATACCTGGTTCTGATGCTCATATGTTTCACCTAACTGAAAGATTTCGGCCATTTTGACAGAGAGTAATGTTCCTCACAGTTGGTCATCATAGTTTTCTTCAATAAAAGAAAAGACCATACTTATGTTCGGTTTGTTCACTAATGACCGAATTTTTGGGTAAAATAATTGATTTCATCCATATAATATTAACCCTTGCAGCAGCATTACATCGAACATTCCAGATGATAATGAAAAATTAATAAAGTAATTGAAGGGCTAAATTTCCTGTAAAGAAAGTAGAGAAAACCTTGAGTGAAAACCTCAGGCTTGGAGCGCTTCAATGGGAAAAGCTTATTGGGATCCTCGCCAGGCGTACCAATGGCATGTGATGGCTCAGTGCCTGGCAATTGCAGCTGCCCATTGACACCTCCAGTTTTTTCGGATTTCATTAGATACCCCTTTGTTAGTGTGAACTTGGAGCTGCTTGTAGTTTCCCATGGACGATTTGCAGAAGATCTTGAGTGAACAGATGGGGCATCGTTCAACCAGAAGCCCAGCTGTTGCGTCCCATGACTCCCATCTATTCAACAAAAGCAGGTTGAGTTCAACTAAAAGCATGGAGTGTGGTGCAAAACCAAAATCATGATTTTGATCTTTATTTTATACCTTAATAATCAATTAACTAAACTGCCATATGTACATTGGTACAACAACGCGACAGGAAAATGTCACTAGCCAAGTAAGAACAATCAATAATCTAATCTACGGGAGTAACACCTGCACTGGTCCAATCAAATGCTTTCTTTAATACATTGACAATCTGCAACTGTGTAACTGAAGCATTTGCAGTATTCACACAGATGGATCGCTTTCATATAAACTAACAATCAATATGCCACATCTGAAATATATGTTATGTTATGAGAAAACACAGAACAAGGTTACATAGATAAACCTAAATTCTCAACTTTATCGCGTGCCTTTTTATTTGTCTGGTTAAATGAAAGGATAGAAGCAAAATGATATTGCTACTACTGAGGAATTAGACAATCTTCAGCATCTTTGCATGAATCTTTCATGGAAAACAATAGATTCAGATCGGAAATGGGATAACAAGCATGTTTTTTCCTTAGATTATCAGCATGTTTCATTCTTAGACTGACCACATGATCCCCAACACTAGAAACAAGAATTGCTTGTGTCAAATCAAAGTCGACACTGAAAGGAATGAGTCAAAAGTTTTGAGGAAAACCAATACCCAAAAATGGCAAAGGTAGCCTTGCCGACTTAAACTGGATCGCAGCTTGCTGTGGCTTGCGGCGTCGTGCATTATGGTCAGAGAGCCGCTTGCGACAGCTTCGCTTCTTTTCATCGAATTCTGACAAACTGTGGAACCTTCAAAATAAAAAAAACAATTCGTCGCTGTGTCAAAATCAGTCACCATAAGCTAGGAGGACTTTAGGGGCAGACTGGAACAACTTTATAAGACTTGGTCATTTTGACCAACACATAATCTAGGCAAATTGCAAAGAAGGAGCATTCCATAGAAAACAACATTGAGACATGCATGCAAGTATCAGTCTAATTGATGTACGAAGGGAAACCATGAGAACTGACAATTGTCATGTACAAAACGAAGCATCCCATATTCCCTGTTTTCCTGCAATCTCCAAAAAGAAAGAGAGATTACCTGCTACATTGTTGGCAAAACCGACGTTCCACACCACCTACAACCACCTTTGAGAATTTGGAATGATTCTCGCAAACTTTATGCTTGCGGTGATATTCTTTAGCTGATGAGAGGTCAAGGTTACAGCCTTCAACTTGGCAGCGTGGGGGAGGCGTACTCTGACAAGTCGATTTTGTTTTCTTTGTGATAGAGGCAGCCGATGCTACAGGAATCATAGACAAAGAAGGAGTCTTAGCGTTGCCCCCGCTGCAGTTATTCTCGAAATATGTCCGCTTACCAAGTTTTAGACCAATCATCGGTTCACCAGATCCAACTGAAGAATCCAGTGTCGGCGAAGTTCCGGCTAGCTCAGCTCTGGCCAAATCGATCTTCTTGTTAAAATCTCCAGGAAAATGATGAAATGCCTCCTTAGATGAAGAACCAGTGGAAGCTGATATTGAGCTCCTTGCTGAAGAACCATGTGCCAAATCGGAGCCAGAACCACCACCTCCACTCCAATATAGATTAAAAGACCCAGTATCAATTTCTCCCTCCTCTTCAATTACCCAGTCCGTCGGTTGCTTCTTATGACTTTCCATGGTTTTGGAGTTAAACATGACTAGGTTTTCCCAGTCCCACTTTGCATTCCAATCCATTGCAGGGAGAGAATTCATGAATCAGATCTGCACCATTGACAAAAAGCAGCACTCCGAGTCAGTTTTGGGGGAATGACATCTGGTATTGTAAAAAGGACATCTACAGAAAAATAAATGGAGAAGAAAAGAAAATCAAGATGGATCACACGAATGACCAAGGCAAATGGCACACGAAGAGAAGTAAATCATCGCCATTTTAGACAGATTTGGAATAAATTGGCAGAGATGATAGCCATGATACATCAAGAAGACGCCTGGCCTTTAAAGAATCAGTCCATGAACCACCTCCTGTTTATCTGTTCCAGAAGATTGATGCATTGCAGACTTGAGTCAATGTCCTCCTTACGCCAAAAGGAAATCTAGGTCAGAGAACTCATGTTTCTAGCACTTTGCTTGCAGAAGCGAATGATTAATTTGAAATTCATACTCAGTGCTCCCTGCTATTTCCCCACACAATTACCAGGTTTGACCACCAATTTAGCTAGTATCCACTCGACTATCCACAATTCGCAAAATTCTACGGATCACATGTATTTCACCTCTCCTCTCTCCAATTATTTCAAGATAGCGTGGAAATTTTTAACCTTTTTACAAGTGCCTGCAAATAAGCTGTAATTCCATGCTTTCAATTTGAATAACAGGATACCAAAATGAGTATGACTACCCTCATTCACCCAGTAACAGAATGTTCTAAAAATTTAATTAGAGCACATATAACCTGAATTGAAACCACATGCACCTAACACCCATAACTCTAATTATCAATAATCCAATGAACAAACCCATGATAGACTCCCCGACTCGGTTTTCGTAGTGATGAAATTACGGTCAACAACCCTCCACCTGATGAAAAGGAACTAATTCAACCAACAAATAGTCCCTTTCAAAAAAATATATATATAAATGAATGCAGTCGTCGAACAATAACGCATAAAAAAAATGGGAGAACTATCTCAATTTCTTTTCTCGAGTCCATTTACCATTGATACAAGCATTTTCCCACTTGCCAAACTAGAAAAAATGACCAACTTATTTTGAAGCCTCTAACATGAGCAGTCAGAAACAATGCAGACACAACTCTACAGGGTAAACCCACGGGATAGCCGAGTGATTGAAGGTTGTAACTAGAACAAACCATAAAATCTGAGGAATTGTGTTACACACCTAGACTTAGTCAATACCTATGGCCAATGTGTGGCAGTAGGTATCCAGGATTACCTGGATGGATCAAAGGGGCCTTGACTTTGAGGGGTTCCTCGTTAGGAAAGGGGGAGAGGGTACGTTGTAATCTCCTTCTAGGTTTCCATTGGATTATTTTGGTGCAACAAATGGAAGTGCAGGTATGGTAACCCATCACCTCAGCCAAGGAGTATTGCCCTGTTAGTCTTTTACACTACACCTCTATCTCTACGGACTTTACCGTACCTACTTCAGGACCAAAACTAAGGTCCCACCATGTGCGAGACATGTTAAAATTACGTTTAGCCCCAATAAGAGGCTTTCAGGACTTGAACATGAGTCTTGTCCAACCAAGTCCAAATTCATTGGCTTTATCCTCGAAAGAATGGTCTATTTCCACCAGGATAATGCAGTGTTTACTTCGTTTGCTTCATTTTCGGGTGGCCCCCCCCCCCCCCCCCAAACAAAGTGAGAGCCCCACTCTCTCCATAGACAGTAATACAGGAAAAAAGGAAACAGGAAAAAGGGAAGGAGAAAAGCATCTTCCCCTTTACCAAATTAGAAACTCACACTTTGGAAATATCCAGTAAATTGACGAAACAAGCACCGACATATTCTGGAAAATGACATGTTTCACTGGAATCGGAAACAATAAAAGCTGTACTCACAACAACTACTACTACCTCTTTAATGCAATCACATCGATGAGTCCTCTACTGATGTATGGATCAATAATTATTCTAATAGGACTCAAAGTAACAGCTAAGTTAAGGAAAACTAAACAAAGGATCAAAAAAAAAAAAAAAGGAAAACTAAACAAAACCCTAACCACATCTTGCGTTTTATGTTCTCACCAATTCTGAGAAAATGAAGGAAAATCATTGGTTTTTCTTCTTTTTCATTTCGTTTTCACTAGATAGAATCATTGGTTTTAACCAGGACTGGAAACGTGCCGAGCCGAGCTTTAAAATATTCAAGCTAGCCTAGCTCGAGCTCAACTCGTTTACTAATCAAACTTAAAACTCGAGATCGACTCTTCTTCTACCAAGCCGAGCCGAGCTCATAAGGAGCCAAGTCTCCCGCTGCTCGCAATCAGCTTGGTTCATTTCCAGCCCTAGTTTGAACAGTTGATGTTCCACCGAAATGCTGTAAAACAACAATAACAAGCAACTAACTCCTTTAATCCAATCAAACCGATTCCTCCACGGAGCTCGATAATTTCCTTCTAGGGTTCACAGCAACAGCAAGTTGAGCAAAAAATCAAACCAAACCGTACCGAAAATAACCTCCTTCACTTTAACACATTTTCCGATAAAACGACAAGCAAAACCAGAGGATTCAACTTTTAACAAGTAAAACCAGAGGATTCAACTTTTAACAGTGGATGTTTCGCCGAAACAGGAAACAAAAAAACAGATGCTCTAAACAACAATCAACAATTATTACTAAGCTCGGCGATTTCTACTGGTTCGCGAGAGGATACGGAGGAAAAGTGAACGAGATCGTAGCCAGAAATAACCTCGAGATTAACCGGAGGGTTTTGACAGTGGCTTGAAAAACACGATTTCTACCGGTTCGCGAGAGGATACGGAGGATAATAAGTAAAAGAGAGAGAGAGGGGGGTGTTGGGGGGGGCTTACCGATTGAGGAAGACTAGAGCATTTTCCAAGGAAAAGCAGGGTGGAATTGGACTGGTTTCACTTTACCAAATCGAGAAAGTGGAGAGAGAGAGAGAGTGTTTAGTGAGAGAGAGAGAGAGAGAGAGAGAGAGAATGTGTGAGCTGTTTTTGTTCAATCATGGAGGCATGTGTTTGCTGCTACTATAGGGCCAGCTTTTTTACTTAGGCTTTTTGGGGCGCTTTGGAAAGGGTTATTGTCAGATGTAAATGGAAGAGTCTAGAAATATTCTGTTTGTTTGGACGTAAAATGTTTTTCATATTTTTTAGTATTTAATTGTGTAAAAAAAAATTTTCCAAAAAAACAACTGTGTAAAAAAAAATTGTGTAAAAAATAGAAAATTAATTGGATAAAAATAATTTACTTTTAAATCTTCAGTAAATTATTTTTCGAAATAAACCTGCTGCTCTCTATTGCAATTTTTACTGCTCAGTTTTCTCGATCATCAATCTTAATCCACATTTAATTTCAATATTTTCAGATTTCTCCACAGTTTAAGCTTCCGTCTCTCTATACTATTTTTTCAATTTCTAAAAATATTTTCAAATATCAACCAAACACCAGAAAATAAAATTTTGAATTTTGTTTTTAAAGGAAAATTTTACATAGAAAACATTTTACATCAAAAGAAACGGAGCCTAATAGTCACGTAATTCAAGAGCAGATGTGCGAGCACGAAAGTGTATTAGAGGTTGTTCCACTTTTTTAAGATCAAAAATTATGTATTTACGCAAATAATTTTCCTACCAATATGGATCGTGTTTGATAGATCTCATTGAGATCTTTTAAACGGTGCAAAAAAAATTGAAAAATTATTTTTCATTTTCATTATATTTGAATTTGAAACTATATTATTTTTGAAAAATAAGGTTTTTAGAGAAAGCGGAACGGAATCTTAGAATCTCATCCGAAATTACTAGAGCCGCGAGAGGAAGGATTAAAAGCGCAAGCATAGTTTGAGAATTGAGAGTGCAAGTGCAAAATATTTTGAAGAATTATGAATCTAAACAAGCGCAAACATGAAAAGATTTACCAAAAATCTTACTACCAAAATTCGTGATAAAAAAATCTGAGAGTAAAAATGTGAGAAAAAAAATTGAAAACGGGAACAAGGATCTCAACGGCAGATTATGTGACCAAGGTCCCATTAGTCCACCAAGTTCTAGTATGCAAAAGTTTTAGTATTTTTTTTTTTGAGCAAAAAACTATTTTTATTTATAGTAATACAGAGTTTTGTCTCAACTTTAATTAGATCCATCTAGTATCGTTTTAGTATTTTTTTTAAACCTGAAAGAAAATCAATTTTTTTCGGTCAAACAGAAATTGGAAGAAAACCATTTTTATTTTATAGAAATGCAGACTATAAAAAAAAATTCCACTAGTGTCACCAACTAGTAATCAGTGAGAATGGTATCTCAAATAATTAATCGATTTACACGTAAGCTGACTAAAACACACTAAATTATTTATAAAAAGCATTTTCTTCCTCAGCAACCCTTTAGAGTAGAACATGAGCGAGTGTGAAAGCATATTTTAAACTACTAAAATTCACAAAAAAATGAGCATTAAAGAGCACGAGTACAGTGCGAGAGCATATTTTGAAAAATTATGTGATTGGGGTCTAGACGTGTACAACCTAAGTCACATAATACACGTTTACAGGAGCAAACATGAAAAGGTTTTCCAAAAATATTTTAAAATTTCAAAATTTGCGATAACAAAAAATGAGAGTGAAAAAAGAAGAAAAAGAGAGAACAAGAGCGAAGGATCTTGATGACGGATTATGCGACCTAGCATGCAAAAGTTCTACTGTTTTTTAACCCCGAAAGAAACTTGTTTTATTTGAAGAAATTCGGAGCTTTGTCTTACTACTGTAATTTTGATTGGGTTCACTAGCGCGCGTCACCCACCAGTAAAATGTGAGATTGGTCTTTCAAAAAAATTAATTAAGTTACGCGCAAACGAGCCCAAGTTCTCTAAATAATCTAGAAAAACATTAGTCCTCAAGAGTCTTTTTTCCCTTATTCTTTTTACATACTACTATGTATGTAGCCTGATCAACAGTCCTAGTAGTTCAGAGGGGAACCTCTTCCCTTCCATGCCCAAAACAAAACCCACGTGCTTTAAGGCGACTCTTTTTTTTTTCTTTTCCCATATTAGTACTGTATGTTGGTGAGTTGGATAAGAAAATCTTTTTAATAGCGGACCTGTGAATAATTATTTATGAGCCAATTATGATCGTCCAAAAGTCTTTTCGACAGTTCAGATGTTAATGAAATTTTTTCGAAAAATAGTTAAAAAAGTTTTATTAAAATTCGAACCATCCAAAACACTTTTGGACGATCGCGATTGGTTGCTGCCATAAAGAACTTGTTCATGACTCAGTCGTGTGAATAAGTTTCTCCCAAGTTAGATTACTATGTCAGATCGATGTTACTCCATCAACTCGAATTTGAGACCTCACCTCTTGGCACCCATCACGATCACTTGGGCTAGAGGCCTGGGCTAAGAAATGCGACTTTAGTGTTCAGTAACACTTTTGGATAATTGCGATTAGTTGCTGTTATAAAGAACTCATTCATGACTAAACTGTGAATAAGTTTCTGTCAGGTTAGTAAATTACTATGTTAGACCGATATTACTTCATTAACTTGAATATGAGACCTCATCTCTTGGCACCCATCACGACCACTTGGGATAGAGGCCTAGGCTAAGAAAGGCGACTTTAGGCCACCTTTGATAACCCTCCAAGGGGTTGGGATTGGATTGGTAGAGTGGGGATTTTATTAATACCTTGTTTGCTTTCTCAAAAATGGTCCGGACTATCAATCCGGTAGGATTGCTAATATCTTAACTTGGGGGTATTGCTAATACCATCTTGGAGATGGTATTAATAATCTCATCCTAACCTCTCTTCATTATCAATCCATTTTCATTACCAATCTCCTCTATCAATCCAATCTCATCATCTAATTGCATCTTAAACAAACATAATATTAATAATTCCATTATCGAATCTCATCCCAAATAAACATACTCATTTTTATTATTAATCCTTTCTCATTACCAATCTTAATCTTAATCCCATATTCTTACGAATCTCATTCATTTATCACCGTTATCAAACGAAGCCTTAGTGCTGGTAAAAATTGGTGGCAACTGCATTAAATTTTCTCTTGTTAATTGTACTTGAGAGTATATGCCTAGGCCCTAAGTGAATCTAAAAAGCTCAATAAACAAAGTTATTTTTACAGAAACTTGCAATTTTATATTAGCAAGTTGGACTAGTTGAGATCATGGGTCTGATAAAAATACTGGGAAGTGCAAGTGATGGGACAACTTCCAATAATTAAATTGGTATTTTATTTCCTTTTTGCATGCTTATGGGATTCAAGATATGCATAGATTATGCTTGTCGGACGTGGACTGACTCCCTCCATTCAGATTTAATAGTTTTTTTTTGAGTTCATATCATTTTTTAATTGATTATATCTTGTACTGTAATTTACAATGTTTTACGTAATTTTGAAAATATTGTCTTGTAGAACTAATTGAGATATATCAAATAAGATTCATATTGAATATAAAATTTAATACCAATTTAAATATATAGCTAATTTTTTATCCGGTTAGAATTAGACGAGGGACTATTAAATCCGAACGGATAAAGTATTTTTCTTTTTTAATATGCTTATTATACTCAATTATAGAAACTGGATTTTGAATTAATAAAGTTTAGGATGCAACTTGCTTACATTAACAGCATTTGATTATTAATTATACTTTTTGTGTCGATTAAGATTGTGCACCCACACAAAAAAAGGGACTCAGATCCTATCCAGCTTCCCTCCAGTTCCATTGAATTTTGTCCTTTTGTGGGCTTTTTCCGGACCCATAATAATGATCGGAATCGTTCACTTTTTAGATCTTGTTGAGAACAATGCACACACCAAAAAACAAGTTGATCGGATATCATATGATAGGGTTTTTTTAATGCATTAAGTTGCGAAGAAGTGTGTTGAAGGGGGTGCAATCCTATGTTGTACACCTCTTTTTTTATACAACATTCATGTACTTGGAAATGATACCAAACGGTATCAGATCCACGTGATTTTTGACGTGGTCGATATTCTCAGCGATCTATAAAAAGTGAACAACTCCGATCATTTTCGTGGATTCGAGAAGGGCCCACAAAAAGCTGTAACTGGAGGGAGGCACACTGGACGGGATCCGAGTCCCAAAAAAAGGTTGCGTAAGGTCTTGGCAACAATTTTGTAGTTTGTTTAATCAACAAATTGCAAATTCATGACAATTACTAGTATGTCAAGATTTGGAGCATAAGTACATTAATCAGATCATAAGTACATTAACTCTAGGTGCAATGTTGCTGGAGTCGCCTGGCGCATGCATGCGGGTGGTGCATCCATGAGACTCATGTAGTCATGAGTATAAAACAGTTCCGAAAACAATTGTGTTTGAATAACTATGTTTCAAGTGCCGTTCTTTATAATGGACTGCAAGTTTCTTGTACCAACAGATTTAATTTCTCGTCTCCTTTGCGAAACTACTTGGAAGCTAAGAAATACGGAGTAATTTTTTTTATTTTGTAACCAAATCAGAAACCATACAATATAATAAGCCATTACCGCTCTTAAATCAAACACCCATCTTTCTTGTAGGCTTACAAAGCCAATATGCCCAACGTTAAGCCACTAGCCCGAGGCAACTGATCTTGATTTTGCAGTAGGAATCTCAAAACACATAAATCTCGATACACAATCGTTCTGCGAAAAGCGCGCATTGGGATACAGACGCAGAGTAACGGAGGCAACAAAGGCGGGGACAGCGCAAAACCGAGTATTATTGACTTTAACATTGTACCCAATTTCAAACTTGGGAATTTCAGTAGACTTTTAACAATGTCGCACCAGTTTTGGGTTGGTTTTGATGACCATGTTTTTAACCATCTCTTCTTTCAGAACCCTTCTGAGAATTTTCCCTGAAGCTGATCTAGGGATTGCACCCACAAACTGCACCACTCTCACTCTCTCATAGCTTGCCACATTAGAGGCAACATACTTCATTATATCTTCTTCACTTTCTTTTGCATTCGAGTCCATCACTACGCATGCTGCCGGTATCTCCCCTGCCTCTTCGTCGGGTAATCTGCAAATTTAAAAAACATTCATCGGATTTAACTTTTTGTTCTTCTTTGGTTGCGTGTTTCATGATTAATTTCTTTTGGACTATTTTGAATTTTGAGCGATGTTATTCGTAGTCATGTCGTTGCTTACTTAAATTTTCTTATTCGTTAAAGTCATATCAGTAGGGACTTAGAATTTTCACGAAGGGATTTCATAAAATACGTAGTAAGGATTATTCATGATTAGGTAAGATTATTCATTGTTTAGAGGGATAACAGTACGTATTTGAGAAACTTGTCGCGGCCACAATGTTACTTATTCAAATATATGCAATGGAATTCATATGATGCACTATATAATTTATCAATACTCGGTATAGGTTGCGACCTCCTCTGTCCGCCCCTATAAGTCATATAGCATGAAATGTAGGTACGTGCTTCATTTTCATGAATCATGGACAATTGCGAAATGAATGGTGATAGAATTTTTGTGCACTTCTACCTGCACAAATAGTGAACGCAAAACTGGCCGGACACAGATTCCTCACAAGTAAGGGGTTTCGTAGCAAGTGAATTTCAATTTGAGACCCGCCCCATGTATGAGACGACGGTATTTGAACCTATGTGCAAAGTGCTTATGCGTGTGATAATGATACTTACGGAATAACAGCAACATCTGCAACAGAGGGATGAGTTAGGATGATATTTTCCAAGTGTGCAGGAGCCACCTGCACAATCAAAATGAACATTTAGAAGCACAAATTACTGCTCCATAATTGGCTATGGCCGGGTCTGTGAAAAAATGGCCTAACTACTCAAAAGAACCTTAATCTTCCACACCTATTAACTTCAGTCTAATTGAGCATTACTATTTACTAGCAATGTTTACGTTTTTTCGACTATCTCAATTGCTCAAAGCCGTTACCAAATCTTACTTGAAATCCTTTGTATTTGATGAGTTCTTTTATGCGATCCACAATGAAAACATCTCCGTCATCATCGATGTACCCAATATCACCCGTGTGAAGCCACCCGTTTCCATCGATGGTCTGAGCGGTTTCCTCCTTGTTTTTATAATAACCTGTAAAGTTTGACACAGGAAGTTATGATCGAGAGCTAACCTTTTAGGCTGTAAAGTGTTGTGAAGAAATGTTTTTTAAAATGCATCATCTCGAAGCAAGCCGATACTTTTTTTTTATGAGCGAACAAATGCAGTTTATATATTGATAAAAAGCCAGAAACGAGCAAACAGCCAATTGGGTACATATGCTACCTTTCATTACGCATTGGCTTCTCACGCAGATTTCGCCCCGAGTGTTCTTGGGGAGAGATCGACCCGTGTTCGGGTCGATAAACTTGACTTCCAAATTTGGAAGCACAAACCCCACGGAGTTTTTCTTCGCAATTCGATGGCCCTTTTGTGGATCCCCGTGGGTGAGAGTGATGCAGCTATGCTCCGTCATTCCGTATGCCTGGCAGTAGTGAAAAAGGGCATATTAACCAAGTAGGTAAAAATTCAGGTTGATCGGATGAGTATATTCACATGATTGATGATGTTCGTTTCAAAAGATTTATACCTATTCACATCACTGTCACTCAGTACCTTAACACTTGGCCTCGTTTGATTCGTGGATTGAAAATGATGGGATTAACAGTTCTGGGATTAATAGTCCCTGGATTATTTGTCCTAGATTAATTTCATCCCTAATTTCACCCAATCCCATGTTTGATTCGCGTGGGATTAATTATGGGATAAGTAATAGTATTTTTTTTAAAAAAATTCAAAAACAGTTTCCAAAAAAGAAACTTTTGAAAAATAAACATTTTAAAACAAATAATTTTGTGAAACATTTTTATTACAAAACAATTTGGGAAAAGTTTTTTTTTTTGAACTAATATTTGAAAAAAAATTTCTGAAAAAAAGTTGAAAATCAATTTTCTGAAAGAAAAAAAAAACTAGTTTTTGAAAACATTTTTCAAACAATATAGTTTTTGAAATCATTTTTTGAGAAAAGAAAGTTTTAAAAAACATTTTTGAAAAACATGAAAGTTTTGAAAATAGTTTTTTTTTTTTCTAAAAGTTTTTGTAAATTTTTTTTAAAAAATAAGAAAGTTTTGAAAATATATATTTTTAAAAAAAAGTTTTTTCAAAACAATTTTTCTGAAATTAATATTTTTAAAAAATATTTTCTGAAATTAATAGTTTTTAAATTTTTTTTAAAACACGTTTTCTGAAATTAATATTAAAGATAGTAATTCTGAAAATACTTTTTGAAATCAATCTCAATATCATCGAAATATTTTTGAAAACAATTCCTTATTTGTTAATCCTACGTAATCCCACCTCCCCCCCTAGGATTATTTAGTACCCCCCATATAGGGATAAAATTAATCCTGGGATTAATAATCCCGACAGTCATTTCGGGAACCAAACGTGGGATAACTCAGGATTAGGTACATTTAGTCCTATCCCAGGCAGTTAATCCACGAATCAAACGAGGCCTTAGTACCTTAACACTCTTCTCCGCCACACATTTATTTGGGGAGGAATAATTACTCCTTGTGACGGCTCTTTGAATAAGGTTATTCAGGGTTCGGAATACCACATGGCAATTTGCCCAACCAGTTGATTAAAACTTGACCATGTTCTCCAAATTTTTCTTACTATTCAAAAACTAAAATTTCCCAGAAATACAAATAAACATGGGGTACATGGATGTTTTTACTTTCCATTGCATCTGTTTTCAAAATCACGAAAAAAACCAAGCCTTTTACAAATAACCGTTGCATCGAAAATTTTCTCGAGAAAAACGTAAAAATGAATTTGCAAAGAGGAATATTGAGAAACACTCCAGGCCTCCAGGGTACTCCCAACACAATATCCAAATTCAGTCAGCATAGTGCTTACCTCTTGTACTGCCACACCAGGGAACTTCCTCTCAAACGCACTAAGTAACTCTGGCGCCAGGGGAGCCGCTGCAGTCATAACAGCATGCAATTTAATCTTGCCAAGATCGAAATCATCGACCGCCGCATTCTTAACCATGTCGGAAATGATCGCAGGCACAATTGGTGCGAACGTGACCTCGTGATCGATCAACGCGTTCAGATACGTATCGATTTTGTACCGTCCCATCACCACCACTTTCCCCTTGTTTTTCAGCGTCGCGCAACATATTCCTGCCATGCCATATATGTGGAAGAACGGCATTAGGCCAAGCGTGGTCACTTTTCCAATTAGTTCGGGGCGTACGCTGAAGAGAGTGGAGCAGAGGTTGGAAATGAGGTTCCGGTGAGTTATCATCACGCCTTTTGAGGTACCGGTGGTGCCGGAGGAGAACGGGAGGGCGCAGAGATCGGTTTGGGCTATGGGTTCGGTGATAGTACCATTGCTGGCACGATCTGCGGCTTCAAGAAGTTCTTCCCAATACATGGCGCTTTCGACTCTTTGTTCGCCTAGTACTATGATTGGCACTCCTAGACCTTTCACCTGTAGTTGTCAAAAAGGGTTTTGAGTGATTCGTATGAAATCCAAGCATTGAGTACTCCTAGCCAAAATCCAAGCCGAAGCAGGATTTGTTCAGCTTAGACTAAGGAGCATTCAATGTAGTGCTCCCCAGTCTGAGCCGAGCAAGTTAGTCAGCTTCGACTGCATGTATTTTAATACAAGTTGTATAGTGTATCAGAAGTTGAATATATTTTCCATTTGTGTAGAAAATCTTCACCTTCTCGTAATTTTGCCCATTGGTGACAATAAGCCGGGCATCAGCCTCCTCCACCTGCTTCTTAATCTCCGACGCGTGCCCAGACGGATTCGCACCCGAAAACACTCCACCAGCCGCCATTATCCCGAGCGCGACAATGGCGTACTCCGCCACATTCGGGAGCAGAACCACCACCACCCGCCCGTTTCTCAACCCCAGAGACCTCAAGGCCTTGGCAAACCTCTTGGTCTCTCTAACCACTTCCCCATGAGTGTACTCTTTACCGCTCTCGGTCTCCACGAACGCGATGCTATCAGCATACAATTCGAAACCCTGAAGCACGAACTCCGGTAGAGTCACGTCGTCCGGTACCGGAATCGAAGGGTAGGGGCTTCGGAAAATGTGGTCTTCATCTTGTGCCTGATTTTGCATAGGAGTTGCCATTGTTTTTGATGTGTGCAATGGGGATTACTGACCTTTGTTTTATAGGGGCAAAGAGTGTGTGAATCATGATTTGTGCATGAAGCTTTTATTGGTGGGAATTTGTTGGGTCATTTCTTTGCTGTAACAGGGCTAGAAAGCATTTTCTTGATTCTGTATTCGGGTTTCAACTACTCCTTCAAAACTAGAAAAAGGATTTGAAGAACTTTACCTAACTGAAAAATTGGCGAAAAAGGTGACCTCAGTTGTATCATGTGCTTGTTTTTTTTTTCTTTTTTTGTCAAACAGAAATTCAATAAACTTAAGGAAGAGAGTACCACATTAAGAGTACAACCAAAGTCTTGAGTACTTGAGCATAAGAGCTCACAACCTAGTCAAGTACTTGCCTGATATTCAAGCTATCTCTAATTACAAATTCTCTCATCGCGATTGACATGTCCATAACAAAAACGCGGGCTTCTGTGTGTTCCGCTCCCATCCTAGCAAGGTGTTCGGCGCATTGGTTGGCCGAATGGGGGATATGCCCAATCGTAGTGTTAGTCCGAGCTAGTAAGAAATGGACTTCATTGATTAGTACACTCTGGGGATGATTGCCTGGATTTCCTTTCGTGATGAGGTTTACCGCTACGAGTGAGTCTGATTCAATCTTTACATTTTCCAGCTTCCTTTCTAGTATTACTTCCAATCCCTTGTGTATGCTCCATAGCTCTGCGTCCAAGCTCGAATGAAAGCTTCGCTTGCCATAGTAGATCCAGTCTCCCAAATGATTTTTGAATAATCCTCCAAACCCTCCTATGCCATTCGATTCATACCACCATCCATCTGTATTCAGCTTGATATTTCCTGGAGATGGGTTAAAACCAAGAATTAAGGCAGGTTCTTGTCGAGCCATTAATGAGAGGGGACTTGAAAGCATCCACTATTTCTTGGGCATAAGCAATAACAGTACTAGCACTAATGAAAGGTGGGATGTCAATGTTATCAAAACTTTTTTTGTTTCGATCTTTCCGAAGCTGCCATAGAGAGGTGATAAACAAGATGTTGCAAGTAATATTATTACCATATCCTGCAACTCTATTGCTTCTCATATTCAGAGAAGCATGTGCTTGTTTACCTGAGGGGTGCATGTACATATATATTGAGCTAAAAAAAGGCTTGTTGACATTGAGGCTTGTTCTTGTAAACTTTTTTCCTCTACTAATTTGTTTGGTGTGTTTTGCTCGTCTTTTTTTAAATTTATGTTAGATTCACATCATATTTTTGGATTAATCATCTGTATTGACAAGAGAAGTCAAAAAAAAAAAATTTACTGAAGACAAAAAAATATCAAACAGCTATTTTTTTGGGGTCTAAAGTGAACTTTTTTTTCAACACTGGTTCACATTTTTATACTTTTTAGATTCATATCATCAAGATGAATGATTAATCTTAAAAATTACGACGAAAAACAAATCAAAAAATTACAAAAGTAAAAAATAACGAAAAAAGTTTTAGACAAAAAAATTTACAAGAACACAACCTGAGGGAGGGCAAATTAACCGGTCATTAACCTGTGTCTGAGGGAAGGGAAATTTTTTTACAACTCAAGTGTCCGGGCGAAGCTTTAATTTCGCGCATCTCGACTATTATTGGAGGATCACCATGTCCAATGGAATTAGGTCACTATTTCTTGGACTTTTCCAGTATAGCCAAGGCATGTGCTCTCCGTAAATGTGCATGGAGTTGTCATGAGCCCAATACACGTAGGGTGAGTAACCAGGCCAACCTGATGTAGTCATGCTTTGGCCCAAGGGGAATCAGATTCCAATAGCCTCTCTAAAATTTGCTTTTATAAAGAAAGAAGTATTTCACACGAAAGCATAATTAGGGTCTATTTTGTCAGATAAGACATTGTTACTATTAACTAACTTCTCGTTAGTCATAGTTTCCGTTCCGTTAAGGTTCACACTTATTTCTTATTTTATGAGATAGGTCATTGTCTTATAATATATCACCTTTAATTCAAAAAATAAGTACTTATTTTAGTTAGTGAAACGCACCATTGAAGAATTCCGTAAAGTTAACAAAGCGCTTAAGAGCCAAATGTAGGAGCTACTTTGGCTAATCCATTAGAGTTAAAAGCAGAGTCGAAAGTTACTTAACTCCCAAAAATAATTGGGAGTCAAGTTAGCAGCCAAGTTAATTAGTGTCCATTAAATATTGGCGTTGTGCCGTTGTGCGTCCTTTTTGGAGTTGGATGTATATCGATCGATCAAATGTTCCACCACATTCACTCGAATACGATAACTTCCTACATATTTCGCTAGGAACATGGATCAAAGTTAATTAATTCTAGTTTCCTAAGATGTTACGAGCGTTAAAATTGGTGGATCGTAGCTTCGTGTAACCCGATGTGCAACCATTCCTGTCAATATTTGTTCATATGAACCACATTTTCTCGAGTTTTGAAGCATATTTTCTGCAACAACATTGAAGAAATTAACGAAACTTTAATTTCTATTTTTTTCATTTCCTTGAGTCATTTTCATCTTTTGTTCTGATTGCCAAGCACCACACATGTCTTGGTACTGTGTTTTTCTTGGACATTTGAAAGTGAAAAGAAGAAAAGAAAAAAGTTCTCGATGGCCCAAAACAACTACTCCTATTTTGGACCGTCAATTTCTTTTGTGTCTTTTGTGTGTCTGAGAGTTGCCAAAGACGTGTACTGTGGAAGAATGGTACTAGCTAGCTGCCAGCCAATTATGAAACATATCAGTTGGATGATAGGAAGTCGCTCTCACTTCAGATGTCTTTTAAAAGAAAACGTCTACGACTCTAGATGGTAATGCCACCTGAAAGCACAATTACGAATCGAGAGGTCGCCACCAAGGGCCCCCGACTTTTTGCCCGAATAGCTTTAAAATTGTGTACCAGCGGAAAGTAACTGGCCCCTGTTGCCGAAGACCGGGGTTCAAGTCTTGGGGCTCTTCATTTTCGTTTTTAATGGGTACATCATAGATGGTTGAAAAAGTGCCTCCTTCATGAGATTTTGCATATTGAGATTCGAACCGAGGAAAAAAATAAAAGAGTTTACATGTCTTGTTACCACAAAGACACCACATGAAACTTGCTAATTGGTACACAAATAAATATTTATGGTAATACTTATTATGGAAAATCACAGAAATTATTGGTATAATGAAAATTGATAGGGCTCCATGTTGCGAGTAAGCCTAGGGCCACCAAAAATATAGGGCCGTGCCTGATGAATCGCATTTTTAATAAAATATACAATATGCCTTTTAAAAACTTTTGTTAAAAAACTTTTTTGGGTGCATTTGTCGTGAGTTGTCTAGCTCCAATTCAAGTTACGCGGAATATGATATGCCTTTTTCACAACTCCGTTAACGGGGGAATAGCACGGTTTTTTAGCATTGTACGAGATTTGCGACATTTAGGCTTGACCCAATTTATTACGTGGATAAGTGCGCCAATACCTCTAAACACTTCACATTCCTCCATACATGCACTTAGTGTTACCGGTCAAAGTTCTTGAAGTTATTTAAAAAGTCATTGAATATCGAAGAGTCTAATTAAGTTCCTAGGTGTCTTTTAAGTTCTTATAATGAAGTTTTCTAAGTTTTTAGTAATCAACTATCTCTATTTTCATTAAATTATAATCTTGAAAATCTAAGTTTATTTGACCTATGTTTGGAGGGATGTTCCAAGAGTGTCCTATATAATCCTTTGCTAGGAATGGAATGGAGAGAGTTGAGTTGAATTGAATTAGCCTGTGACTTGTGACAAGATTAGTTCTTCTTGTTTGCTTGTATCTCTCTGAGGTGGATTCTTTAGGGTGACGAGTACATACTATTATCCAGTCCTTTATCCTTCGTTAAATTTTTGGGTGGTGTAAAACTGAACCTCGTTGCTTTATATCTTAGGTGGTGAGATTTATCCCATTACCTTTTCTTTTTTTCTTCCTTCAATTTTCCAAATCTGGTATCACTTAGTGGTGAATCATGCATAAATGTATGATGGTAAGAGATTCTGATGCACTACGTGCCGATGTCCTAAAACCACCCAATAATTTTTCCATTTGCATGTTGCATGTTATGATTATGTATGTAATTGCAAAGTGGATGATTTCTTCTCTTACTTGGGGTAATTGGTACCTTTTGCCTTTTCCTTCACGGAAACCACAATAATAAATTACCATGCTTGTACATTTGGTAGGTCCTCACCCACTTTGTTGCCTACATTTCTGTGTGGCCCGCGATCCTCGATCTGCGTTCCTCTTCTGTTGGCTTGTAACTTTTTTAACCTTTTTGTTCCAACCTGCACAGTAAACACATGGCTAAGACCTGATCAGGGTTGCTTGGCAAGGCCCTCCAGCAAGAGGATGAGAATGTGTAGAGAATAAAGCCAGAGACTAGGGCTTAGGGTGTATGAGAGTGTGTACCTCTTAGGAGCGTTATCCTTCAGTATTTGTAGAGTTTTCTTGACTTGCTCTCCAAGCATAAGCATGTGCCTTGCATGGGTCAGGTGACGTCATCATGACGTCACCAAACAAACCTGGTAACCATTTTGGTGTGAGCTGGCGTGTCCCATGTGTGCTCATGATTATCTTTTGGTATAACCACCTCTGCACGTGAGAGGGCACGCGGCTGTGCAGTTGGCCGAGCCCGGAGGGAGCCCAAGCCTGATGGTGGCTGACCTTAAAAGGTAGCCGAGCCTGGCAGGGATACGGATTGGTAGAGCCCATCCATGGAGCCTACTCCTGGATGGTGGCCGAGCCTGACATAAATCCTTCTGTCGTTGGATGCAAGATGAGGGAAAGGCTAACGACTAATAGGCCTTGGCTAGGGGCCGAGCCCCGGTATACCCACGGACCGACTCAGTCCAATTCGCTTAAGCGCAAGCAATTATGTTCCGCCTGCTACAAGTTCAAAGATCCTGATTATGCATGGATCCCTTTTAATTAAGTGGTGTTTGGGTCTCAAATTTATGAAGAAATTTGTTGTAAGAACAAGAACGATAACCCTGCCAAAGGATTTGTTAAAGCTAATATATTCCCTCGAGTGGGGTAAAATCGGCGTTGGTGAATTTAAAAGTTAAAAGCATCACGTCTTGATTGAGCTAGCACCGCTAAGATCCTGGTTTGGGTGTCCGTGCAATTATTAACCAGGAGAGACACAGAGAGAGAGAGAGAGAGAGAGAGGGAGAGAGAGAGAACTCAGAAGTACAGTTATCAGTAGCAAGTATTTAATTACTTATTTGTGCTATAAACCATCTTTTCAAGATTAGAAGGCTACCGTACCGAAGTCGCTGGGCTAGCCCGGCCCAAGGATGGAAGTAACCTGTCCGAACTGCAAGGGCTTAGGCTCATTATCCAAACAAAGCCCATATTTGGTCCATGAGCTCGATTGGTTCAACCCTAAGTCACATAATCCTTCTAAACTATGCACGCATTTGCACTCAATCATTGAATTCACGAATTTTAGTAATATGGAATGTTTACAAGAGGCGCTTTCACGCTTTCCCTCCCACTCACGCACCCGCATTGTGTGACTAAGGTTCAACCCTCTTTATCCCCTTCTTTCTTCAAAATTCCTTTACAATTTCAAGACTCAAACAATTTAGTCCCATTGCATGAAGTCCTAAGCAAGCCGAGTCGAGTCAAGCTTTGGGTTGTTCAAACTCGGCTTGTGAGCCTGTTGGAGCCAAGTTGTGGTAGCTTGGGCTCAGGCTCATTAAGAAAACAAACCGAGTTACTGATAGCTCGAGCTCGTTAATTTATCTTTTAAGTTGAGTTCGAACGAGTTTTTCTCGAGCCCAACTTTGAGCTACTTGTAAAGCGGTTGGGCTCATTTGCAGGCATACATGGAGCCTTAATTGGAGACATCACAAAATGCTGGAAATGCTTCCCGAGCTGGCAACAATGTGGAGCCCATCTCCAACTGTAACAAAGCATCAAATTAAAGAGAGCCCATTTTTTTAACATTATTGAATTTGGCATGGATGCCACGTAATACACCTCCCAGTGGTCCAACATTACATTAAACTTCATCACTTTTTGTCTTTGTTAGTGGAATGTTTGTTGTAATCCTGAGTTAATTCAACCTTGTATGTTTTTCTAACAAGGTTCTGCCCATTTTTAACACTATTATATTCACCAATCATGCATGAGGGCGTGAAAAAGTGGGGAAAAAAAAGTTTAGGTAGTCCCAAACCCCTGGTTATTGGGTACTGCACCACTTATCTTTTGGTTGATCTTTTCAGGAGCATCTAAACTAGGAGTGATTGTTAAGTGATCCTAGAGCACGGCTGCGTACGTGATGCTTCAGAGCCTTTTTTTCATCTCACATTAGCGTGGAGGGATTACGTACTTTGCGATGGAACGCACCCACATTGATTCGTAGTGAATCCGTTCTATTCGGTTGCAGCTGAAGGCTCTATGGGGAAGGGCATGCCGCATGGGGTGCTTCAGGAACACTTAATTTTTTCTGAACTAGGTTCTAATTTAATGGTGGACTGTTGTGTATTCGCGTAGCTATAGGTACTTAAGTGTAGGGAGTTTGTAGTTTCAACTTCTATGAAAAGAAAATCGATGTGTGTTTGCGACGAGTTGGGTTAGGGTTAGGAAAATGTAGATTCTTCTAAGAAGTGACCAAAAGGAAAAAAAAAAAGAAAAAGAAAAAGAAAAGCTAGCAGTAGGGTTCCAATTTATATTGCACCAACACTGCCCTCTAATTTGGGCCGATTTGATTCACAATAATTAGAAAGTCCGTTGAATTACAAAATCTTAGACATCTAATTTTCGTCCTCTGAATACAGCAATTAGTGGACTAATTCCATATTCTTTTTCTTTTTAAAAATAAAAAATAAAAACTTCTCATTCTTGGGCCGGTTTGATTCACAAAGATTAATAAATCTCTTTCTTTGCTGAGCAAGAAGAATACAGCTATTTCAATAAGATAAACTCTTTTTTTGTGTAAAGTGATTAGGTTGAAAAATAGCAATAAGGTTTGGCCGGCTTCCACGAACGTGAATGAATCGCTAGCAAAGAACGGTGGTTATGCTACAATGGCGGAGCCAGGATTTTCGATAAGTAGGGTCGGAAATTTGAATTATGTGTAATTCATTTTTCTAGTCGTTAATTGAAAGAAACAATTAGGATTAACAAGTTAATCAAAAAATAGATATATATTAATAACAAAATATAGTTTCGATTTACAATTGACTTCGACGACTTTTCATACTTTAAAAACGATGAATATAGCCTCATTTGTAATGGTTTCAAAAATATCTTTCTCTATATACACAACCAAACTATCATGCAACCATTGGTCACATATACAATTACAAAGTCTACTCTTTACAATTTTCATAGCGGAAATTAGGAGAATAGTCTGAAGAGATCACGTTGAACGAAACCCCTGATTTGTTTTGAGAAACGAACAAACTAGTGCTATGTTTAGGAATTTTGTGAGTGGAGATTTTATTTTGACTCTCCTTTTTTTCTCTAAGTACAAAATGCTTATATGGGTTGGGGCAAATTAACAATAAATTTTAAAGTGGGGTCAAATTAGTTAAAATGAGGTAAAAATTATACCTATCTCAATGAAAATTTGGCAGCCAGTGGAGACGGCTGCCCTCCCTTGTCTCTATGTCCCTCCGCCTATGGTTACGCACCATTTAAGTTTTCTAATGACAGCTATTCCTCTATTATCAGGAAAAAGAAGGTTTAATAAATTGATTGTTTGGGAATTTCATAATCCTATTTTATTCATTTATTTTTTGAACGGCGTTTGCTTAATTTATTATACGAGGCTAATAGCAACAGTGGCACTTTCAAACTGAATAATCCATTATCTTTCAATTTTAAAATGTTATGTTGGAGATGCACGCAAATGGACCTGGATATCCGGTTATAAAAGAAAAAGAAAAGAAAAGAAGAAGTTATGTTGGAGTATGAAACATGCTCTAAATTGTTTACTCTGGTAACCTAAAAGAATTGTGCTCCAATTGGCTAGCATTGGTTCATGGAAAGGGACCATTTTGAGCTAGGGGTGCTCTTGCTTCGTGACTTTGAATTCAATGACATTGACATGTTACTTTTAAAAAACATTTTTCGTTAAATTCTAGAGATGACGGATGTATATAATATGGTAGTAAAAATTGAAATATTGATAAAGTAAGTGAGTTTATTAAACATAGTTGCCGCGGCGACAGCTATCACTTATTTCCTCATTGACTCCATCCTTGATCGTTTCCATTAAATTTTGCACCAAAAATAAGAGTCGTAAAATGGCGGCCGGCAACAAAAAAATAAACTTTAGAAAAGTAGTACTAATTAAAGTACTAATTAGGGTAGAAAAACATTGAAGAAGTACTAATTAGAAGGTACTTTTGAGAGGGCATTTAGGCTTTTTTATATTCCTCGCGGTGATGTTAGCATTTCATCAACCCTTTCTCCAATTGGCAGAATGTCCTAGTCCCTTACGCTTGTTTGGTATATGCTGCTACCATTTTTTTTTTACTACCTCCGTCTGATAATATTTGTTCGGTTTGTAAAATAAGAACTTTAAATAATACAATTTCTTCAATAAAAATATAAAAAATAAATCAAGAATTTATTATATATTAATGAGTTTCTTTTAATTTATTAAAATACGTTCTTCCTCCGTTGCCAAATAATAGTGCATTATTTTGTTTTGAGTTGTTCCTTAATAATATTCAATTTTTAAGTTTTCGTTTTGTGAACCGAACAAATATTTTGGAACAAAGTAAGTGTCACAATATGCTAGTAGTAATTAGGTGGCATATAGAGCTTATGAGAAATGACCCAAAAGTATGTGAAATTATTATGATTAATCTGGTGGGATCTCTCTCTCTCTCTCTCTCTCTCTCTCTCTCTCTCTCTCATGACCGAATATGTGCTTTAATTTGTAATTGGGACACACTTGTTAATGGTCCTTCCCTTAACCTTTTTTATTCTCAAAACGTCTCCTTCTGCAAACAGCTTTAAGAGGAAGACCCAAATATATATGTGAGCTTAAGAGGGAGTGAGGAATGCTCTATAATTTATATTATTGTGATGGGTTTGAAACTTAATTTATAAATTTGACCCTATTAAATTAGTATTAATAGTGCCCTAATTAATATTAAATTAGTAATAGTGCCTCTAATTAATATTCTACACCCCAATTTTATTTTTTATGTAGATTGTGTAGGACCTGGTGATGCTGCCAAACACTCCATGCCAAGTGGGGTGCCAAGGAACACAACGAAGAAGGTATAGTGTTGATATTATATCAGTGATTCTTAGACGGTTTTGCAATATGAAAGTCACAGGGGCTTTAAATTCAATTCCTATAAATGATTATGTAAAATGTGTATTTATAGCGTTCAAATCATAATTTTTCTTATTATTTTTAAAAAGATATCATGCATTATTTTTCTATTTTCAAAACTCCCCTCTCTCTCGAAGGCAAAAAAATTTGCAACCATTTCTCAATTTATGAGTGTCATTCTTGCGTAGGGATCATGCTAATCTTCTCTGTAATATTCCAATTTTATTGGATATCCCCAAAGGGACACCTTTTCTTTTACTTGCCTCTCTATTAATCCTTTTAATAGTTCTTCCATTAATACGATGTGGGACAATTAGCTAAACTATTATAAGGCACTACAAATTACAAAAGCACCAGTAACCACAACTCTCTCTCTCTCTCTCTCTCTCTCTCTCTCTCTTGCTCTCTCTCTAGATAGCTGTGCCTGCAAGTTTTCACAGTGCAAACATTTTTCTCATTTATGCTCGGTTTATTTCTGAATTGTTATTTTCCGTAACAGAAGTACGTTAAAAAAAAAAAAAATGTTTTCCAATGCTCGGCCGTCACCTAAAGACTATTTAATAATCGTTTTCCGTAACAATAATATGTTTGAAAATTAATTATTTGTCAGTGCTTGGTTGTCAAACGTAGACTGTTTTTCTATTAATGTTTGCTTCATGCATAATATTATACTAGCTAACATAGCAAAATGAGCAAAATACGCTTGTAATATAATTATACTAGCTTTATCTAATTTTCCCGACTAAAATATCATGTCAATCGTAGATCAACAGACGTGATAGTGAGGATAAGTAATATAGTTGTGGGTAACACTCAAAGGACTGGTAGACCGAAATTGACCTTAGAGATTTTAATAGAAAAAGATCTAAATTAATGTTTTGAGTTTCACGGAGCATGGTGTTGTCGAAAAACCTCACTAGAGACAACGAATTATTAATCCATGTAGCCAATCCAAATTGATTGAGTTAAGGCTCAATTTGATTTGGTCTATCTTAATTTGCGTACAAACATGAACATATAAAATGTCTGAGAAAATGAACAAAATACCCTTATTTTTATGATTAGTCCCAAACGTAAATAAAAATGACAAGAATGGTTAGAATAGTTGAAGCAAGTAAAGTGAGGTACTTTATTTTGATAATTTATATAGACTGGGTATTCTAGTCATTTTTTGAAATACAAGACCATGCATTTTGGTTATTTTGAATATTTGAATATTTGATTGACAAAGGTATTTAAACCTTGTTCATGAACACGAATATTTTGGTCTTATTACGAAAATAGATATTGAGAAATGATAATGCCAAAATTATTTTTGTTGGTACCAAAACTTACATGGCTGTTAACCATAATACTTTTACTATTTATTCGCCAGAAAAAAAACTTATTATATTATTCCTTAACACCTTAGTTTAAAACTCCCCAACTAAAACAAAAAATACTATGCTGTGGTTGATATTTGCGCATCTACTGCTATTTTGGTTCTAGATTTGTCGAGTTTAGGCCGTTGTTCCTCAGATTTAGTTTAATTGGGAAAATGACGGTCCAGTACATGTTTTGATAATTAATATCCGTCAAAAACAAACTAAGAACATTTGTTAGTGCTGAAAATGTCTTTGACAGATATTAATTATCAAAATACGTCATTGGCCGTTACTTTTCCATTTACGTTTTGGCTCTTTCATTCAACTTTTTGTTGGATGGTTTCTTCTTTTTTTTTGTCTCTCGGACTTTCTCCTTGCTGCATTTATCAATATCTTGTAGGCTTGTAACGGATGCTTATCCTTTTTCCTTCGATGTAGGGCTTATCGAGTTTACAAATAAATTTTTTTTTTTTGGCAGATAAAAAAAAGAGAGAGTCATGCTTGCCGAGGAAAAGTTCTACATTGTCACTTGTCGTTGCTAGGCCAACGGTTTTATTTGTTTCTCTGATGTATGGTGGCTGCAGTCTGCAGACAGTGGACTTTGTTCAGTCTGTGTTTTCTTTTTCTCTCATTTAACCTTTAGTTGGATGGGTTTCTTTGTCGATCGGTCATCCCTTTGCTCTATGTATCAATATCATAAAGCTAGGGTTTGCCGTGTTTCTCTTTCTCGATGTACCCTTATCAATTTATCTATACACGTCTTTTCTGATAAAAAAGATAAATACCTCCCCAAGCAGGGCCGGCCCAACCCCAAGAGGCCTGAGCCTTGGCATCCTAAAAATTTCAATTTTTAGGAGTACTCTAATATTTTTACTACTTGAGTTTGAGTAAGCTCTTTTTAGGAAAAATGACGGCCCAGGACGTGTTTTGATAATTAATACCCGTCAAAGACATTTTTGACATTAACAAATGGTCTTAACATGTCTTTGGCGGGTATTAGTTATTAAAACACGTTATTTGCCGTCATTTTCCCCTCTTTTTAAGTCCAATATAATGAAAAAAGAAGAAGCCCAATTAGAGGTACTGAGTTTGCCCAATCCACCATCCCATAAGTCCACGTGCCCAACCCACTAAATCTCCAAAATCATTTCCCCCAAACCACCGAATAACACCTTCCTAAAATTGTTTCCCCCCAAACCCACCCCAAAAACTTGCGAAATCAAGAGAAGAAGATCAACGAGCACCACAAAACTCGAAGAATAGTGGTACAAAATGTTTGGCTTTCTAATATTGCGATTGTTGTTGTAAAAATTGTCTAGTATCAACTTTTTAAAAACATATTTTTTTTATTAGGGCTTGGACACAAAAAACTCTTGGGCCGGCCCTGTCCCAAGTATGAAATTTTCTCTGTGCGGTTTGGGTGGGGCTTGCTTCTCTTCTTTAAATATTAATTATATAGATAGATTCGAGTAACTTGTACGTAGTGTTTTTTTCCTAATCACTAGTTCAAATTATTTGACTTTCAGCCCTTGTTTAGACTTTAGGGAACAGCTATACAACATATCTTAATTGAAGGTGCATGTATTTTGCAACTAAATTCATACTAATATTTTGCGAAATTCATTTATTAAAACACAGATTTATACCATACTAATTAATATTATGAATTTGAGAATGGAAATTGATATTCGCGTTCCACTTTTTATTGATGACGCTCCACTTTGTTCAAGAAGTTACTAGTAACTTTACGTTAAAATTGGTACGCCGTCAATAAAAAGTGGAGCTCGAAAATTAGTTTCCTTTTAGAATTATACAATGACATAATGTAAAAAATTGTTGTCAATATCTACACAAATATTTAAGATGCAATACAGAGTGGGTATTGTAGCCTTTTTTTAAGAATTAATAACCATTTGATAACCTTGTATCTCGGTTCTTAATTATTGTTATCTTGGACTCGTAGGGATGTAAACGAGCCGACCCAAGCTTTGTCGAGCTCGAGCTCGGCTCGTTTATTAAACAAGTCAAAAACTTGAGCTCGAGCCTTAACGAGCCGAGTTTAGTCATCTACTAAACGAAACTCTTTAATTAATCGAGCTCAGTCTCCCTTTAACGAGCCAAAACCGAAAACTTGAGCTCGAGCTCGGCTCGTTTACTAAATAAATGAGACGAGCCGAGTTTTATCTTGGAGTAGTTAATAAAGAGGAGAATGGGAGGGAAAAAATCACATCACACGCCTTGATGTTGACTTTTATACCCCTTGATTAGTTGTAATTATTGCAAAAAGAAATTATGGAAGTAGAGATCATCAACTTGGTAAAATGTGATGTCATGGGGCCTTAGCATTTGATTGGGATACACAACATAGTTAACGAAAATATTATGCTTGAATAGATATATTTGTACGCTGTCCCATTTTATTGCTACTGCTGAGCCCTACACAGGGTGTTCCAGGTTTCATTGATAGAAACCCTTCCTAATGACCTCAAAGGTCAACAATGATAACAGAGTAAGGCTAGAAACACAAACTGTTTGTCCGATACTGTATACAACGTACTAATATGGCAATGTATTATTGGAAATTGAAAAATATGCAATTGTCGATACAACTTGTGTCTTGTTAGCATATTGTGCATGACGTTGCGTGAATGTAGGGTTTTTGGATTTTCTCTGACGGTATGGGACCCTGACCTGTATGATTATACCTCAAATAGTACTTGTTGAAATTCTTAAAGTTTGAAATGTTTAGAGGTAAAACCAATACGGGTATGTTATTGTCAAACAAATCTTACGATATGCATACGTGTTACGTATCGATCCCAAGAATCAATACGTCTTGGAGGTAAAAAATAATAAATTTATCTCAACGTATCTTGTTTTCAAATAAATCTTACGGTTTGCCTACGTTACCATGCATATCTTACAATTTAGTACGTCTGCCAATAGATCAAAACCCAATATGTAAACGCATCTTATATTTGAGCAGAGAAATGTTACAATACACACCACTCTTTAAGTGTGTATGTATGGTATATATGCACTCTTTGATGTGTTATTAGATTTATTTTGATAGTACGAACTTTTAAGCAAATGCTTTGAATTGCTATACGAATGTGTTAAGAACTGTTATACAAATGTTAGGAATTTCTGTGCAAATTAAGCGTTACGAACTCAATACGATTTAAGGGGTGCATACATATTGTAAACATCCCAAATAAGTGTGTACGTGTATGCTAACATTTCCCGTTTACTAAACACTTACGCGATAGCCGCGATACCGACTCAATCCCTGATGCATGTACGTGATTTTTTTTCTTACAACATATGATAGAGTCTTTTTCAATCGGTAGGCTTTATTCATTACGTAATAGTAGGAATATCCAACGATGCTTCCAACTGAGCTCAGACGAAAAGTCTCCATGCCAAGTCAGAAAAAAACAAGAAATAGGACATACTCGGCTATCAAATGATATAGTTATAGTTGGAGAGGGAAATTCAAAAGCAAGACGGGATACTTTTCTCCCATTGTTTACAAGCAAAGGGAAGAAGTAAAATGGCAAAAAGGCGAGGCTTTAATGGGGAGAAAACAATGGGAAAAGTAAAATTTCCTTTTCTGAAGAGACATTATAAATCTTAACCATTTTTCATTACACCAATTTAGTTTTTCTTGTTATCGATGAAAGTGAGTAGAATATATAGTTAGATTAACATCTTGGAAGAGGAGTTGAACTCGTGATGATCTTTTTTCTTCTCACATCTAAGTGCATCCTGATGTCGTTGGGTCAAAGGCCTCTTTGCCCATTTCGTTTATCTACAACCCGGCATCGATTTCACTAACCATAGTCTTAATTAGATCGCGGAACCGCAAAGCATATCGGGATCTACAGCCACAATATTTTGCTTACAAAGAGGTTTTTTTTTTTTTTTTGGTTTTTATCCCCTAAAATTATCCACTTTTTTTTTTACCCTGTCCCTGGACTATGTAAACAGTTATTTAGTCCCCTCAACTTCCTGATTTGCAATCTATTTCGTCCATGCAATAGGGTTAATTTTGCTTTTATCCTCTAAACTATTCACATTTTTTCTACTTCGTCCTTAAATTATGTAAAAACCAATTTTGTTCCCTCAACTTCCTGATTTTCAATCTATTTCTTCTAGTTTAGGGGATAAAAGAAAGGAAAAAAAAAAAAAAAAACTCCCTACAATATGGCTCAAAGGATTACTGCAAAATTTTTATTTTTTGAAACAGTCATTCATTCATCACAAGTCCACTGGGCAAACAGATTCCAGAACAGATACAAGAAAGAACCAAAGCAACCTAAACGTCACCTACTGCCGAAGTAGGCCCCGCGATAACACCGGTACATAAGAACTAATCTCGATCTAGATAACAGAGGATCAAAAGAGATCCACAGCTCAAACCCGTAAACAATTAATTAAGCATCGCTGAAATTTGAAGGCAAAACAATAAATCAACTACAGTAAAATCTAACACCACCGGACCACGGCGACCGAAAACCTATTTTCTTCCGGCCGAAATTGCTGCTTAGCCTAAACAAACACCACCGAACCACCACCAACCCCAACAACACCACCACCGAAACCACCAATTACAGCAATTAGATTTGACTTTTGGTCACATAACCCTATTAATGAATTCTGCCGTACAATATCATAATTCTAAATTCAGAGAGATCAAAACATTTCTATATGTTTCAAATGCTCAGATTTACGAATAGATTCTCAAAGGAATTACTACAAGACAACACGTGGTGACATTTAAAGAATAAAAGCATATCAAACCTCTTTAATGGATCCAAAGCAAATAAACAAACTATTGGACGGATTCATTTTACATGAGGTTTTTCTCGTATAAAATATTCTATGTCGAAACAAGCTATTTATATTTAAAAACGTGATGTATTTCTAGAAGTTGAACGACAATGGCTGATCACGTATATTCATCCGAAGGACTAGAATGTGAGTAAATTATATCAAGAATATGCCTTAACCATGAATCCAATTGAAAATTAAAATGGTTCATTTTTCAAATCATGAATGGAATCGGATGTGAATTGCTTTCATTTTGGTCACGATCTCTCTTAATTAAACATGTTGAAGTATATACCTATGCTTTTAGATGGAAAGGGTACATTGCAAGAAATGTGGATATATTTAATAAATTCAATTTTTGGCTCGTTTTTACCGGTAATTAAAGGATTTCAATAACACTTTCTACGTCTTTATATATATTGCATGTCCTCTTTTGCCTATTATGTCTTCCTCCATTACGCTATTTTGTTATGGTTATTTATTAATCGTACATGTACGAATCTATAGAAATAAGAATTTATGATATACGATAAAACATTGAAATTGTAAATCAAATTGAGAGAAATTCTATAAAGGAAGAACTGTAGATAGAAATTCTCGGGGTGTACTGAGGGAAAAAGATCGAGCTTGTGCATTTAGAAGCAGCTTCCTCCTGGTTAAAGGCGCTCTTTATTCGTCCTGCCTTCCCTTTGTCCTCGAAACTCAAATCTTTTCGGTTTTCGCCAAAAGCCAATCGGTGCGTATGTACGGTATGTTCGAACAAAAGAGCATGCATAAAAGCGTCTTTTAAAAATAGCTTATGTTAATTCATTATAACAATTCAGAAGAACGAAAATCGAGAGCATAAGTGCAGAGCAAAATAAAAAAAACGAGAACGAAGAGTCATACAGTAATTTGTACTCCTACATATTGACTCTTCTTGAAAAAAACTACTACTACTCCAAATGACGCTTTAATTTTTTTTGAAACAAAAATGCTAAAGGCACATCAGGTGTGTCTCACCTCAGCCACACTCCTCACGTACTAGTGGGGTCTACTGAAACGGCCCCACTTATATGTGAGAGAGGTGTGACTGAAATGTGGCACACCTAATGTGCCCTAGCACCTCTCTTTTTGAAATTTAATAATTTATTCCGAGCTTTCGAAGTACATAGAGCACCGAATTTTTTGTGGGCCGTTCCTTTATTGCACTCAGACCCTTTTGTCTTAATCACATCATCATAATACTAATAACCAAAGTAACATCTAGAAACAAAAGAGGGGCAGGGAGAAGGTAGAACTCCATTGCACTATAATTTTTCACCCCATGGATCAGAGGGAATGATTTTGACACTCTACTTTGTAATAATCACACTTCAATATTTGTCTTTTAAGTGTTCTTTGCCAAGTGTATTTTGAACACTGAAAGACTAATAGTGGAGTGTGATTATCAAAAATTGGAGTGCCAAAATCAATTACCCAAAGGTTATTTAATCATTGCCTAGTTTTATCTTACATAGTGAGATATGATATTTCACCAAGAGAAAGATGCATTATTATAGCATCACATTAGTGTAGGTAGATTACCATGTTAGGCCCCTTTCGGCCGAGTAAAAAAGTCTATCCAAATATTTTTTTGACTTTATTTAGTTTTTTGCCCACATTTTTTAGGTTTTTTTTGTATGGATTATTAGTTTTTCTCTACGAAAAAAATTCAAAAATACCATTGAAAAAACTATCTAATTAAAGACAAAAATAATTCAAAATAGACAGATTTTTGGATTTTTTATTTTTATTCAATCTGGTTCATAATATAAAACAAAAAGTCTGATAGAGTACATGGTAGTCTATAAATTGACAAGCTAAACTAGAAAAAAAAAAAAAGGATTTTTAGTCATAATTTGGTCTACAATTTTTGTTGATGATTTGCTCTACACTAGGGGAGGGTAAAATGTGCCACAATTCTCGAATCAAATTGGTTTACCATGGAGCCAAAAAGTACTTTAGATGCTAGGAAACAGAATAAAACAAAATTAAAAGGTAATAACACCTTGACTTGAGGTGCTTCTCTCTTGGGTCCCACACCCACCAACTCATCCTCTTTAATTGAAGTTGAGAATCGGTTGATGTTTAGGTAACAAGTTTAGCAAATTTTAGCAATAAGTTCAAAAAAAAAAAGTTTAGCAAATTTTATTTTGAAGAAATTAGTTGGTGATAGTTTTAATACTAATATTTGGTTTTTCAAATTTTTGAAAAAACTCATGTGGAAGAATTGTTAAAAAAGAATTTTCAAATATAATGAAAGCAAACACTCTTGAAATGAGAAAAATAAATCATTTTAGTTTCCAAATACGATTAAATAGTTAATCTTAAAATGATTTTGCTGCTAACGGCCTAATATGTGTGGTAGATAATCTATTGATAATACACATCTTATACCAGCCAGCACACATTTTTATTTATTCATACTAGCCTATGTCTTGAATGCAGTTTGTACTGGTAGCATTTTCCATTTTTAAAAGGAACATTGATTTTTGCCCTCCACGTTTTCATAAATGCACTTTAGAATTTGTCTTTTAGTTTTTAAAATAACATATAACACAATTTTCAAAGCATACTAAAATGACAAAAATCTAGAGTGTATCTATCAAAAAGTGGGGTGCAAAAATTTATTTTTCTTTTAAGAAACGGCAATCAAAACAAAGTCTTGTAATTTAATTGAGAGTGCAGCCATAGAGATAACCACATATGGAGTTTATGGGTGTGAGCACAAAGGAAAACAGAGCATGAGGGAGGGTGAGCGTGAGTCAAAAAATATCTTTTAAAAATATTTCAAACTATTAAAATTTACGAAAATATAATTGAGAACGAAATACAGATCGAAATTTAAGACCTTTGACAAACCTAGTAATTTCTGGTCAAGAATGGTCACCTTTTCAGCCCTTTTTTGCATTTGCAGGTGTAACTATTATTCGTATAATTGTTTGAATTTTATTGGGGTGGGTGGGGATGTCCACTCATCACTAACAAATATGGAAGGAGGAAAAATAATTTTGTTTGCTACAAAATAATTGCACATGCATATCAGACCAAGGAAACCCATCTTTAAGATCACTCTGTTCACTTGAGGCTCCGAGAAATAACCCTCTCTCAGCGTGATTTTCTATGAGATCGCTATGTTCACTGGGGGTTTTGACTTTTGAGAACCACCTCCTCTTTGAGCACGATTTTTTCTCCATTTATTACTTCAAAAATCTCTCAGAAAATCTTTCAATTTTAGCCAAACAACTAATATCCTATACAATATTTAAAATTTCAATTCACTACATATAATAAGATTCCTCAAACTACATATGCGGCGAATTGCATGGTGCTGTGCATAATTTCAACCGTTCAACTGTTCGAAAATTTGAACCATTAATTGCTGAAATTAATGGTCTAGATGTGCACAACACGGTGTTGTGCACGATCCCTCAGTTCCACGGTTTACCTTGTTACCTAGCCAAAAGTAGACAAATTTTTTTTTTTCATTTATTTGTAATAACACCACTCTTATTTTGTAATTTGCTGATATCCATTCAAACTGGCTTAGCAAATTGTGATAAGATAAGAACGGTGTCGTATTTTTCTTATAAATTCACAACTTGTGACAAGGAATATACTACTGTACATCTATGTTGGAAACATGAATGAGTCTTCAAAGGCCATGCGACTCAGAAAGCCGCATATATATACCCAAATCACATACGTATTTTTATACACATTTTTATACACTGTACAGAACTTTAAATACAAGTTTTGAGTATTTGTAAACAATAAAATATGGGATGCAAGCACTTTCAAAAGCTACATAAAATATGAGATGAGACAGACAAACAATTCATAAAGTTTATGATATAGTATAATTTTGTAATATTGAGATGAGACAAAACAAACTCCCACCCCAGCTAGAGGTGTCAAAGAAGCCAGGCTGACACGGGCACGAGTTTAGTCGGGCCAAGCACAGGCATAATATTGTCTTAGACGGGTACGATACAATTCTAGATGGACACAAAAAGGCATGGGCACAACACAATAAATATTAAGTTGTTAGTTGTTACACAATTTTTTTTTTCAACAAAACTCGGTTGAAGATGGGCCGGCACGACACGAAACACGGTTGATGTAGAAGCTAAATGGTCAGCCCGGCCCGTTTGACCTCAGCCCCAAAACTGAGCCTAGAGCATGCGAATATTTTTCTCTTCTAAAACATTATAGAGAGTGAACATCCGGTCACGGCAGCGACCTTCTCACTAGTAATGGATAAAGAAATTGGCCTGTGCTACCAGACATTTTACCGCCATATTCCTCTCATCTCTCTTTAGCAGAGATTCTTGTTTCTTTGTGTCCCTGAATCATCTCTCTCCTTGTTGATCCTTTGTTTCTGTCATCTCTAATTCCTAGTGAATTAAGGTTTCCTTAATTAGAGCACCTCACATAAACCTGATTTGGTACCAGATTCTTTGTTGGAGGTCCTACCGTGTAACTAAATTTTGGGAATTTCTAGTTGTTTTGGCCCATCTGGGTTTTGGTTTGCTGCTAAATAGCATCAAAACCCCAAAATCCCTTTTGGAGTTGGAAATTTGGAATCTTGGTGTTTTGGGTTTTCTTCTCTAATTTCTGGGCTATCTCCCATTTTGACTGTGAACTTAATTGGGTGGAAAAGGCAGCATCTTTTCACCTTCCTTTCAATCTACTTGTTAGTTGTTTCTACTGACTATGTAGTTTGATGTGGTACAGCTCATCTTCTTCCTTAAACTTTGATTTCATTACCTTTTCAATTTGGGTCTACACGGTTTCTGTTGATTTGACAGTAAGTGGGTTCAGTTTTCTTCTGAAATTAGGAGAAAGGTCAGACCCAATTAAATTCGACACTGTTTGAGCTTTTCTGGAGTTACTTTTGTGGATGAGTTTTCTTCCTGTGATTGGGTTTGGCCATCTTCTATTGACGCTATGTTGCTGGCTTTTGTCTGTGATTTCCTTGAAATTGTACTGCGATGGTGAATTCATGGACTCTAAGTCTAGTTCACTTTGTGATTTTGTAAAGAAATGGCTGAAATTGTGGGAGAAGATCTCACACAACCACTATTACCAGTATATTGGGACCAAGAGAGTTAGAAAGACATTGTGGAGGAATCTCTTGGTCACATGGGTGGTTTTGTGGATTATAGTTTCTTTCTCTCTCTATTGGTACATGAGCTTCAAAGCTTTGGAGAAGAGGAAAGAGACCCTTGCAAGCATGTGTGAGGAGAGAGCTAGGATGTTACAGGATCAGTTTAATGTCAGCATGAATCACATACATGCCATGTCCATTTTGATCTCAACTTTCCACCATGGCATGAACCCTTCTTCTATTGATCAGGTAAACTTTGATCCTCCCTCCATCTCTTTGAAGTGTATCATGCTAATTGGTGTTTGTTGCAACTTATATGGCTAGTTCTCCACCTGTAGTGCCTTGTTGCCTTAACTCACTGTTAGTGTGAAGCGAAATTCCATATCGCCTGGGTACCAAAGCAAGCGTGAGGGCAACCTCACTTCAATAGCTAACTTTTGGGTTGAGTTCTACCCAAGATATCATAGTCAGGTTCCAGAGATGGGTAGAGTACGTGTCTCTGCCCTGCACGCAGCAGGTGCTGCCGAGAAAGCATGTTGCGAGTGAGGGAGGGTGTGAACCGAAATCACACAGGCCTGGGCACGGAAGTAATGTGAAGTATATAAACGTGAGAGTGTTTCAATAGCTAGCTTTTAGGGTTGAGTTCCACCCAAGACCTTGTAATAGAGTTAGCTTACGTTTAAATTCATTTTTGAGTTGTAATTGATTGATTATGAGAAATTTTTCCACACGGCATTTCAATTCACGTGTTTTTCGCAAAGTTAGAATGTTGTATTTGTATTGCGTAAAGTTAAACAAATTAACAATGGTGCAATAGCTTGATTCAGAACAAAAATCAAATACTGTTTTGTCTGGTATATGATGTCCAATCTGACTTTTGAACCAATAGATGACTTTTGCCAGGTACACAGAAAGAACTGCTTTTGAAAGGCCCCTAACAAGTGGTGTTGCATATGCCGTGAGAGTTTTGCACTCTGAAAGGGAACAATTTGAAAGGAAGCAAGACTGGACGATTAAGAGGATGGATAATTTCGAACAAGCCCCAACCCATAACGATGAGTTCAACCCAGAAGCACTGGAACCATCCCCAGTGGAGGAGGAATATGCTCCTGTTGTCTTTGCGCAGGATACCGTTGCACATGTGATTTCCATTGATGTGCTGTCAGGCAAGGTGAATTCTTTGTCTATTAACCTGCATATGTAATGGGTGTTTTGTGACCTTATTCTGATTGATATGATCTATAGACTACAGGTTTACAGTAGAATTTTGACAAATGTGTTGATTTACTCAGATCTCAATCTTTCAAGTGAAAGCTGGTTTTTCCAATCATAGTCTGATTTGAAACTCTTAGTTAGAGTTGTGAGGTGTCTTGTATTTTCTGGTATCTCAAAGTTCCAGTGTGGGGACTGTACAGAAATAGAAAGAGATGGTAGAGAGGCACTGAGGCGAGAGTTGATTGACTGTTGTTATCGTTATTGCTCCTAGTAGATTGTTCTTCCCTTCTCTTACGGATATAGGCACACTGCCCGAACTATGTATATCTCATGTTCTCTTGTTTGTGTCATCATTATCGTTTTTCTCTTTTTTTCGTGGAATATCAATACGTCTTGTAGCCTAACAGTTAGAACTCTCTGAAATGTAGTGGCAAAAAGACACAGTGAACTATATAACTGCATAATTTGGTGAAATTAAAAAAAAAAACAAAAAACAGAAAAGAGAATGGAAGAAGTCTAAGGTGACTAATTATCAATTTGTACCAGCAGGAAGACCGTGAAAATGTGCTGCGTTCAAGAGCATCCGGAAAGGGGGTTCTTACTGCCCCTTTTCCACTAATCAAATCAAACCGCCTTGGTGTCATTTTAACTTTTCCTGTCTACAAGATAGATGTCCCCTCAAGTGCCACAGTGGAGGAGAGGATACAAGCAACTCATGGGTAAGTTCTCTCTTCATCAGTCACAGTGTATCAGTCACTTCTTAAGGGGAATTGAGGATACACAAATTTCAGAGGTGTAAAATGATGACAATAGTAGAAGTGTTCCATGAAATAGAATCTATCTGGGAGGAAAAGAATAAGAACTTTAGAAGTACTATTAGTCAGGAGAGTTGATGTGCTTTCTGAGCTACCCCTAGGTGATCAGGGCAACAAGAATTTCAAGCATGTGGACATGATTTGAAAATTTTAAAATGGACAAGTAATTATATAATGTTTCCCTGTTGCCAAGCAGGTACCTTGGGGGTATCTTTGACATAGAATCGCTTGTGGAGAAGTTACTTCAACAACTAGCAAGCAAACAAACAATACTTGTGAATGTGTATGATATCACCAACTCTTCGCACCCTATCAGCATGTATGGCTCATATGTATCTTCTGATGAGCTGCTGCACGTTAGCTCGCTTAACTTTGGAGATCCATTCAGAAAACACGAGATGCGCTGCAGGTGATCTATTTTTTATCCTCTCTATTACTGATTTTAGGACTCAGAGAGATGTCGATACATATATTCTTCATGATTGAAATGCAAACTGATAAGATGGCTTACAACTACGTTGTTCTTGAACCAGATTCCAACAAAAGTCACCATGTCCACGGTTAGCAATAATGATGTCTATTGGCATCCTTGTTATTGCGTTGCTTGTGGGGTATATATTCCATGCAACGTTGAATCGAATAGCCAAAGTTGAGGATGATTACCATGAGATGATGGAGCTCAAGAAACGAGCTGAGGCAGCTGATGTGGCGAAATCACAGGTACACTGTTGAGATCTGTAGGTTAGTCATTAAAAATTTTGTTTAGGCTTTCACCTAATGTGTCTGCATGGTGCTAATTGAAGTTCAACCCTTATGTAGTTCCTTGCTACTGTGTCCCATGAGATCAGAACCCCAATGAATGGTGTGCTGGGTAAGTTATTTATTAGAGAAAAAGTATTTCATCAATGCACCGTGTATTCTTTTGAGCAAATTATTGCATTTCTTTGATTCGATGAATGGAACAAAGGAAGGGTTTGTTGAGTGATGTCTAAATATTTAAACTCAACAGGAATGCTGCGTATGCTTATGGACACAGATCTAGATGAAACTCAAGAAGACTATGTCAGAACGGCACAGGGCAGTGGAAAAGCTCTGGTTTCACTAATAAACGAGGTTTTGGACCAAGCAAAAATTGAATCTGGTAAGGTCGAGCTTGAGGCAGTTCAATTTGATGTACGGGCAGCTTTGGATGATGTTTTGTCGCTTTTTTCTGGAAAGTCTCAGGAAAAAGGACTGGAGGTAACAATATATCTCAATTCTTTTTGTTTTCTCCAAAATTTGTTTCTTGTTCTCTATAATTTAAGCATATCGTATCTAATTAGTTTCCTTTTTAAATGGAAAAAATTCTCGGGAGTGCAGCTTGCAGTTTACATCTCTGAAAAGGTTCCTGAAATGCTAATTGGTGATCCAGGTAGATTTCGGCAAATCATCACAAATCTCGTGAGCAATTCAATCAAAGTGAGTATGGAGAAGCTTCTCAATTTCATTTTTAATAGATGTGGAAATCATTTTCGTTTAGCAAAATACTTGAGGATGGTATGGGAGATAATTATGGCCCTTAAAATGTTATCTTCTGTTTGCTATAAGTGGGATCCATAGTCAAGGAATCTATTCTATCTCTGTTCTCTCTACAACAAACTGATTTTTCTATAAGAATGTTAGAGACAAGAGGATAAAAGCATTACATGGTCACCATTTGAATCAATGTAGGAATCATTTTTCCGAAGTACTATTCCGTTGTGTGAATTGTGCTGTATGGTGAGATTTTCATCTTTCAATTATCATTGGGTTGTTAACTGAGTTGTGCAAATTAAGTTATCGGAAGGATGACTTCTTGTTTTATGAAATGGCTACTCTATGCATACTACATTATGAGGGGTTTTACTTTGCAAGATCCCTAATAATGAGCCGAGTAGTAGCTTGTTTGAGCTTGGTTTGAAAGCTTAACAAAAATATGTTCAAGCTTAGTTTTCTTATGCAACAAAATTGATCTTGAACGAGCTTTTAATGAGCGAACTCGAGTGTTTTGGTCGACTTATCAGCCCTACATCTACTCTTATCTCATTTGAGCCCATTTCTGTAATAAGAAAAAAATATTTACTTTTTAGAGGTCAAAGTTATGTTCTGAAATGGCTACTCTATGCATACTACGTTATTAGGGATTTTACCTTGTAAGTATGTGCAGTGGAAAAGTTGGTAAACAATTTTTTCATGAGTTACATACCTTTCTAACTTTTTTCTTTATTTCACCCCACTTTATATAGAAAAAACAGAAACAAGCCACAGCAGTAAAAATGTGCAAGACCTGATGCCATCGCAAAACAAAATTTTGTTTCATATAATATTTCTTCATTATTAATACTCCGTATAAGATAAGATAAGATAAGATATCAATCATATTATATTTAGGATAGAATTTAAAACTTTAAAAAAAAATAAAAGATGGTTAAAGATTCTATTATACTGTCTAAGGAAAATCTCGAATTTGGATCCCAAATTGACAGCTAACTTTTTTCTGTATTTCACCCCACTTTATATAGAAAAAACAGAAACAAGCTACAATTTCATATGAGTTTGTTTTACATCCCTTTCTGTGCGACCAGCTAGGAAACTGATTATCTTTACTTTTGGCAGTTCACTGAGAAGGGGCACATTTTCGTTACAGTCCATCTTGCGGAGGAGGTGATGGAATCCCTAGAAACTGAGACATTATCATTGTCAGAGAACACCTTGAGTGGGCTTCCGGTGGCAGATAGGCGCCAGAGCTGGGGAGGGTTTAGAACTTTAAGTCAAGATGTGCCTGCTTCTCCACGGTCATCATTGGCCTCTGACCTCATCAATCTAATCGTATCCGTAGAGGATACAGGTGGGGGTATACCTTTAGAAGCTCGACCTCGCGTATTCACTCCCTTCATGCAGGTGGGCCCCTCAATCTCCCGAATGCATGGGGGGACAGGAATTGGGCTGAGCATAAGCAAGTTTTTGGTGGGCCTCATGAACGGTGAAATCGGGTTTTCAAGTGTACACAAGATTGGGTCCACCTTCAGTTTCACTGCTGTATTCACCAACGGCTGTTCCAATACCAGTGAGAATAAAGACCATCAAATTAATCACCAGTCTAACTCTGTTTCTTCCGAATTTCGGGGCATGGCTGCTGTACTTGTGGACCCCAGACCAGTCCGGGCCAAGGTGTCCAGATACCACATCCAGCGTCTTGGAATTCATGTCGAAGTGGTTCCCAATTTAGATCAGGATTTCTCCAGGATTGGAAGTGTCAACATGGTCCTCATAGAACAAGAAGTTTGGAACAAGGACTTGGGCTCGTCGTCTCTCTTTGTAAATAAATTACAGCAACTCGTGCCTCCGAAATTGTTCCTTCTTTCTAACTCTCTCTACCTTAGTAGAAGTGGTAGTTTGAGGATTTCTGGGAATTATACTTCTCCGACTGTAATCATGAAGCCCCTAAGAGCAAGTATGCTGGCTGCGTCTCTACAAAGAGCGATGGGTGTTGGGACCAAAGGGAGTTCCCTCAATGGAGAGCTCTCAGGTCCCTTTCTTGGGAATCTGCTTTTGGGGAGGAAAATTTTGGTTGTGGATGACAATAAAGTAAACCTCGTAGTAGCTGCTGCTGCCTTGAAAAAATATGGAGCTGATGTGGTCTGTGTAGATAGCGGGAAGAAGGCGATCTCACTGTTAAAGCCCCCCCACAAATTTGATGCCTGCTTCATGGATATTCAGATGCCAGAAGTAGACGGGTATGCACCTCATTATCAAAATTTTAAAAACGGTCGTAGGGTTTAAGAGCCTTTGGAGAATTCTTCAATTTCCTTTAATTTTACCTGCTGAGTAGGGTGCATTAATTAGTTGGTAATGTTTTGACTCTAGTCATTCAACAGATCTACAGGTAATGTGTTAAAATGAATTGTGAGCACTAATGTGTTCGTAAGACCAGTAAGTGCCATTTTCCTCTGTTTCAGGTTTGAAGCTACAAAAAGAATTCGAGACATGGAACTAAACATCAAAAACTCCATCGAACGTGGAGAGCAGTCGGTAGAAGCTTATGAGAACGTTTCTGATTGGCACGTGCCAATCTTGGCTATGACTGCAGATGTAATCCAGGCTACACATGAGGAGTGCCTGAGGTGGGGAATGGATGGGTATGTTTCCAAACCCTTTGAAGCCGAACAGCCTTATCGGGAAGTTTCTCGCTTTCTCCGTTCTCCATCAGATCATATCTCATAGGAATGACTTCGCGAGAAATGACACAAGCACAAGTGCGTGTTGTTCATACTTTGGAATGCTAAAAAATGGGCTTTCTGTATTTTTGTCAGTGGTGAGTTTCTGTAGTCGTTATAAAAGTTGGTTTTTATATGCTCTCTCGCCTTTGGAAAATAGTTGTTTTTTCGGTTCTACTTTCATCACAGTTTTGACATTGGGTATTAGGCCAAGTTCTACAATTGTTTTTCAAGACTAATGTGTAGGCTAAGAAAGGTGACCCTAATAGTTTACTTCCGTGCTGCAGGATACAGGAAAACTGTTTGTTTCTACACCAGAATGTACATAAAATCAATCCTCTTTATAGGTAAGGGTTCCACTTGGTAGCAGACCCAAATTCTTTTGTTATCTCTTCCCTTTTCTGATCTCATACTTCTAGCATTCAGAGGAGACTAAGGCTCGGAGGGTTCTGGATTTTGGTGAAACGTAGAAGTTCTGCATTTGTATCATAGAGATTTTTTTAGTGGTTAGGTAGGACAAAATATAATGTCTCTGAAACCGAGAATTTTCGGTTGTGTATACAAGAATAAACATATACACACCACAGTAACCCATTTTTCTCTTTTAGTTTTGTTCCCAACAGTGCAAAAAGTTTGTTCAGCTAGGAATTGACTGTAACTATCTCAGGGAACCGATACGACAATTTTGGCTGGTTTGTACCATTATTGTAGTATCAGCATGACTTATTATGGCTATTTTTTCTGTTATCTTTTCCAGTGCGATTTCATTGTGAGTAACATGCTGTTTGACTCTGAGAAGCCATTGTGACTTGGTGCTTGTTAATCTTTGACTTTTGACTGTTTTTTTCTTTCTAGATTTTGTTTTGAATTATGGATTCATTTGTATAACCGGATATGAGCATCCCATCGGATTAGGCTACATGTGTGTGTGTGTGTGTGTAAGGGAATGACATGTTGAGTAAATTGGGAGTGGTTTGTTGTTATATTTGAAAGGCGAGAAACGAGCGAGTTTTCCAGTTCTGGAAAACTCCCCGATCGTGGCTCCGTCTTTGGCAGTTCAAGCAGAAAGTCTCTATGGAAGGAGGTGTCTAACCCTTTGAATAAAGGTAGACCTGCTAGTGAATCCAGAGCTCGGGATACTTCCCTTCCCCCCTCTTGGTCTCCCCCTCCAGTAAACTCCATCAAGATTAATTGTGATGATTCGCGAAGAGTGGAGTCCCAGTCGGGGTTTGCAGGAATTGCGGTTCGTAACGACTCCAGAATGCTTCTTGATGGTGGAACAGTGTATATCTCGGGTCCCTCCGCTATGACCTGCGAACTGCGAAGCTCTCGCCTTGAGACAAGCATGCTTGATGGCAAAGGCTCAGCAACTATTAGGAATTCAAGTGGTGAACAACAAGAAGCAATGTCTCATCTCTCTGTGTGTATCCGAACTAGTTCCCCCATGGGAGTGTGGGGTGATCACCCAGGACATCAGGATCAGGGGCGGAGCTATGTTGGACCCCGGGAGGCCCGTTCCTGCTTGACACCGAGTTTTAAAATTTATATTTTTTATATATTTGATTTTGAATATTATCGATAATTATTCATGTATAGGATAATTATTCATATATGGGTACTTATAATCTTAATTTTGGTTTGATAGTTACCAAAAAAATAACAATCTTGGTTTGATTTAATAAAAAATTGGTTATTTTACATTCTCCTTTCTCAATTTTTTTCATAAATAAAAAATATACATATGACTGTTGAAGTAGTCCAAAGAAAAAAGCAAAATGATTGGTATACTTTAACTGCATTAGGCTGTAATTATTTTAATATATTAGAAAGCAAAAACTTTATGATATAATATAAATATACGTTTTGAAATTACATTAGTTCGCTCGCCCAACGTTTTTAAATGAAAATCTAACATCCGCCCATTCAAGATTTGGTTTCAAAAGTTTCATATGCGTACTCTAAAGTTTGTATGCATCTATAAAAAATAAAAAAAAATTATCTTTTGAAATAGGCATGAAGTACAATATCGTATCTACAATTTTATATGTCTATATTTTTATAATTGCATAGGTTGATCGAAAATGTCTGATTATTCTTTTAGTACGCTTTTTTGTAATATGTACTTCTTGTTAAGAGTCAACATCAGACTCTCCCAGTCGTGCAAGTTTCGATTTGTTCGGAGATTCGTTAATGTAGTGGCGGACAATTTTATATGCCTATATTTTGGCAAAGAAAAAAACATCGGACTCTTCATAGATAAAAAAGTTTGAAAGGTTTAATAGTGTTGTAGAGTGTGTGTAAATATACCGGTTCCTATCCACACCTCTTACGGTCCACACCTCTCTTTTTTCGACAGGGAAATGGGAGGTGCGGACCGGAATCAGGTCAGGGATCCTGCGAAGCGCTTGCCTTGAGAGAAGCATGCTTGATGCAAAGGCTCAGCAATTCAAGTGGAGAATAACAAGAAGCAAATGTCTCATCTCTTTGCGTGTATCCGAACTGGTTCCCCGTGGGAGTGTGGGGTGATCATCCAGGACATCAGGATCAGGGACGGAGCTATGTTGGAGCTTGCGGGGCCCGCTCTTGCTCGACACCGAGTTTTAAAATTTATATTTTTTATATATTTGATTTTGAGCTATGTTGGAGCTCGCAGGGCCCGCTCCTGCTCGACACCGAGTTTTAAAATTTATATTTTTTATATATTTGATTTTGAATATTATCGATAATTATTCATGTATAGGATAATTATTCATATATAGGTACTTATAATCTTAATTTTGGTTTGATAGTTACCCAAAAAAATACTCCCTCCGTCCCAAATTGATTGTCCAGTCCGCAAAACGGAGTGTTAAAAATAATACAATTTTTGCAAGAAAAAATCAAAAGTTTTTCAACAACTTACTAGATATCAATGAGTATTTTTAATTTGTGAAAAAAGTTTGAATTTTTTCTTGAAAAAATTGCATTATTTTTAATACTCCGTTTTGCGGACGGGACAATCAATTTGGGACGGAGGGAGTAATAATCTTGGTTTGATTTAATAAAAAATTGATTTTTTTACATTCTCATTTCTCAATTTCTTTCATAAATAAAAAATAAACACATGACTGTTGAAATAGCCCAAAGAAAAAAGCAAAATGATTGGTATACTTTAACTGCATTAGACTGAAATTATTTTAATATATTGAAAAGCAAAAATTTTATGATATAATAAGTACTCCGTATGTGTTTTGAAATTACATTAGTTCGCTTGCCCAACGTTTTTAAATGAAAATCTAGCATCCGCCCATTCAAGATTTTGTTTCAAAAGTTTCATATGCGTACTCTTGATTTTGTATATATGCATCTAAATAAAAAATTTAATATCGGATTTAATATTTTATCTTTTGAAATAGGCATGAAGTGCAATATCGTTATCTACAATTTTATGTCTATATTTTTATAATTGCATAGGTTGATCGAAAATGTCTATGATTATTCTTTTAGTGGACGCAGGGGGGCTATTGTCCTGATTTTAGAGCCCATCCCGGTCTCGCTCCGATGATCAGACACTTAATGATATCTAATTAAGTTGATTTTTTGCATAGTTGCTCATTCCATGGGTTACAGTGGATTTGATCAAGTGTTTCGGATTCATTCTTTTCAGGATAAAAAGGTTCCAATCAAGCATTTAATGATATCCAATTAACCTTTTTTTTTAATCGTTGTTCTACTCGACGAACTTTACAAAGTGAACGATTTCGATCATCAGAGCGAGACCGGGATGGGCCCCAAAATGGGGCACAGCAGCCCCCCTCCCTCCGCTTTTTTGTAATATGTACTTCTTGTTAAGAGTCAACATCGGACTCTCCCAGTCGTGCAAGTTTCGGTTTGTTCGGAGATTCGTTAATGTAGTGGCGGACAAATTAGCAAATCAAGGAGTTCGGGGAGAGGACGTTCGAACATGGGAGGCAGAGGCAAGACCCCCGGATCAGTTTAGGGGGAGTCCATTTCTAGGGATTTCCCTCAGTCTTGATCTACTGGTGCTTTTATTGATTGATGATTAATGAAATACTACCATTTTGGCAAAGAAAAAAACATCGGACTCTTCATAGATAAAAAAGTTTGAAAGGTTTAATAGTGTTCTAGAAGGGAATGTGTGTATATATACCGGTTCCTATCCACACCGTTTACGGTCTGCATCTCCCATTTTTCGATTGAATTTTGATGATCTGAGCCGCTCAATGTGTTTAGAACGTGATTTTAAGAGTATCCACGAGAAATCAGCAAAAAAAATGATCGGAAAGGGCTTGATCTGAACAGTTTTTTTGCCGATTTTTCGCGGGTACTCTTAAAATCACGTTCTGATCACATTAAGCGGCTCGGATCATCGAAATTCGATCGAAAAATGGGAAGTGAAGACCGAAATTCCCTGACTTGATCTGGACTGTGTATGTATATGTACACACACACATACAAGACTTCAAGGAAGGGCGTCTTTACCATATTAAGTTAAGGACGTCCCTTTTCCGACAAATTTGCGATGATCCGAGTCGTCCAATATGTATATATATATTTATATTATAAAACAGAGCAATTTCTGTTGAAAAATCTCTAAGCATATAAATAAGAGTAACCTCTATAATCGTTGGATCACTTCATGTTAAATTTATAGCCATTGGGTTATTTCTTTTTTAAAAGATAAAGAGAATTATATTCTCCTAATAAATTTATAGCGTCACTCAGAGATGTCTCCTATTCTTGATTTTATACAACTTTACGTGTAATTTTTAATTGTCTATATCTCTCAATGAATGTTATTTTTTATGTTTTTGAAAATATTGTTTCATTAAATTTTTTACATAAAATCGTAGAGAACCAAGAACTTGGGACGGTGGGAGTATGTAATACTGAGCCGGCCGAAGGCCAAAGCCACGTCAAAACCCATGCATGCATGTGCCTAGTGTCGAATGCTGTTTCGTTGGTGACAGTGGTTTGCTCCGGCGGGGCTGCGTTGTTTGGTGTGTTCGGGCGGCAAGGTTTTCTTTTGTTTGGTTTATTTAGGGTTTTTGGTTTTTGGGCTTGGCCCTTTAGGTATTTGGGCTTGTCCCAAGGGGTGTTCTAGACTTGGCCCAATAGGTGTGGGCTTGTTCCAACGGATGTTTCCTTGGTTGTCTTCTTGTTAACCTCGGGTTTGGGTTTCGGATGGGTATAGGATTATTCTTAACTTTGTAGCTCGGATGAGTCTCGAGTAGAGCTAGCCCCACAAGGCCTCGGGCTTGAGCAACCCCCCCACCGTGGGGCAACCAAAAAAACCAATGTAACCTTGATCTTATTTATTTATACTTGTATACCCTTTTATTTTCTACGACTTAATAGTAAGTGGGCAACCAAGCTTGGGGTCAAACTTAGACAACCCAAACATCGGGACTGGCACTGGTCTCGAATTAGGAATATGATACTATTATACCTTACTCTGTTAATCTTTGTAACAATTTCAAAGATGGAAATTGCTTATCGCTCGACTTTGTTGGTGTTTTTCTTTTCTTGGATGCATCCCGTTGAGTTTTCTTTCTCCTCATTGAAATTTTTAGCAGCAGCTACTCTTATAAGCTTAGGCCAGATTGATGAGTCATTTAAGAGTCTCTGACTCCCCTGTTGTCGTATAGAACGATGGGTATACAAGAACATGATGAGAGCAGAACATGAAGATGGTGCACAATTTTGTAGAATGTAGGTAATGGTTATGAATGATTCGATGAAAAACCAAGAATATTGTGTCTTTTTTCGTTTCCAGGTCATGAGTTTGGCCTAACTTCTTTATGACTTTTTCGCACGGTGTTTTAATTGTTTTCTCGTTTTAACTTCTAACATCATATATTTTTTCGTCTTGATGAAACAAATCGGAAAAGTATAAAGATATAAACTAAAGTTGAAAAAAGTTCATCTAAGACTACAAAAAGTCAGTCTATATGGAAAATACTATACTGACTTTTTAACATCTTCGATTTGTCTCTTAGAGTCGAAAAATATGGTGTAAATATTTAACCCAAATCTAGTAACAAATAAGAGAAAATAACCAAAATCCGTGCGCTAAAGTCACAAAAGAGTTTAGGCCACAGTCGCCAGTGTCCCATCATCTAGTATCGATGATTTGAAGATTTTAAATTTTGATCAGCAGATGATTTGAAGATTGCTTTATTTGACTGGATGAATTATTGAAAAATGAATTTTCCTATCTGCTGAGTATTTCATGAATGGGTTACGTTGAGCATTTGAAGTGTTTTTTTTTTGTTTTTTTTTATGGGAAACAGAATATTATTTTCAAAAACATGTTGGGTACTTCTTGCATTGAGCTTTTAGATAGAAAACAACCTTCGGTTAAGAGCTCTTGCATCCACCTTCTAGCATAGCAAGAAATGATAACAAAAGCCAAAACATGGCTTGAAACCGACCAAGTTGCGAACCTGCTGCACTACACGTACACGTGTAGTGCGACCAATCCGGTCGTCCATCTCGGCAATGGACGATTTGGATTTATAGGAGCTCGAATAAAATCCGAGCCGTTCGTGCCAAGATGGACGGCCTGATTAGCTGCACTACATTGCGGCTGGTGCACTACAACGTTTCCCATCCTCAAAGTGCTATGGGTCTGTTCTAACATTAATTTAGAGCTTTTGATTGTTGGCAAAAAATTTAGAAAATAATTCATGTAGGCTTGAAGGTAAAAATGGACAAACAAATGGGAATCAAGGGAGTGCAACAAAATATGGGAAGGGACAAGACTGGTTGCTTAAACAAACACCTTTTCTTCTACAATGGATTTCCTTGAAAATGCCTCCTTCCACATTTTCTACTGTACAGCGCTCATCAACATAATGGAAACCAGGAAATTGACAAGAGGAGAAGGGTTTTCCAATACATCCTTTGGCGCTTCAACTGTTACAAATCAAATAAAACCAAACACTACATGCATGCATACCATCATCGCCAACTATGAATCAACACTCCTGGAATAGGTTCGAACACACTAACCTGAGTATCTCAGTGCTTGTCACTGTCCAAAGCCAATTGAAAATCAAAATTGGGAAGCTCTGGAATTTTGAGAGGGATTGAAGGGCATTCAATCTGCTGTTGCTTCGTAATCGTACCGGACACTTTATCCGCAATCTGGGGATTTTCCATAGGGCGTTTTATCATCCCTGTCAACAAACTACCAATGCATTTGAATGGTTGACTCAGTCCATTTTTCACTTTGAAAACAAGAGTGAACTCGGATACTTGCCACGCCACAGTAAGGGCAATCATGACTGAGAGAAGGCAGTGGGTTATACAGTTCTGTTTCTGAATTTTCTTAAGCTCTCTGATTATCTCTTCACTTCCACTGTCATCGCAGCCACTAGCCTCCGCATCCATGGCAATCTCACTCTTTCCCTCCTTTGGATCAACTGGTGATTCAGGTTGCTGAAGTTTGCCCTCCCCATTTAATGTCTCCAACTGTTCATATGCATTACCATCAAAGACATCAAAATTTGGTCTCTTCAGTCATAATGCAAGACCACTTCAATTCTATTGTTAAGAGATCGAAGAATTAGGGATACAAGTCAAGAAAGAAACAATTCTGAAACTTCTGACGGGTGCAAGCAAGAAAGACCATGAAATTAGAAAGAGGTAACACCAAACATAGGCTCAACGACGACAGAGGCAATTACGGTGTCTATAATAAATGATACTGGTTATAATGCTCATTGTTGTTTGTTACAGCATATCAACATGTACGAAGAGCCATGTATTGTAAGTGATCTGAACCTGCCTGGAGTGACTCCCCATAGATGCAAGTGAAGTGAAGGGTGGACATTGAGGATAGAACATGTTCAGATTCCCATCATTTGAAGTCTCTGACGAAGGAGACAAGGGTGAGTGATAATGGTTTCATAAGCCAAGGAGGTTACTTTGGTTGTGAATTTGAGATCAAGGGGTGGATTGGCAGTGGCCATGATTGATCAGGCCTATGGTATTACACAAAAGATAAAGAGGGATAAACAAGGGAAGGAGTTTTGCTTCGATTGTTTCAATTCACCCTACAAAGGAATACAAGGCCTTACATTCGGTACCAACAAAAAGCAGCTCTAAGATGCAAAAGATAGCTTCTGTATAGAAATTCCATTGCAAGGTGCACACATGCAGAGTCTCGCAAATATCAAGTTTTAGTATCTGAATCCAAATCCCAATCAGCAGTAGGCATAAACATAAATTCAAAAGAGCAAATACGTTGATCGAATAGAAGGGTGAATTTCATAGGACATAAGGAGCCGCCAACCCAGGAAACCAACAAATTGTCACAATATTCGAAAACAACCTGATCAACATCTCTTCAACTCATAACCTTTTTCCACCACCTCTCCGGTAGCATTTAAATCTCCAAAGACATTTCCCCAACAAAGCTTGGCTAAGTAATTTAAGTTTTCTTACTCAGAAACCTCCCTTTCTAATAGGAGTGCACATGAATTCTGTATTCTTTGTCTATTATCGTCGCCCAAGTGTAAATCTCCTCCCCCGTACGCCCATAATCAAACATTGATTCATGACATCCAAGTAAACGACGAGTTTTCATTTTCAAGAAACAAGAGACAACAACATGTGAGGTTTTCAAGCCTTAGCACTTACTTTCCTAATTCTCTAACCAAGCTAATTGCAGCTTCCCTTCCCTAGTGCCCCTTCTATCTAAAGCCCAGTGCGGGGGTATGGGAAGATTGATGTACACAGTCTTACCTTGCAAGCAGAGGGGTACGAGAACAAACCTGTGACCACCACAATGGGGCAGCTTTACTGGTGCGCCAGGTCTGCACTATCCATTGGCTAAAAAACTAAAAAGAAAAAAAAAACATTCTGGCACTTTATTGCTGCGCCATCTGCCATATCCATTGGAAACTGGAAAGACTAGAAGAAAAAAAAAAAAATCATTCTATTAGCCACACACACACACAAACATATACTACCTCCCTCCCAAAAGATTAATTGGCTAGAAGCCTACAAGACTAGAAAGAAAAAAAATCATTCTGTGCCATTGTGGCGCTTTACTGTTGCGCCAGTTCCGCTCTATCTATCGGCTGAAGAACTAAAGAGGGAAAAAAAAAAAACCATTTTGTTATCCACACACACATAAACAGACACTACCTCCCTCTCAAAAACATTATCCGGTCCCCAAAAAACAGACTTAAAAATCATACATTTTTTAAGACAAAAATTCGAACATTATATTGCTATTTATACGAAGAGATACGAAATGAGTTCTTTTAACTTATCAAAAAATAATTCGACTTTTTAATGACAAAAATACACTTTTTTTTAAGTTCTCTTTTGGCCGAGTATATGATCCATTAAAAGGAAACACCGGAAAACATCATCAATCACAGCAGTAATAACTACTTATTGAAACTCGAACTCTAGAACAAAAAGTTGCATCATATAAAGATCTACTATTACTTACCTGAGAGAGCACTCCAGAGAGCACGAGTTGACGCTCATCACCGCCGAAACGGCTCTCGTCCGATGAAGAAGTCACTTCTTCCGCTCTTTGTTCCTCCATTAGTTGCCGTACCAATTCCACCTTCTCCTTCGATTGCTTCTCCATCTATCTAGAGTGAGAGTGAGAGTGAGTGCGATGCAATCGGTGGATCATTCGAGAGAGAGAGAGAGAGCGCGCGACAGAGAGAGAGACCGCACGATCCAAGTCAAAAAACACCGAACCGCCAAGATTAATCAATTTTGTTACGACACGTTGCGTCTAACAACCTTCATCGAATCATCATCACCGGCAAGAAAGTTGGGTAAAAAGCGGTCTGTACTTTACAAATTGCACCCTCGTATATCATGTGACTTACACTTTGAACACTTGCTACACTTAGGAGGTGTTCCACTTTTGTTAAAAAAGTATTTTTTGAAAAAGAAAGTAATTTTAAACTCAAAAATTATATATTTACGCAAATAATTTTTCTATCAATATGAATTTTATTTGATAGATTTCATTAAGATTTTTTAAACGATGCAAAAAAAATTGAATTTTTTTTTTCATTTTCATTATATTTGAATTTGAAATTACCTTCTTTTAAAAAAAAAGTACTTTTACAAGAAGAGAAAATTAATCATTTTTTTTTTCTCTTTCATCGTATGGTTTGGGAAGAAAGAACGAAGAAAATGGAGGAAAAAAAAGTGTTAATTTTGTGGATAACGAAAAACCCAATCTCGATCGAGGTAGGATTCAGGATAATAGTAACTAATCCCGTTACCTGTCGCAGATGTATTTACATATGAAATTGCATTTTATCCTTATATTCTGTTTTTCTTAAAAAAAGTAATATTTTACCGGTATACTAATAAGCCAATTATATACAAATGCTCCCTCCCATTTTGCTTTAAAATTAAAACAAATTGTCCTCTTTTTTACGAGGCGGACCGAAACGAGTAAACATGCCCTCCTAAGGGGCAGCCCATGCATTACCCGATTGGGGTTTGGGCCAGGTTCCAGGTCGTGCGGTACTTCTGTGGTCGGAGTCGAGGTATAGCAAAATCTATTCCGCCCTATTCCTAGTTCTAAACGCAGTTATGTCCAAAATTGTGTTTCAAAATCGTGTTCCTAGTTCTGAACCCGTTAGTCTTAGGGAAGTGGATCCTCTCTGGTCTAAGTTTTGAACTACTTGAATTGAAGTAGACAGTCGCAATCTTGACTGTCCAATGCTGTAATCAATGGTTCGAATTTACTTAGAGACTTTTAGTGTGAAGAATCGAATTCTTCTCACAAAAAGTATATGAGCAGGCCTGAAACATTAATTTTCCCAATGTGCAGCCAAGATTAAGACCGTTTCTTCCTGTCCAAAACTTGGACTTTAAGGATCTGAACGCAGTCTTAGAAATCGTTTGTACTCAAGTGCAATTTGCCATATAAACGTGCCTCCGTGTCCGCAAGCGTGCCAAGTCAGACAGTCCCCACCCTCACCACCACCGTGATTCCAAAAATGCAGCGATGCATTTTCCCGAACCTTCTCCACAAACCGCCAACGATACTCCCCGCACAAAGGCCCTTCCCCCGCGGTGGCGCACTGCCGTCAATTCAGCCGGCGAGAACCTCCTCCTCCTCGCTCTCCGCCGCCCGGAACTCATCGTCCGAGGTGCAACTAACGGCGGTGCACTCGGTTCCCCCAATCAATTTCCTCAAACAGCTGCCCGCTCCGGAACTAGGTCTTCTCTCTCTCCTCATCGCCCTCTCCATGTCGATCGCAGCGATAATCTCTGTTGCTCTGGTCTCAATTCCAACTGCGGTCGCGTTGAGGAGGTCGGCGGTTGCGGTGGAGAAGTTGGTGCGGGTGGCGTCGGAGGAAGTGCCTGGGACTCTGTATTCGCTCAGGCTTTCTGGTATGGAAATTGGGGATTTGACGAGGGAGCTTAGGAAGCTGAGGAATTGGGCTTCTGGAAACCGGGATGTGAAGAACAGTAGGGGGCAATAAAGGGCGATTTGTAGTTTCAAATAATCCTCAGTTGTTCTTTCTTTCCTTTCTTAAAGAAGCTTAAAACTTGAGCCCGAATTATTTATTAAACAAGTTTAAAATTAGAACTTGAACTCGAGTCCAACTCGTTTACTAGCTTGCCGAACCGAGCTGAGCCCATAAACTCGATTCGTAATTTGGAAGCATCTCCTTGTCTACTTATTAGGAATCCTCATTTGTTCTTTCTTCCTTTTCTATCCAGAAAATAGATTGAAGGAAAAGCTCTTGTTTATATAAATGTTACATACGTTTTGGTACATGTTACACATGCTTTTAGTGTGTGTGTGTGTGTGTATTGAGAGAGAGAGAGAGAGAGAGAGAGAGAGAGAGAGAGAGAGAGGCAGAGAGGCATTGTGGTTGTAGCCCTATCAAACCAATCACAACCATTTACAAGAATTACAAAGATCATCTACATGTGCAAATAGGAAAACATGAATCAAAGCCATTTACAGACTGATACTAGAGTGAGTGATGAAAAAATTAACTCTCTAAACTGCAACCATACTTGGGCTTATAATCGCAATCAAACAACTAAACGGTAAATGCAGACCAGAACCAAGAAACCTTCAACCAGCCCGTATTTGGAATAGCCTAGAAGAAAAGTTAAAAAGAGGATTGGAAGCTGCATATAACCTCTAGATGTACTGGTATGCATCTTCACTTTCCATATAGGTAATAATATCACTCTGGGAAGTTGATGTTACTTCACTTTCCGTGCCTTCATATTCAGCCTGTAAGTTAAATAGGAAGGATCAGTAAAGCATATCGTACTTTGACGCAAGGAATCCTTCATTGTGTGATCGATATGGAAACTCCAGATGGAAAACAGAACTACTAACATGACCAATCCAAGAAAATCAACGAGACATTGTCAACTCCGTGATTGTAGGATTAGGACCGCTTTCCTTCATTAACTTCAGACTACCTTTTAGAGTCAAGCAAGGGATGAATTTGGGACAGAAACTAAGGGGAGGGGGTCCCTAAGCCATACAGAACAAACTATTCCTATCAATATGAGAACCAGATTATGATAATTGTCAGCTCCCTGTCAAACAGAATCCAGCACGGAAGGAAACACGCAACACAACTGAGTCCATTTTTTTCTGCTTTGATTTGTAATATAAACTGCATTAAAGAAGGCACAGGGTACCACCATCAAGGGAAAAAGAGAAAAATTAAATCCATGCTCCACACACACCTCTATGACCAACATGTAGAACTCACATTTGTTACATCAGAAACATCAGATCATAAACGTCATAAACACAAGTTAATGCAGTGTAAACATTGATATGAGAATAATCACCTTAGCTTGCTGATATCTTTCAAGCACGCGACTGTATTGCTGACGCGCACCTGGGGAGTCAACCATGGACAACACTCTCGAGAAAGCCTTATCAACAGCTACTTCCACTTTTTGTTTCCGAAAAACCTTGATAATGTCTTCATCTTCACTTTCATCAATAGACTCACTTTCATGCCGATATCCCCGCAGTCCAACTCCTTTTCGGCGCCATCTTAGCACAACCTTTTCTAGGATACCAACAGCCCAACAGATTACCTTATATTGCTTCCTGACCTGATGACCCCTAACATGAGCCTGTCAACAGAATTAGTTTGTCATGAGTATGCTCGAATTAACAAAAGCAAACTGCAATCCCGCAAAGAACACAAGATTTACGCATTCAAGCCCATATCTACATGCAAAGATCAATGAAGTAATCTCACCAGTCACCACAAAAGAAGACAACATACAAAGCCAGCAATGCCCTAAGAATCTAGTAAAATAACCATATACTGAACCAGGTCAAAAGTTAACCAATATGGAACAACGAAGCACTATCATGTCGTGTCGCCCAAGGTTATAGATACAATTTGAGTAGAAAAAGATTAGTGCTTTTGAACCTCTTCATAAAGTAAATGGGAGCCTCTTCGTAATTGCAATACAGTACGCATGTATCATGCACTTCAAATGTATTTACCTTGATGTTGGTATGATTATGGAAGAGGAAAAGAGACTAAAGATTCTACATTTTCGACGAGGGTATTCAATTGACTGCTGAAGGAGATGGAGAAGCAGGTACTAAAACCTAACAACTACAGCTTTATCCTCTTAGAGTACACAGGTTTAAATGACTAAACAAGCGAACTCTTGAGATCCATGAACTTCACAAAAGACAAGTAGGGAAGATATAACTACAGATTTACCTTGAGACTTCAGTGGTTAATATTACAAAAATAGAAAATACGATCCTGAGATTCAGGGATTACGGCAGTGAAGAATACGGTACCTGTATCTTCACTACTTTCTTGCGAAATGCCAGAAAATCCTTGCGACCTTTCCAACCTCGAAACTTTTTCTGAATAGATAAAGCAGCAGTATTGTGATCACGTGCATTGCGGAAAGCCAACTTTGATGCAACTGAAAGCCCCTGAATATCATTCGAAAGGATATTATAATCATCCACACTAGCATCAGAAGCAACTTCTCTCTCTTGCCTTCTCCTAAAAGAGTGTGCACGAAATGCAGCTTGTATACGCGCTGCAGCCTGACCTGCATTCCTTACAGCAGCTAAAGTGACCTTAAGAGAATTGTGATCCTCATTTGTAGTGAAACTCCTCTGTAACTGAGAGATACTGTTTAGAGCAATTTCTGCTTCCACGTCATCAGAGCCATTGGAGATCTCTTTTTCTTCCATTTTAAGGGATGAAAGATGGCTAGTTAGCTCCACCTCAGAAAGATAACCTGCGAGGCCCTTGTGTCCACTTTTGGCAGCAATGGATGCTGGCGTTTTACCCGTTGGATCTAATGAACTGGGATCTGTCACTGCCCCAGCTGCTGCACCAGATGCTATGAGTGCAGCAACCATTTTCTCCCTGTTGAAAAGCATTTGAACAGGCACTGCTTCAGAATGAGTTTAAAACTTCAACAATTGCATTTTGCATAACCTCTAAAGATGCATACTGCTAAAGACCAGTAGATAACATCGATATAAACATTCATCTAAGACATGAGCTATTCATAAACACTAGTCAATGCTTTTCTCATAACCTTTCAAGATGGATACTACAAATGACCAGTAGATAATATGAACATAAACATTCACCCAATACACAATCTATCCCTAGGACACTAGTGACCTCTTTTTTGGCAAGTAAAAACTTGTAAAATGGAACTTATGTAGAGACAATCCAGAAGTTATTTGAATACTATAAACAGTGCTTCAGGAAAGAAACAATGAATAAGAAACAAACTGGTTCCACCTATCAGAGCGCTAGGAGGTAGGTTGAGTTTTTGCGAATAGCAACAGTAGTAGAGTCATTGTGCTCTTCGAAGCTCCCTCAATGCATTTCTTTTCCCATTGTAATAATTTCATTTTTTAATCATTTATGATTATTGAAATTTTCTTCGCCATTCAAAAAAAAAAAAAAAAGAAGCTAATAATTGGAGATTATTATAAAATCCTTACAAAGATGAAGAGATTATTACTGACATTACATTATGTTCCACCTACACTGCAATATGGCTAAATGAAACGATACTTCTTATAGTATTACAGTATTACTCACTATAAAAGATAGAAGTAGTTCAAATAGAAAACTACTGCCATAAAGACACCTCAAGGCTCAAACCCATCTACAACCCTTTTCAACTATTTGAGATACATTGCATTTGTATATGTATGCAAAGTAGATCAATTATGACACAAGTCCATAAATATTTGCTCAATCGCCGAAATGCCTTTTCTTCATAAGACACTGTTAAAAACTCAATTATGTAGCGCACCAATAGAAAGGAGATCTGAGGAAGAGTTTAGTGAAATAAAAAATTGGAGAACTAGACAAGGTAAACTCTAAAATTATCTTCAGTGGCACAACACAACACAGATAACACCTTTATCAAGGTGTAGTGTCAGAAATGCACATCGCCCATTCAAGGCCTACTCTGAACTTGTCCAAATGGGGTGCTAGCAGAGGTATACCAGACTTAGACCTACATTGACTATGTTACCAAAAATGACACCTTCGACAGAAAAACACTTTTACCATCATAACAATTAACAAGCAACAGCTTGACATGCGGCTTGTAGGTGGTTGCGGGTATTCGAAGTTTACCCTGCAGGATTGGGGCCCTACCTTGGAGGGGCTCTTCGATGGCAAAACACTAGCAACAGCCCAAAGTGTTTATTAAGTTCTGGTGGTTCTGTAGTTATACCTTACAAAAGATTTTTAAGAACGATGAACGATCTTCTCTTATAGAGTGCAAAAAAGCATACATTGTCCACCTGGTTCTATGGGCAGGGAGCAATCAATTACCTTCCAAAATGTGCAGCCCAATGAAGGGCAGTCCATCCATTGATATCACGAAAATTTGTGCTGACTCCAGAGTTGATAACCGAATTTAAGGCCCACTCAAAGCCTAATCCAGCAATCATGTGTATTACCCCTTGCTCTTTCTTAGACAAGGAACAACCCGACTCATCACATTCTCCCTGCAATCTTGAAGAAAGCCATTGTTGTAACTTGTCTTTTAAAAGTTCTTGCATAAGCCAATCCATTGTACTGGATGTAGTCCAACTGCCCAGTAAAAGAGCCTCAATAACATGGCCCCATGAATCTTCTCCGGCTCTCAATTTGCCCCGTGGATCAATTCCTGATTCAGTATCGTCTCCCTTCTGCATTGAAGTATCAGATAAAAGCATTTGCACAAACCTAACAAGTAACAGTAATTCTTCTGGACTCTTAGTCGTTTCCTTCTGGGATGAACCACAGTGAGCACAGCTACTGGGCTGAACGCGGTACTCAAACTCTCTGACTTCACTGCAGGACTCCCTATTACCAGAAGTAATACAAAGAGTGACCTTTCCAGGAAGGTGTGGAGGAGCCAAGCAACTAATGACACCCTGTTGAATCATATGCACAGGAACTTCAATGTCCCCAAACATACAAGTCCATGCACCTTCCGACGGATCACAAAGAAAAGATCCAACAATGAAAACCTGCAGCAAGCAACTTTGACTCAGTAATCGGATTACTCCTGAAAACATTAGCAGCTTCATAAGAAGTAAGTTTAATTAGACATAAAAGTTGCATGACAGTAGTCACTACATTATATAACTAAAACGCTTGTGTTGGTGCTACGATCAGCTTTGGGCTTCGGTGGTGCCCTTTAACCAGAACTTTTGACATCGAATGTGAACCAGGATTTCTTTGGATTATGAAGTTCAGAGTGGTTGGTTTATTCAACATGTAGTTTCCAAACCGTGATCAGTTGAAAAATGGATAAAGATCAAAAGAAGTGTACAGGGTAAGAGGAAACCTTCAGTTGGATGGTCAATAGTTTCAGCAACTTTACTTCATCAAGAGAGCTCATTACATAAATCTTTCAAATATCTTGTTTATAAGGATTTGAAAATAACAGATATTTGCGGAAGGATTTCATCTGAACATTTTGTAACCCCCGATACTTTTTTGAGGATCCCTACGGAGATTTAAGAATCCTCATCTCTATTCATCCAAATAAAAATATTGTACACACGAGGTGCTTCAGATTCTTGTTAAAAGGTAATGATAGTTCAGAAGATTTTAGATGGCTCCCTTTTTACCAAAATAAACGTAAACTCTTTGCCTCCTGATGCTTTTCTGGATGCTCTTAGGATGTCGTTCATTCAAGTACTTGGTCCTGCTCTTTGTTTAAATGCTCCCAATGTTCCAATGCTTTGCAAATTTTGAAAAAAAGCATTTTAAAATTTGGAATTTCGGTGATTCTGTTTTCATTTGGGGACAATATTAACATCTCAATTCCTCTTGGTACAGCAGGAATAGAAATACAACACAAGAAAGCAACAGGTAACCAAGGTGTTAGAAGGATCTCTACACTTCTAGGAAGAAAGGAGAAAAGGACCGAAACAAAAAAAAAACAAAAATGAAAGAAAGAAACAAAACACGAGAAATGAAAGAGGATGTATTCAGCAGTATGCTATACAACGCACTTTACAGTGCATCATCAAGGAAGCCATAGCAAAATATTTTTAAAAAGCACTTAAAATAAGTAATAGCAGCAGATCAGCAACACGTTTGATCGATTAGTACTTCATAATCCTCACTTAAGAAGCTCATAACTAATAAGAGGAGAGCAAAGCATCAATGGCGCACAAAGCGCATGCGGAACGGGCACGAGGAAAAAAAAAAGGATGGAGGAGAAGCAACCGAGCTCATTCCCTTTGCACCTTGGCTCCCCATTAAAACCACTAAACTGGTCGAGTGAGCCCTAGTTCATCCATCTCGTGTGCTAGGTTTGCTGCAGCTTGCTCCTTTGGAGCTTTTTGCCTATCTTTGGTACAACGCCTGGTGAACATTCCTACCCCACCCACTGCCCTGTCGAGTATTGAATTGGCCAGCAATATAAAGCAGAGAAAGGACCACATAACCCTCGACATATGCCCAAAAATTCAGTGAAACAAAACCAACAAACTACCTACAACCACAAAGTTAACATTCAATCATTCCTGCCCATTTGCAAGTCATTGCTGGGGAAATGCCATGTCACCAACACATCCAAGAAACCAACACCACACGAGAAAGGTCTTTGTAATATAGAATTCCATGACACATACCTTTGTTGCCTCAGAAGCATAACCCCATTCTGGGGATATTTCTCGAATAGTGAACTTCTGTTCTTGTGCAATGGTTAAGCTTGAATCAACCTCAAGATGCATACCATTCTGACCTTGGTCTAAGAATGTTGTAAAGTACTCGGAGTTACTATAACTAACATTATTAACAGGAGAATCCGCAGGAAAATTGAAAATTTCAATTTCTTGAGACAACAATTTGGAAGCTGGTAATGTCAAGGGGTTCTCGGAGCTTGATAGATATTTGTAGGATGTTGAAGGTTGCAGATTTGTGTTGCTATCAGGAGTTCGGGAATCATCACACTTTGAAAGTTTATATCCATCAAAATTTATCCACTGATATCTTTCTTGCTCTCCTAGGCGATCATGCCTTGAGTGTGATATTCCCTGTTGAAAGAATGAACACATCATTGAAGAAAAACAAATAGTATCTTCACAACAAACTAATGACTCCGACAAAATGGAGAGGGGTTGCTTATTATAGCTATAGCATCTGCATACATTGATATGTGATAAACGTTGATTTCATTTTGCAATCAGGAACAAGGCATACTTTAATGGTGACTACTGCGACCAATGTAATCTGTGTAGTGTGTATATGGTGTTGTATTTTGTTTAGAGTGGCGTGCTATAGCTGTTAGTGATAACTACTGTGACATTGGACAAGAACCATGTACCATGCCCAATGTAATCTGTGTGACTGTGTAGTGTGTATATGGTGTTGTATTTTGTTTAGAGTCGTGCGCTATAGCTGTTAGAGTAGGTAGTTGGACTCCTGTAATTGTTTGGTTGTCTTGTTTTTCTGTTGTGTTTTTTCCTGTTCTACAAACTTGTTGTAAAGCCAGGACTTATTCCTGGGCTACTGTTTTCTGGTTTGAGCTTGAATAAAAGAGTTGTACCAGTAAAAAAGAAAAGAAAAAAGAATAGACAAGAATTCAAGTACACTTTAAAAGGATACAATAAAAGTGATAAAATCAAAAAGAAGATTGAACAATAGTATCTTTCTCACATTTTCGTCTGAGATGGGAAAAAGTCTCTCTTGGGACTCAGCACCAGGTGAACTCGTATTGACATCCAGCATCTCTTTCCAAGATAAAGAGTCTTTACGTTCAACCATAACTTCTTGTGCCAATCGATGGGGATTTTCTTCTCTGTTGCCACCTGAAAAAAAATAAAAATTAGCGAAGGAATGGAATGTAATATCCACTATCTTCCACGCTGCTTCTTTATACTATATTTGAGAATCAAACAAAAAGGGGGCAAACAGATACATCAAACAGAATGAAAACTAGAAAAGCAAATCTGCAAGATGCTTACAACAATTAAAGAAATAAGTGAACACGTTGTGAGTCTTTGTGCAAAGATACATTTCTTCGGTGCAAATTATCACAACATACATATGCCCTAAGCCATAACCCTTGAATTTAGTAATTGTTGCCAGAATTCAAACACGGACAAGACAAAGCATGAAAGCATTCAAACACAATGGCCGCCTATGTAAAATGCAAAATATTACGCTGATGATCCCAAAAAAGACCTAAAAGTTATACATAAAAGCATAATAAAGTATATCATGACTCCAAAAACATATGGTGGCATCAGAGCATACAAATTACAAAATCAGAAAGGATATACAAAGTCCATAGAAAGAGTCGAAAAGAGCAGTGAATAAGTGAAGGAAATTTCTATCATCTTATCTGTTAAGGCAATATAGCAGAAACAATCAGTCCAAAAATCCACTTAAGAAAAGATTAACGAGTTGGGGCCTCTAAATAATTCATTAGTGAGTACAGTATTTATTCCAACTTATTTCTCAGTCTTGTCTACATCATCATATAGGATATGTTTTGCGTGGAGCTTGGCCTGGAAAGAATTGTCACTTTGGTACCCGGTCAAGATGCTGGCACACATTTTCACATTACGTAAGTTCTGGTAGGATTTAAAGATAAAGAAAATAGAAATAATATATCTTTCCAAAGATAATATACAAGAGGAGTACTCTTCAGATCATAACAAGTGTGAGAGAAAAACAAAACAAAGACTTCTTTTTTTAAATGTACCGACCACCAAATGACAAACCTGAGTGCTGACGCCACATAAGAGTGCCTAATTCATCTAATGAAGCCGTAGATCTGCATTCATCATTTATGATGGCTTCTGAATCATTTGAATTCTCATTCTCGTTGCAGAATGGACCAATTTCTTCAACAACATCATCAGTTAGACTTAATTGCATCTCAAGTCGTCGCAATGCTTGAGTAACCTCAAGCTCAGGTGTAACAACCACCTCCCCCTTTCTTTCTATAATGCCTAGATGATCCATCCCTTTAGTCTTGACAACTGCATCAGAACTAACTTCTATGGATCCCGGACTTTGATACGGTTCATTTAGTTCACTGATCTCGGTAAGAGAGCCAGGATGTTGAGCAGTATAGAAGCTGGGACTCTGACTGAGCGTAGAAGGGGATTCTGGTGACAGTGAAGTGGATCCGGAACTTTGCCTACCCTGCAACACATGAATACAACTGGAAATGTCAATGCTGAAGCTCAAGATTGCACCAATAGCTATGACTATATGACTCTGAATTAATGCATCCAGAGAGGAATAAAAGTTGCTTCTTGCAATTCACAGTTCATCCACTGGGCTACTTTGCCCCCGTTATATTGATGGTCAAGTAGCAGTTATGAAAAATCTTTTACATCCACAGTATCAAAGGTCTCCCATGACGAGTGGCAATTCGACACCCAGGAAGTTTCAAAGTAAAGACATGGAATACAATCTTCTTAGGCTAAACAAAGCAACTCTGAGACAGAGTAAAGCACCTAAGCCATGGACAATGAGTTGGTAGAAAGAAAAGTTATTATCTTGCTTGATGAAATGCAAGTTGATAAGGTAACAGCAAGATGGTTATGAGGTACAAGCATTTATTTTTGTCCTTAGATCCACCTTATCTCCAATCGGGTTCCAGAACCTTACCTCACTGATGTTTCTGTAATGAACAAGAACAATGTGCTCATATGTCCTGCAAAAATCCCAACAATAACACAAATACAATTTAAAAGGAGAGCAAGAAAATAAAACGACGTGCAAATTGGAGGGGAAAAGAAATGCTAACAAAGCAGAAAAAGGAAAAAAGCATGAGGAATAACTCTGATACATTTGTCAAAAGTAATCCCTGTTAATGAATTGTCCATATCAAAGTGTAGAAAACCTACTACTACATCTCTGGGGAAATGTTTCAGCCAATGACGTAAAAGGGAAAAAATATACAGTCAACAAAGAGATGAAAAGTGAACTCACGGATCCAGCATCCAATAGCTACGTCTCTGAAAAAGTGGATTTTCCTCTCCATGTGCATAGTAGCAATTTAAAGTTTCAACATTTCCAACCTAGCCACGCAAAAACTTTCTGGTTAATGACTTTGCTGAGGCTGAACATCAGCTAAAGAAACCCCACTGCACTTGGCAACAATCCCTAACTGCATTAGCACGCTTCATAGACATGTAAAACTGGTTAATGTTAAAAGTAAAAACTTTTCAGACAATCCATGGAGCATCTGATGATTTGGGTGATCAGTCCAGCATGTCATCTATAACTTCCGTCATCCACCTTGGGGCTTTTTACCTCTAGATCCAGAAAATAGAAAGTAATTCCCACCCGGTCTCCTCTAATTAATGAAACACTGAAACCCTATGAAAGTGCCTAAACCCTAGGGTGCTCTATAAAAATGCCTAAACCCATAGGGTGCCCTATGAAAGTGCCTAAATCGCTAAAACCCTATAATAGGAATGTTAGAATATAGTATTAGCAGTAGTCCCACATTACTTAGTTTACTCATTTAATATGTGAGTCGTCTACATAAATAAGATTGTTATGTGTTATGGTTATTAACACTCTACACACTTTTCCTTCCTAAACAACATGGTATCGAAGCTAGGGTTTCGGAGAATTTGTTCCCCCTTGTTTATGCCATAAGTGCACCATTGCTTGTCATGATCCAAGTGTTATGGATCCTTTGTTTATCTCTCCACCTGCAAGTCGGGGGTCGCACGTGGGGGAGAGTGTTGGGATTTGTCCTACATCGGTAAATTATCTCCTTCAAAACTAGTATATGAGCCTGGGTGGTCTCTCCACTCTTAGCCAATTGGTTTGGAGTTGGATACTTTAACATGGTATCAAAGCGGGATCTTAATCTTAATCCCAAACCACCACAACCCTAGCCTAAACCCTAGCCGCTATACATAATCCCCAAAATCACAACCCTAATCCGTTAATAACTGTTCATCGTCATTACTGTTCATCACACACTGTTCATCATCATTACTGTTCATCACTGTTACTATTCACTCATTGACTGCTCGCCTCTCTATTTCTTGCTGAATTGGTGTATGATGCTGTCTCGATTGGGCTATTGATGTTTCGAGTGGTGTTGTTGGTTCTGCTTTTGGTTGCCGAAGGTATATTCATATTGCTATTGTTGGTAGTTGTTTGGTGCTTATTTTTAGTTGGTGGTTCGTAGTTGGTTGTTAGATTGGTGGGTTGATTGTGGTTGGTCGGTAGTTGGTAGAATATTGGTGGTTGATTCGTTAGTTTGCCTCTCATTGCACGGTGATATGTTTGCAATGCAATCTGATTCTGATTCTGCTTTCGCTGTCTCTGGTGGGTTTGGTTCTTTATTCAGCCATGGTCATGGTCGCAGCCGTGATTCTAGGTATTGTGGTCGGGTTTTTAGCCATGCTTTTGGTGAACATGGTAACATATATTGTTTTGTCGTCTATTTCGTCGACGTTGGTAGTTGGTTGATGGTACTTAGTTGGTTCCTATGGGTCGTTGCAATTGGTAGTTGCAATTGGTTTTGTAGTTGGCTGCTTTTGGTTGTTAAAGTTGGTTGGTCGTTGAAGTTAGTTGTTATTGGTCGTTGACGTTGGTAGTTGAAATTGGTTTTGTTGGTCGTTGAAGTTGTTCAGTTGATTGGTGGTGGTGGTTCCAATTGTCCCGTTCGTTGCGGTTAAAAGTTCCGTCGATCGTTGAAGTTGTTCCGTTGGTTGTTGTTGATCATTGAAGTCGTTCCGTTGGTTGCTGTTGGTCGTTGAAATCGTTCGTTGGTCGTTGTTGTTGAAAGCTGTTCCGTTGGTTGTTGAAGTTGTTCCGTTGGTTGCTGTTGGTCATTGTTTTAGCAAGTTGGTTGTTTTATTGATTGCTATTAGTAGTTGAGGTAATTGTTTCGTTGGCTATGTAACAAGCTAGAGAGTCTCCAGCTTGTAGGGGAGTGTTAGAATATAGTATTAGTAGTAGTCCCACATTGCTTAGTTTACTTATTTAATATGTGAGTCGGTTATATAAATAAGATTGTTATGTGTTAGGATAATTAACACCCTACACACTTTTCCTTCCTAAACAACAGTGCACCCTAAAACCCCTATGACAGTGCCTAAACCTAAACCCTAAGGCTCTATGAAAGTGCCTAAACCTTAACCCTAAAACCTTAAGGTACCCTAAGGTTTTAGGGTACCCTAAAACCCTAGGGTGACACTTCCATTAATGGTAAATATATTTTTGTAAAAGTTGACCTAGTGGTAATTAAGTATTCCATCTCTCCTTAATGGGAATTAAGTTTCACTTTTCTATACTTAGAGGTAAAAATCTCTCCACCTTGATAGAAATTTCTTACCCGATGTAGTTAAAAAAATTTGCTTCCCAGTATAAACGCATCAGCCTTTTGACGCTTAACAACATAAACCTTTCTGAGTTTCCCTTTATGTAACAACCAACCAATGACAAACCCAAACTAATTCACATGATACTATTATACAGTTCAGTTTATTACAATGGATAAGGATGTACAAGGGAGGGGATATGAATCATGTTTGCTCTTGATAATCCCATGACAGCAAATCAGTATCGCTTTCTTACTCTAACATGACTACATGAGAACAACTATCTCTACAAACAATGCCTCCAACACAATAGAAGTCCAGGAACATAGAAGGGATGGCTTCATTGTCCTTTTATTATCGCTCAAATCCTCCTTTCAGTGAAATGGCGACAAAGCTAAGTATCAAACTATGGAGTGGTTAGGGAACATCAAGTGTGTCTTGTGGGCATATTAAAAAACAAAGAGGAGTAATAAAAAGGCCAATCCACCATATGTAAGACATTGACAATCTATAAACACAGTGACTCAAATTATGAGAAAAAAATTTGATGCATGTCTGACTTGACGTGCCAAAAATAACAACTCTACCCGCCCAACTCATGAGTCCATGGCATGTCTAGTGCAGGTAGTTTGCATTATATGCAGTACTATATAAGAAGAACAATTGGTCAATTATACCACAAACACATAATCAGATTGTGAAATCTATAAAAATTCTAGTTTTGTACTCCTTTGTTCTATTTTTATTGCTTAATAATACCTCCAATCAGCAGACCCTTGAGAAATGGAAACCAAGGATGATAAATAAAGGAAACAAATGTAACACATTATTGTGCTTCTTCGTTCTTTTGATCTAAGCAACCTTTTCATAACCAAATACCAATTGTGATGTGAAATTTCAAAACAAGAATAATATGATATTTAGAAACTCGTTATCTTTCCATCCATGTGTTCCTTCGATTCATTGAGAAAGCGAAAAGTATAACGAAATCACGTTTTTGGATTCTAATGCCATTTCGAACGTCTTAAATGTCATTTAATCCACTTCCTGAATTCAAATAAAGGCATCATAGTATCAGATAGTACGTCTACGAAAGCAAAATTCATCTTTTTAAAGTTACCAATATATTGGAGGAAGACAATGTAATGGTAGATAATAGATGAAACCATATACTATCGAAGGGTTATTGAACCATTGGTCCATTTACTTCAGCTGGTAGAAGGACCACATACATTCATAGCATAAGCAAAACTTGCATCTAACTTCAGAAGAAATCTTGAAAGGACTTCCGATGATGCACTCAGGTGCCAGTCAGGGATCACATATAAACACAAATCACTAGAACATTATATAGAACGTAGAGAAGACTGAAAGGTTGAAACACAAAAGACAAATGTAACTTCACATAATTTAAATAATTATATCAGGATTCCAGATGCATGCGATATCTAGCATCTTCATGATTGTATGACTATATTAACACTTTCAGAACAAACCTTGAGACGCTCATGTGCTTCACCAACAGTTCTCCCATCTTTCTTTTTACGCCAACTATGACCATCTTTACGGAAAAATCGAAGTACCCTCTTGTTAAACAGAAGAAGAGATCCACCTGCCCAAGAATCCAATCAATGAAATGGAAATCATCAACCGTAACATGCAGCAGGCCTGACATGTAAATATGCTGTGATTAAATGTTACATTAAAGATACAGCCAAAAAGAAGATTACTTGTTGGCTTTCGAGCCGGCTCATGGGTGAGTTGGTCTTCAATATGATTCTGTAGAATAAAAAGCACTTCTGCAGGCTTTAGCCACCGGGTTTGAGCTTCTTGAACCAGATCATGAAGATTATAACCTGAAATCAGATCGGAAAGCAGCCATAAAAATCATAATTTGAACTTCCTTTTTCTTGGTGTATCAACGGGTAAAAAAAAAGCTTTGCTTTCTAGGGAAAGAACAACACCAAGGTGAGGAATGAGGCTCAAGATTGCTAAATGCATCAGAAAACAAAGCTCATCTGTCAACAATGCCCGTGAAATTTTCTCGCCATGTTTTTCCAACAATGTGCCACGCACGATTGACAATAAACTGTAGTAAGCAGCCCAGAGACTATTAGGTACAGCTTGGTTTTCTGGAACAATTTGTCAATGTAGACTAGGCTTCAATTTCCGGCAGACGGACATAGCATCATTCTCTTTTCCGAAGACCAAAACAGACCCTAGTTCCTGGCGAAGTATATAACTAGGACAAATCAAACATTCTCCTTCGGTTGTTGAAAACAATTCCAATTGAATGCTAAGCTGGGGTTCCTCCATGCAGCTAATCCACCCTTGACACACTCCCCTGTGGGCGTTCCCTTACCTCACGGTACTATTTCGCTATCACCCATGAGTATTTAGACTTGCAAGGTGGTTTTTGGTGGAGGGTGCTTTACTTGCAAATCTAGCTTGAACCAAATGCCACGCCTTCTCATGTGGTTAGTGCTTCAAAAATCAGTTGACTGATCACTTAACTCTTAATTGGACTTAACTTCCATACATTGGTGGCGCTCTTCCTCTGTTCTGTCCAGTGTTCTAAAAGGTGTCCTAGGCGGCGGGTAGCTGCCACGATTTTCCCCTAGGTGGTTTGTTTAGGCGCTCGGCGGGGCTAGGCGGAGCTAGGCGGCCGCCTAGGCGGGGTTTGGAGCCTAGGCGGGGCTAGGTGGACCTAGGCAGGTGCCTCGGTGGAGCTAGGGTCTGGAATCTCCAAAAAATAATAATTAATTAAATTGCAAGGCGGCGCCTAGACGGCCTAGGCGCTGACCAGCGCCTAGCGCCTTTTAGAGTGGGAGGGCAGCCACTCTAAAAGATTATTTGTTACCTGGCGATGCGCAGTAGCTACAGGGTTTGCTATGAATTTTTACTATCATTCAACCGTTGCTAAGGCTTTTGCTTCTGTTTTGGGAAGGAATGGAATTTCCTTTCTCTAGCCTTCCCATAGAATAATTCTGTCTGTGCCGTGCTTAGAGTCTTATCTTTTTTCACAGCCGATCCCAAGCCCAGATAAAAGAGGAGGTTGTCTGTGCCGTGCTTAGAGTCTTATCTTTTTTCACTGCCGATCCCAAGCCCAGATAAAAGAGGAGGTTGTGCGTTAAGTAGCTGACAACCAGCACGTAAAATCCCCGTTAGATCTTTATGATATGAATACGCAAAGGATTTTGGCTTACCAAACCTAAGTTAACAGGAAGCCCTGGACAGAGCTCAACGATAGGATTCATGTAGCCGCCCCCAATTGATTTGCACAAAAGGCTCGGTTCGGTTTGGTTAGCCTTCGCATAGAATAGCCAAACACTCAAGTTAGAAGATCATGAGTCCATATGTACTAGACACTATATCACGTTATAGCAAACCAAAAGTTGAAATTAGCATGGTGGTGGGATACATACCATTTCAACCAATAGGAAGGAGGGTACTGTTCACCCTACGTGGAGGGTGAACAAAACTCAACTCCCTTGAAAACAAGTAAAGCAAAAACAAAATATCAAAACAGTTAAAGCCTAAATTTTGCAATTAACAAATCAAGGTGATTAAGCAAGTAAAGAACAATTTTGAACAATACCAGGTTTCAGTTCTCACCTGATTGAGTCATGCTTGTACGCTCCGAAAAATTGGAATTTCACCAATTGTTGCAGAAATCACATCACTAGGCAGGTGCCTCGGTGGAGCTAGGGTCCGGAATCTCCAAAAAATAATAATTAATTAAATTGCAAGGCGGCGCCTAGACGGCCTAGGCGCTGACCAGCGCCTAGCGCCTTTTAGAGTGGGAGGGCAGCCACTCTAAAAGATTATTTGTTACCTGGCGATGCGCAGTAGCTACAGGGTTTGCTATGAATTTTTACTATCATTCAACCGTTGCTAAGGCTTTTGCTTCTGTTTTGGGAAGGAATGGAATTTCCTTTCTCTAGCCTTCCCATAGAATAATTCTGTCTGTGCCGTGCTTAGAGTCTTATCTTTTTTCACAGCCGATCCCAAGCCCAGATAAAAGAGGAGGTTGTCTGTGCCGTGCTTAGAGTCTTATCTTTTTTCACTGCCGATCCCAAGCCCAGATAAAAGAGGAGGTTGTGCGTTAAGTAGCTGGCAACCAGCACGTAAAATCCCCGTTAGATCTTTATGATATGAATACGCAAAGGATTTTGGCTTACCAAACCTAAGTTAACAGGAAGCCCTGGACAGAGCTCAACGATAGGATTCATGTAGCCGCCCCCAATTGATTTGCACAAAAGGCTCGGTTCGGTTTGGTTAGCCTTCGCATAGAATAGCCAAACACTCAAGTTAGAAGATCGTGAGTCCATATGTACTAGACACTATATCACGTTATAGCAAACCAAAAGTTGAAATTAGCATGGTGGTGGGATACATACCATTTCAACCAATAGGAAGGAGGGTACTGTTCACCCTACGTGGAGGGTGAACAAAACTCAACTCCCTTGAAAACAAGTAAAGCAGAAACAAAATATCAAAACAGTTAAAGCCTAAATTTTGCAATTAACAAATCAAGGTGATTAAGCAAGTAAAGAACAATTTTGAACAATACCAGGTTTCAGTTCTCACCTGATTGAGTCATGCTTGTACGCTCCGAAAAATTGGAATTTCACCAATTGTTGCAGAAATCACATCACTTGTCTTCGATTCACTTTTCTAAGAGAAGTATCGAACGCATTGATTCAGTAATCCGTCCTGAGTGGAACGGCTACGAAGAAATGCTAATAACCGGCCCGTTGGTGTTCAGGTGATATGCGCGAGTCAAGGCGGAGACTCGTGGGAAATATCTTCCGACTTTCGATATCTTCTGCATAAACCATTAGCGGCCTGTTTGGAACTTTCCCAAAGGAAAAGGAAATAAAGATTGAGGCTCAAACCAAATGAGGGAAAAAAAAAAAAAATCTTCGTTTATTTTCTTTTTAATAGGTTCCAAACAAATCCTAAGAATATGTTTGGAAATAAGGAAAAAGAGAAAATAGGAGAAAGTTTTACTCTTAGGCACCGTTTGTTTGTTTCAATGTAAAATGTTTTTCAGAAAAAATATTTTTTCAGAAAACAAATTTCAAAATTTTATTTTTCGGTGTTTGATTGGCACTTAAAAAATATTTTCAGAAATTGACAAAATAGTATAAAGAGAGGGGACTTAAACGGTGGAGAGGTCTGAAAATATCATAATTGAACATGGGTCAGATGGTCAAAGAAACTGAGCAGTGAGAATTAGTGAATTACAGTAGAAAGCAGCGAGTTCATTTCGGAAAATATCTTACGGAATATTTAAATGTATTTTCATCCAATTAATAGAAAATATTTTATATGTAAAATATTTTTCTCATTTTTTACATAACCAAACACCAAAAAATAGATAAAATATTTTACTGAAAAACATTTTACGCTCAAATAAACGGAGCCTTAATTCATCTAGATGAAAATAGGAGAAACTATTTAGGCATGTAAATTGCGATGGGAGGGAGGATGGCAAGAGCTAGACTTCATATGATTAATAACTAAAACATTCTTAGGCCCTGTTCCACTAAGGTCTTATTTTTTAAGTATTTATTTTTTATTTTACCAGATAAATCCTTCTTTAACAATTCTATTTAATTTAAAAAATAAATATTTATTTAAGTTAGCGGAATGAGCCTTAAAGGGAAATGAAAAAATATTCATTAGCCAAAAAAGAGCTTCACATTAGTTATTATCGAGCTATTAAATTGTGAGTGTGATAGCTAGAAAGATGTACTATTATTGTAGACCACCCAGACAAGTACGGAGTACTCCATTTTCTTGGGGACCATACTAGTACTGGAAAGTAACACCTATATTCTAATATCTAGACTTGGCCCCGTTCCAAAATAAGTATATTTGTTTTTTAAAAAGATAATTTCAAACTTAAAAATAAAATGTATTTAAGTAAATAATTTTACTAAATAAAAAATTATTTTTTATTTACATTATTTTTAAATTTAAAAATATAAAATAAACTGCTTATTTTTTAAGAAGGGATTTCTAGCATGGAGCCTTATCCATACTTGCAAAGAATATGGTTGAGAAAATGAGACAACTTAAGTGATCGTAGTTATTCACTAAGTAGAGCTCATTTATTTCTAGAGTCAAGTAAACAATCAAGTTAACTGATACCGGCCACATGATATCCAATCGAGACAAATTTATATGAAAGTGAAATGATTGCACGCTTCAGGATCGGAGCTCATTTTTTTCCCATGCATATGTGATGTATGATAAAACATTATTTGGTAGTCGATTGACTTGATTTTTTTCTGTGACTATGATACTCAACAACGTCAACGTCGCAAGCAAATCCGACTCGTTGAAATCGTCCCAAAACAGGTGAAGTCTCAGTACCACCCATGGCGGAGTAGCCGTCTTTTAGCTAAGAGAAAATCCAGCCTTATGAGAAAGTACTTCTCTTGTAATGGTATATCGACTCACCAAAAACCTTCCAAATCTTCAATTTCTGCCAAAAAAAGAGTTGAGATTAGTCTAAATTAATTGTAAATTGGTCCTTTCAATCACATACAAAATAAACATATAAAGCCACGTTAGCCCTTTGACGAATTTCGAGTAATCAAAATATCTGAGGATTGGTTCAAAAACATAAAGTCACGGATAACTCCGAAAACTATCCCGAAGAAATTTGTGTATGTTTATAGCTTGTTACAAATTTTCTTGCAAATAGCTTGTTACAAATTTTCTTGCAACAATCTGACGATCGAACACCTTCTAGGTTTGCTTTTTCTCCATGTAAAAAAATTGGATGCCAAGCAACCGCATGGGAAAAAAGGCAATAGGGGATGCTGTCAAGCTTCTCGATCCCTGCAAAGCGGGTGCAGAATGGTCAATCCAGTAGTTCATCTCGACATCAACGGCTTGAATCTTAATCGAACAATGGACGATTCGGATTTATATGGGCTTAAATTCAGTCCGATCCATCGGTGCCGAAATGAACAACTGCTTAGCATCACTTTGCATAAAGATACTAGGTAGCATCCCCTGTCCACAATGGAAAAAAGTACATGATATAAAGTAAATTAGGGTATTTCGATAACAAATGGGAAATATTATATTATAGAAGTACAAATAAAAAGTCAGAAAGAGGAGAAAGGAATCTCTTAGATCAAAGTGGTCCACGAATATATATTTTGAGTATTTTATTTCCATCTCAACGAAAACGTGAAAAATATGGTGGACACTAGATACATCTCATGATGTATGAATGCGCAAGCAGCGCAACCACTCTTTCTTGTTCGGTTTGAGTTAACCACTCTCTCTCTCTCAGCACGGACAAATGTGATGGACACTACTCACTAGATACATCTCATGATGTGCGTAACCAAATTTTCTTGTTCGGTTTGAGTTAACCACACACTCTCTTTCTCTCTCTCTCTCTCTCTCACGACGGTCCCAATAAATTTCCTCTCCACTTCCACTTCTCTATATATTTCTGAAAAATGGAAAATTAACGGGGAAAAACTATATTTCCACACAAGAGTATAAACAGTTGCAATATAGTACTAATAGACAAGAAATTAAAAAGATTTTGAATGCAGAACTCAAGTATTTTTTAGAATAGAACACGACGTCTCTTCAACTGAAATTGTAGAAGAGAACAAAAACCAACTTATCCTGTAAATAATACAAGTTGCTGCTACTCTCCGGTCTTTCTTTCTTTTCTTTTTTTCTAGCGACAAATATAGAATTTATTAATCTTTGAAGAGAGTACAAAGATTAAAAGGATAAGGAGTAAGAGGCATCACAACGATAAAGAAGCATCTCAACGTTGGTGCTTGCAACCTATCGACAATCATGTCACTCCGGCCCCGTTCCCGAACTCAAAATAAATACTTATTTTTTAAGAAGGTAATTTTAAGCTCAAAAATCATATACTTACGCAAATAATTTTGTTATCAATATGGATCTTGTTTGATAGATCTCATTGAGATCTTTTAAACGGTGCAAAAAAAATTGAAAATTTATTTTCATTTACATTATTTTTTTGTTTGAAAATATAAAATAAGCTGTTTATTTTTTAAGAAAGTTTCTAGAACGGTGCCTCCAAACCCAAGGCAAAAAAAATTGGCAAGATACCAAAAAAAAAAAAAAAAAAAAGCCTCTTATAAGGACAGGTCCAAACGAGAGGGCGAGATAGTTCCAACAAAACCACAATAAGATTCCACATAAGAGGCCCCATGAGAAATACAACACAGCCACAAAGATATTTAATATGTTACACCAATACCAAATGAAAATTTTTCAGTGCCGGATGGGTACACGTGGTGCCTGCTCGTCACATTCGAGCCGTCTATTGCGTTTTTGGACGGCTTGGATTTGGAGAGAAAAAAAAAAGAGAGAGAAAGTGTTGGAATGAGAGAAGAGAGAGGGTTTCAACTCGAGTCGTCCAAAAGTATATTGAACGGCCCAGATGGGCCGAGCGGATACCACGTGGGATATAACACCCGGCACTGAAAAATTTCTCCACAAGTTGACAGATGTGATCACTGAATGAGACCATCAAGAGATCATGTAAAGCTTCCACAGGACTTCAACCTGATGAAAAGCTTGAAGAAGATACAAGGTTGGCACTCCAATCTTGATCATTACACTAGATCTCCTTCTTTGGTGTTTTTCAGTTCTCATAATTTCCATTTGGCATTTAGAAGAGGAAATTTCCAGCAAGTTTCTCATAAGATCAGCACATGCATGCCAAAACCATCCGCAGAAGGTTCCCAGGCCAGTCACATTATTAATTCAGTACACTGATACCAACACATAGGGGTATGTAAACGAGCCGAGTTTTAGAATGTTCAGATTCGTCATTGAGGTTTTTTTTTCCTTTTTGAAAGAGCGACAAGGATTGTAAACAAAGTTTACGGGTGTAGGATCGGTCCGATTTCTGAGTGGACAAATACCCTTTAAGAGAATAGATGTGCCGGAGAGGTTGTAATAGCCATGGAAAGGGATGAAAGGAGTGATCTAGAAGGGTGAAAAAGAAGAGCAGGGGTGAACAGAGAGGGTAGGCAGTGGAGATCCAAACCCAAGAGATCCCTAGGAGGAAAGACAATAGAGCCCCTGAAAGAGGATAAGACCTCCTTTGAAATCAGTGCTCACCAACTTTCTCTCTCTAGGAACTGTTCACAAAGTGCTCTGCTCTGAGGTTCAATGAAGAAACGTTCATTTTTATAGCCCACACGAGCTAATGCTCGGGCACCAAGTGGCGCGCTGATAAAATGACACGTGTCCCTCCTGTACCCCCTGACCGCCGAGGTGTCGCTACCCTCGCGATGACCGCGAGTATGACGGTATGCGTATCCTCTTATTCGCGGAGATCCTCTTCTTCTTTTACAGCCACCAAACCACTAGATCCCCTTCCTTCCCGTAGGGCAAGGTCGTGACCTACTCGGTCGCGCCAATACCGCTTGCCAAGCCTCAAGGGGCCCCTCGGGTCCTGCCTAAAGGCCGGAGCAGACATAAGAGTCTGGGCAATTTCCCTGGTGCCTTGGTTAAACCGCATTAATCGCGCCAAGTGTCCACCGGAATGAATATAACTCTCTCCTTAAGGGAGGAATTTGAGCTCGCGACCCTTATACGGGCGCTGCAAAGCTATGGGTAGCGCAAGGCTCCCACGCGCAAGGCCACGTGTCGCGCGACTGAGGCGCCACGTGGCGAGCTAGGGTTCGTTGGTCAAATCGTCAACCCCGCGAAGACGAGTACACGTGTCAGCTGCCCATTGGATAGTCAAATGGTCAACGGTCGCGCCTATTGACCTTTCCTACAACGGGTTACTCCGTAAAGAAGTTTTTATCTACCCAGGATCATAAAGCAAACTACTAAGAGAGATATGGAAAAAGAATTGGCTCAAGCTGTTTTTAGGACTTCCCTGGGAGGGGATTGGGGGGAAAAATTGACTTGATCAGCCAAATAATATTCCACAACTATATATCCTACAGACAAATTTCGCAAATGGTTAGAAATTAATTTTCTAAAAGAATCTAATAAAGCTACTATAATAATTTTTTACACTCTCTTCTCTCATACTTTAATTTCACTTTCTTTTTGTCCTTTGCACGTGAAATCTATTACCACTTACAAGTTCGCATGGAAAAATAATAATTATAAGCTCACATGCAAAAAGGGGGGGAAAAAATGCAGTACTCACTCTATTTTAAAATGGAAAAATTCTTGGGTTCAAATAGGGTTTGGCTGATGTGGTACCCGATGCGCATATTTGGACCATCCAAAAATGCAACTGATGATCCAGATTGAAATACATTTTTTTTTTATTCATTCGGTACCTTTTAATCCGGATCGTCGGTTGCATTATTGGACAGTCCGGATGTGCGTGTCGGGTATCACATGATACCTAATTTGCAGCCAAAAATTTCTCACCAAAATAACAATTCCCTACAAAAAGACGAGATGAGCATAAGCTGGTCCGGACATCCGGTTGAAAAAAACATTCGGAAATGATTAGAGATGCTCCTCGTAACCAGAATCATATTCACAGCCGGTGGCATTTTCCAGCTATTGGGATTTGGGAGGGTATCTTACGTGACTTAACCCTCTAACCTTCGTCCCACACACCCCAGTACTCTTTTTCCCTGTCTATGATCTGTTCTTACCACCTTATATACTCTCTTCTTCTCCACATATTAATTACCCAGTACTCGATCCATTTAGATCGAGCACACTAACCAACTTCAAATAGTCACTCAAACATCCCTAAATACCCACAGAGAGAGAGAGAGATGTTGAACTGGGGGCCGGTGTTCGTGGCGGTGGTGCTGTTCGTGCTGCTGTCTCCGGGGCTGCTGTTTCAAGTGCCGGGGCAAAACAGATGCGTCGAATTCAACAACTTTCACACGGGCGGCGCGTCCATTCTCATCCACACTTTGCTCTACTTCGGCGTCATCAGCCTTTTCTTGATCGCCATCGAAGTTCACTTGTACTTCGGTTGAGTTAATCGATCATATATATGCATTTTCTGTATCTATCTCATTTTGAGTTTATTGAGTTCGAGGGATAAAATATTAATTTCCATATGGTAGTTCCGTTTGTTATCACTTATTTTGGACTTATGGGTTAGAATTTGTAGATTCTAATGATTTTGGTTATTTACTTAGAAAAATGAAAATAAGTTGTAGGTGTGTTTGGCGAAGTTTTTATATGCTAGAATCAAATTTTAATTGTTTATGAAATAAGTTTTAGAATACCATTAGTATAATCGTTTATTATCAAGTAAGTATTTAGGTTGCCCATTAATTCTGTGGAAGCACCCTTGAATTAAGCATTCTATAAAAACACTTTTTTTTTTTCTCGGGAATTTTTTTTTTCTTAATCTCCGAAAGTGATACAAATATTAAAAGGGGGCAGGGGCAAGCAAAAGGTACCCAAGACCTAAAGAGAAACGTTGGCAAGAAACTCCTTAGACATGATCACACGGTCCACACCAATGAAAAAACAATAGCCATCACACAGATGAGACCAAATAAGCACGCACACACACACACAAAAAAACACTCTTGAATTAAGTGTTTTTCTGTTAAACGTGTTTTGCAAATTCAAATAAGCAAAAACAAAAAAAAAATTAATTGAAACGTAGAATAATCTCATTGATCAAACAAGCGTGAATAAATTAAATTAGATAAATTAGAGCTATAAATTATCATTCATAATTTATACTATCAAATACGTACCATTATCAACTCTACTTAAACGCATATTAGATAAGAGTAAATGCTAGCGAACGATAGATGAGCAATTGGACAATAAAACAGTCTAAACAGAGGCGCAAGCTAAGCACTTTTGTGCTTTTCTGGTCATGAGCTCGGATTTGAGTCCGCAGAGCCCCTCCACTTCCACTGGTATCTCTCTCAAAAGAAAAAAAAACGCTGATAATGCTATTATGCTAATACTATTTTTTGCTAATCCTAAATTTGAAGTGAATACACCAGTTACGTTATCTTTTTCTTTGTTTAAATTAAGATCATACAGCTCGGCTTGGAGTATTTTCTTTTTGGATCAAGCTTGATAATGAAGCTGAGTGCTCAATTTCTCTGCCGGAAAGTTGAGATTCTACTCCAATGAAACAGAAAACTTAGGCCTTGTTCGATCTCTTAAGCGGCTTTTTCTTGTTTTGTCCGTATTTGATTTTTTTTATTTTTTTGTATTTGTTAGTTTTGCGTTAAGTTTTTGTTAATTATTGATTTGTCCCGACGAGAAGAATCGAAAAACCCAAAAAAGTTCATTTATAGTCAAAAAATTTTAGAAATATCTAAGATAAAACTCAAAAAACCGGCTTTATTTCATCTATTGGACGGGTATATGATTGTTTAAGGAAGACACTTTACTTGACAAACTGATTTATATTCCTGCCCAAAGCCGTAAGTTAAGTATTAATCTAAGAAAGCGTCCGGTCAATTTTCCAATGCCAACGCAAATCGAGAACATTTTAACAAAGGAAAAACCGTCCAATCACATTGTAACAACAAGGACTTGGATCATCTCTCCAGTCTATTGACAAGTGTGACTTTTTTCTTAGTTCATTTTGAAAGCAAAATCGTTTATTTTGGAGTTCGTCGATAATATGCAATATGTCAAAAATTACATAAATCGGACTTAAAAAAAAGATACAAATATCCATTTATCTCAAACTAATATTGTATTTTTCTTATGCTATCAACATAAGTCTCGACATTCATTCATATTCTGAACAAGCTGAAAAGTAAACGATTATCTATTATCAAACTATATATGCCCGGAAAAAAAACTCACAAACAAATGAAGTGATTGAAATTAAATTCATTCCTATGCAACTTTTTCTATGTAATTAATTTTCTTTCCCCGCGCGTGGGAAATTACAAATTTCATATAAATTCATGACTTTAATTATGGAGTATATAATTGTGTTCTTTTCAAGATAAGATAAGACAAGAGATAAAAGTATAATCTATAAGTGACACGTTAGTATAAGTTGCTTCAATTCTTTAAACACAAAGATTAAAAATCAAAAAATTCTTCCAATCATATTGTTTGTCTACTAAAATATTGATCTTGCAGATCATTCTCCCGGTTGAAGCTAGTTTATCTTTTCGTTTTTTCGAAGTACTCCGTATTTAATAAAATGACCTAACTTCTCTGTGTTTCAAATCCCGACAGTTGAAAGCAACTGGCCAATTGTTTATGTTGACAACCAACAATTCGGTTTATACTCTAACTGAAAAGAATAGAATTTTATCGGTTACAATCTTTTAACAAATTTGAATCATTAAAATACTTTCGAATTACAAACAAAATTGCATGAACGGCTGTCCGCAGTCCACATTGAAAGTTAAGAAAACCTATCTTCTTCTCTTTTTTTTCTTCTTTTTTTTGTGATCATGTACCTATCCACATTCAAAATAATTCAAATATTGTACGAACTACTCCACATACAGTTGGTAACGCCGCCCACCAGAGAAACCAGACTCGGGATGCTACCAAACGGATGCAGAGAGGTCGATCCAGCTGTTCATCTCGGGGCAGACGTCTTGGATCGAATATGAATACATAAAAATTGCATACAAATTTAAACTGTCTATCATTTGATTAAAATCCGAGCTGTCGCTCACCGAAATGAGTCCGGAGAAACCGGTTAACATATCCTACAAGGAATCCGTATAACGTGCGCAAAGATCCCAGACACGTGATGTTGCCACGTGCATATCATCCCTTCACCACCGACGCCGTCCACTGAATTCCATCAATTTCAAATTCTTTATTCCCCAATCCAATTGTTTTCCTACACCTTTTATTCTTTTAATTAATATATCACCTGAGATCTTGCTAAATTTTATCTATAATCCCCTGAACTATCCAATTTCTTTTGATTCCATCCCTAATCTATTCATTAAACCAATTTAATCTAAAAACTATTCCCCTTGATATTCACCTAGTCCAGCTTAATTTGGATGCCCGGTTCGTTTACTGAATGACAGGGATTGAATCATTATTCAAGTTAACATTGAGAATCATACTATTGTCATTATCTAGTGGTTAATGAAAAAAAAATTCACCAACTGTAAGGTGAATATATGCCGTGTTTATATGGACAGAATATCATGCAAAAACTTACTCTTTTTGTTTTTTTAAATTGGTTAAGAACATCGTTTCTTCTATTTAAAACAAAAACTACCAAACGATCGAACATTGTCCTTAGAAAAAGAAACACAATTTTTCGATCCCTAGTTATTTTTTTCGTCCGGTAAATTTTAAAGTTTGAGGGCCCGGAAGATTTAATCAATAGATGAGAGAGGAAATTAAACAAAATTTGAATAATCGAAGGGATAGAAGTGATAATTTAGCCCAGATATCTCGAGACTGTACCCATATATAAACGCCATACAGAGGCTTCTACACACACAGAGAGAGAAAGAGAGAGAGAGAGAGAGAGAGAGATGGCAGATTGGGGACCGGTGGTGATAGCCACGGTACTGTTTGTGCTGTTAACGCCGGGGTTATTGTGTCAGATACCGGGGAACGGCAGATACGTAGGATTCTGCAATATGGAGACTAGCGGATTGGCGATTCTGGTTCACACCATCATCTTCTTCGCACTCATCGTTATCTTCCTCATTGCCATCGGCGTTCACATCTACACCGGTTAAATTAATCACTCCTATTTCCTTCCACCACCCCCACCGAAACCAAACGAATTGGTTACAGTAATTTCGACACATATATAGGTCCTCTTTCCGCAATGAGCAATGCCACACGCACGTCTTTAAAACACAACTCCGGACGCAATCGTATCTAAAACCGTTAGATACATGTGGATTCATGTACACAACATGTCCGGAATCGTGTTTTAACTGTGTGTTTGTAGACTTTTTATTTCGGAATTTGGTTTTCGATCTTTAATTTGTTGTTTCGATATGTATGTCAACTACCGATTTGTATTGTAAAGCTTATGATGTCTCAGTATGTGAGATTACTGGTACTATTGTTATTTAGTGGAAGATGAACACTTCATGTCAATTTTGTAAACTCCAATGTGATATTATTTTGGTAAGTTTGGTTGGGAGTGATAATACTATGATGTGTGACTTGATTGAAATTTTGATACGGCGGAACAATTTTTAATAGTGAAGACGAAACAGTCCAAATTAGACAAGACAGCCCCAATTCAAACCATACATTAGTTGGTTCAAATTTGCTTAGCCGTAAGAGTCTCTGATCGAGTAAATCTAGCTGAATCATTAACTGCAACAATGGAAGATCCAGATTTAGACTGTTTCATTCAGTTCAAATTAAAAACCGAGAAGATCCAATTCCTTCAAAAAGATGTTCTTTGACATAGGCGCCACCTTCTTTCTCAAATTGAAGTCTTGCGCTTGTTTTGTGAAGTTTTACCGAGTTTACTAGGTGCACGAAGGATTTTGTTGTGGATAGAGTGAAGTAAATTACCTTTTTGGTAAGTTAATTTGGTTTAAATATGTGAGTGATTAGTTGAGGTGCGCGTAAACTGGCTTAGACACCTAATTATCAAAAATAAATAAATATGTGGAATGATTAAACTTATGATTATGGTTTAGTTTGTGGTTTAACTTCTTCTGGGTCTGGTGGCCTCCTAAAGAAATTATTGGATGTCACTATAACATGTTTTCTCAATTTCTTTCGCACTTGTATATGAAGTCATCATCTGTTGACTAAAGTGTATGTAGTCCACGTAAATATATATGAAGTTGCATGAAGAGGTGTTGGAGTACATTAATGTGACCGTGCCCAACGATCATATACTTGATAGTGTCCCGAGACTATTGAATTTTTACTCCTCATTTAGGAGGTGTCTAAAGAGAGTTACGACTTTCTAATTTCTCCCATGACATAACAGATAACGTATTCATTACTTCGTTTGTGTTTTTTTCAAATAAAAGTATAATCCATAAGTGACACGTTAGTATAAATTGCTTCAATTCTTTAATCACAGAGATTTAGGCTCCGTTCCAGAAACCTTCTTAAAAAATAAGCAGTTTATTTCACATTTTCAAACTCAAAAATTATGTAAATGAAAAATAATTTTTTTAATTTTTTTTGAACCGTATTAAAGATCTTGATGAGATCTATTAAACAAGATCCTTATTGGTAGGAAAATTATTTACGTAAATACATTATTTTTGAGCTTGAAATTACCTTCTTAAAAAATAAGTACTTATTTTACGTTCCGGAACGGAGCCTAAAAATCAATAAATTCTTCCATTATACTCCATTTGTCTGTCTATTAAAATATCATAGATCTTGGAGTTGGAGGATCATTCTTTCGGTTGAACTTTTTTAATTCTTTAGAAACTACTGTTTTGTCTTTCCAAAGTATTTAAATGGGCAAATTTCACTCAGACCCCCTGAGGTATCTGACAAAGACAGACAGCACCCCCCAGTTTTGAGAAATGACAGGGACCTCCCTTGTCAGAAACGGAACCCAAACGGAGTTAACCATGAGCTTGGAATTACTTTTATGCCCTTCAGTAAAATTCAGAACTTCACGTGGGTTTGCAGGAGTCTCTGAGGGTTTGCAGGAGTCTCCAAGACAGATTGGACATGGTACAAAAGTGGGTTTAGCTTTCACCCATCTCAAGGTAAAATGGTAGGTGGAATTGGCGGGAGATTTGGGTTGCATGCATATGGGATATGTGTATATATACACCACTATACCTACTCATAACAGTTGTACAAAAATAGAGCCAAACAAAACCCACTTTCAGCAAAGGAAAAAATGTGTGAAAATGGGTTAGGCTTTTGATCGATTCTACAAAGAAAGGGAGATAACTGTTAGATATCAGTTGTACGGAGGAGGTATCAAGATAACTTTTTTCCTTTCATTCTAAATTTTTTTCTGACTCGTTATGAAGTCTGTATTTTGAGAATCATATAACCATTGGGTATTGGGTCTTTTCTGTTTGTTTCTATTTCAGGCATGGATACTCCATTGTATTTCGACATTAATGTTCACTTCAGAGGAAGGATGACTGAGATTACGAATATAGACCCACTGGCGTACTCCTACATCAATTTGTTGGAAGATGTCACTGAAAGGAGTTTATCTGTTCTGCCATGCAATACAGGTTGTACCATCACACTTTTGTTTCAAGTCCCTGGGTCTAATGAGAAGATTGTTGTTGGGTGCGACTTAGATGTACTGGACATGTTTAGACTCTATTCTAAGACATGTCTCATTGACTTGTTTGTTGACGTAGGTGATGCTGATGGTCTTGGTTATACATTACCTATAGGTCCTCAAGTTGATGTTAATGTTAATGAGTTTGTCCACCCTCAAGTTCATGTCGAAGTTAATGAGTCTTTGCATCTTGAAACAGATTTTTCTATTTTTAATGTTCATGAGTCTGCCAACGAAGTGGTTATTAGTGATGACACATTTGATAATGATCCCTTTGGAGTTTGGGCAGATGCATCTGAAATTAGTAGCGATGGGTTGTCTAGTTACCAATCTGATGATGAAGGTGGTAGGGAATCCTCTGATCATGATGATAATGAACATGGTGATAGTGGTTCTAAGTCTAAAGGCTTTGACAGTAGCACATTTGGCCATGAGTTTTATGTTGAAAAAGAAGGTCCTATTAAATTTGAAGTTGGTATGCTTTTTGGTGATGTAAACAAGTTTAGGGAAGTTCTAAAAGAGTACACCATTCAACAAGGTTGTAAAATTGTTAGGGATAAGAATGAAAGGGGAAGGGTTACTTGTCACTGTGCAGCTTTAGGTTGTGAGTGGAGGATTCATGCATCTCCTATACCTGATGACATAACATATAAAATTAGGTCATACAATGGAGAGCATACCTGTCTAAGTTCAACCACTAGTGTTGAGGCAAACTCTACTTGGATTGCAAAGAAATTTGCTACCACATTAAGGGCAAATCCTACAATGACCCTTGATGCCATGCAAGCAGAGTTGCAACAAAGGTTTGGGATTGAGGCCTCTAGAATTCAACTGTATAGGGCTAAGAGAAAAGCCATGGAAGAGATTGAAGGCAACCATGGCACATCATATGCTAAACTTCCAACCTATGCAGCTGAAATTAGGAAGAGCAACCCTGGTAGTTTGGTGAAAATACAGTGTTATAGGGTTACCCCTCAATCCCCCCCTGTTTTTGAAAGGATATTTGTTGCATTTGAGGCCATGAAGACTGGGTTTAGTAGTGGTTGCAGGCCCTTTATTGGGATTGATGGGTGCCACCTTAAGGGCCCATTTGGAGGTGTTCTACTGGCTGCTATTGCACTTGATGCTAACAATGGCTTGTTTCCAATAGCTGTGGGAGTTGTAGAGTCTGAAGGTAGAGAGAGTTGGGGCTTCTTCATTGATCATTTGCATACTCTTATCGGTGGAGATGCACGTGGCCAGCCACTAACATTTATGTCTGACCAACAAAAGGTAATTTCATTTGTTTATGCACACTTTTTCTTTTACTGTTTAAGCCTATTACACATATGCATACACTAATAACTACTTTGGTTTGTTTATAGAGTATTGACAACGTAATTGGTGAGATTATGCCTGAAGCTTCTCATAGGCTGTGTTGTAGACATTTATTTAACAACTTCAAAAAGGTCCACCCTGGTTTGTTGTTGAAGAAGTACTTTTGGGAAGCTGCTAGAGCTTATACTCAGCTTCAGTTTCAGCAAACAATGGAAATGATTAAGAGCATATCTGTAGAGGCTCACACCTGGCTGTCCAAAGTCCCCGTTACTAGTTGGAGTAGGCATGCATTTGATGAGAGGCTTAAAAATGACCATATAACTAACAACCTTGCAGAATCATTCAACAATTGGGTTGGTCCTTTGAGGTATAAGCCCATTCTGTCCCTCTTAGAAGGAATTAGAACCAAAGTCATGACAAGGATTCAAAAAAGACATGACAAGGCATTGGGTTGGCCAGGGCTTGTGGGTCCTAATATAAGGAAGAGAATTACCAAAGCTAAGATGCAATCAAGAAACTGCACTTTATTTTTTGCTGGAGGTGCAGAGTATGAGATTTTGGAGGATGGCATGACTTATCAACTGCACATTGACCAGAAGAAGTGTAGTTGCAGAGAGTGGCAAATTTCTGGCATACCTTGCAAGCATGCTGCTGCTGCAATCACACACAAAAGGGGCAATATCGAAGAAGGGTGTGACCCAACATTCTGGAAAGAGGCCTACTTAATAACTCATGGGGGCATGATCCACCCAATTCTAGATCAAAGGATGTGGGAACCTGTTGGGGGGGATGTATTGGAGCCGCCACCTTTGAGGAGGATGCCTGGAAGGCCAAGAAAGAATAGAAGAAGAGAAGTGGATGAGGCACCAGCTGGAACCAGTCAATCTAGAAGGTCACAAACTATCAGGTGTTCAATATGCCAAGATTTTGGGCACAATCGGAGGTCTTGCCAAAGGGCTCCAGTTGCCAAGAAGAAAGCACCACAAAGGCCATCTACTAGGGTTCCACATCAGGTATTATGTATATATTGTCTAAGTTTGCTTTAGTTCTACTTTTATCTACATATTATGCAACAATAGTAATTGGTTTTATGTGTCACAGGGTCAGCAACTATCAACTGAACTTTCTCAGAGTGTCACACAAGTGGAGGGTCCTTCAAGAGGAAGGGGAAGCACAGGTAGAGGAAGAGGGAGAGCACCAAGGCCTATCAGAGGAAGAGGGAGAGGTAGAGGTCGCAGCAGTTCATTAGGTAGAGGAAGGGCAGCCAGTGCTTCAACTGTTTCAGTTTTAGGAAATCATGTAAGTGGTATAAGTTGTAAGTATGCGACAAAAACATAAAAGAAACAATATCAAAATTATTACAGACCCACAAAATAGACAAAAAAAACAAGACTACAGAAAAAAGAATGGGCTGAAACGGAACTTCCTACAAAAAGTTATAAGAGCGCAAAGAATGGCCCCAAAACGGAACGAAGGCCTGTTAGGAGGCCTAAACGGCCTCGGAAGGCTAAAATCCACACGGCACATGGCCAAAGGCCATGTGTTCTGACCGTTGGGCCGTTTCGGATCGAACCCAGGTGGGCTTGTCGACTAGATCCACAATCAATTATATTACAAAAAAACCGACTAGTAGAAATAGTTTTTAGAATACTTAAGATGGTACTCCTCTTTGGCTACTGCATCACTTCGGCCATCTGCCCCGTATTTTTTAGCCGTTTGAAGATGTTCTGAATTTGTAATAATTTTATATTTTTTCTAAAATTGGAATTTTTTTTGTCTTTTCAATTGTGTTCCTTTTGCTGCAGGGCCAAGAGTCACAAGGTTCTCAAACTGTTATACAAGTGGATACCAACTGGGGAAATCGAGGAGGCCGTGGTTTGGGAAGAGGCAGGGGTTTGGGCAGAGGCAAAGGCAAGGATTTGGGAAGGGGAGTACCAACCAGTGAGTATGCTCAGTTTTAGGAAAACTGAAATGCCTAGGTAGTGTGGCTTTTTGTGGAGTTATATCAGACTATTTCTCATAGTATTTCTGCATATGTTTAGATGGTGTGTAATTGTTGGATGGTTGAATTTTGTTCCTTCCAACTTAGTGTGGCCCTTGTGTGGATGACTGTCTTTTGTG
>BPLS01000225.1:303157-368628 GCA_019656275.1 Rhododendron kiyosumense | reverse complement strand
TCATCCCACTTAGTGTGGCCCTTGTGTGGATGACTGTCTTTTGTTTCTTTTGTTTCATCCCACTTAGTGTGGCCCTTGTGTGGATGACTGTCTTTTGTTTCATCCCACTAGCTTTGTTTATCACACTTGCCACAGTTGGGTGACTGAATTTTTTTTCACCCTAGTTAGTTTGGCCTTGGGTGGGTGACTGACTTTTGTTTCATCCCCCGGTCAGTGTGCATCTTTTGTAAAGACAATGCAAATGGTATGTAATTACACACCTTATTATGTTCTTATGGTACCTGGACTTTCTACATTTGTTCAAGCAATGGATCTTCATTGCATTCTGCATTTGGCACCAGAATGACCCAATCACATGGCTTCTCAAAATTTTCATATTACCATCATAGTAGTTCTTCTACATTCTTCATGGCCATTACAAAAGATGATTAGCCATACATCATGAACAACGATTGCATCGTTACTCTTACAAAAATCAAACGCAAAAGCAAACACAACCTTCCTAAAAAACTAACACAAAACTATTTCATAAACCTTCATTACTGCTGCCTGCCATCTTAAGCCTTCATTACTGCTACCTGCCATCTTAAGCCTTCATTATAGCTACCATGGCCATTAGAAGAGCTATTCCAGAAAATACCAAGCTTACAACACTTATGAAGTTCGGACTTGTTGCGCTCCTTTCCAATTCTTGCACCGTTGTACCAACTCTTCCAGCCAATGCATTCGGATTGTCATTGGATGTATATGCAGATTCTGGCACTTGTGATGCGGGAACTTGTAACTGGGTAGGCATATTGATAGGGTTGCACCAGTCCCAGGCATGGCAGCCACCTTGCTCAACCTCATCTTCACAACGATAATACAGCCTGCCCGGATTTTTTTCAGATTCTGAAATTTTTACCGCAGCCCTTTTCCCACAATAGCATGTTCTGTTCTTGTACTTAATATAATTTTGATTTTGAGAGCTTCCTCTTGTGCTTGAAGACATTTTGGCAAATGAAACCTAAGAATGCAAATTAATCATGCGAAATCAGGAAACTGTACACAAATGCAAGTAGAACACCTTAGTAGAACACCTTAGTAAATGGATGGGGGAGTGATTTTCCGCTTGACCCAAAAAAAAAATGGATGGAGAGAGAGAGAGAGAGAGAGAGAGAGAGAGAGAGAGAGAGTGAAATGCAGAAGAAGAGAGGATCAGAAACATACCTTAGAGGGAAAGAGAGAGGCGTGCCAAATGGGTGGGGGTGGAGGGTTTTATAGCTGTCATAGTTATTATTTTGTTTTTCTCTTTTTTTTTCTCTTTCGATGTAGAATAAAGGGTAAAGTGGGGAAAGAAATTTAAAATGTTGATGACCTCATTCTTTTCCATCCCTCACACAAACGGAGGGTAACAGAATTTGAGGATTAGAAACCCAAAGTGTGAAATAAGGGAGGTCCCTGTCATTTCTCAAAACTGGGGGGTGCTGTCTGTCTTTGTCAGATACCTCAGGGGGTCTGAGTGAAATTTGCCCTATTTAAATTAAAGAACCCGACTCTCTGCACTTCGAATCCCAACGGTACGTAGGAAGCAGCTGGCAGCTGCTTATCTTGACAATTAATTAATCTTGATTTGCTAAAAAACCTCTAACAAAAAAAAATATAGAATTTTATCGGTTAAATCTTTTTTAGCAAAGGAAGATGATATTAACATTCTAAAAATTGACGTAGACACTTCAAAATCGGCTAACCTTTTATTTTTGAGAAATGCTAAGTGCAAAGAAAATACCCTTAAAGTGTACATGAAGGGCTCATATACACTGCACAGTGAATCTGAGCCGTTCATATACACTTTAACGGTATTTTCTTTGCCAATTTTCTTTGTCCCTAGCACTCCTCTTTATTTTTAGTTTTAGTTTAGTTTTCAATCATTATCCTATTTCTCTAATTATTACTCTCATTTCTCTCTATCTCTCTTCAATCATTACCCCTATCTTCAATCATTACTCTACTTCTCTATCTATCCACTACCAAAACTAAATTAAACTAAACTCCCAATCAAATAAAGTCACTTTCTTTTCCAAGCTACTTTCTTTTATTTGTTGGAGTACCAATATCAATATCTTTAATTGACCAAAATTGCATGAGCGTATGCTGTGCACACCAAAACTTCAGAGAACTTACCTTCACACATTCGTAACATTTTTGTAGAATATGCTATACGTATGTAGACTGCCCCACAAGGAGAGTTCTATAGCCAAAGCCCAACTAGTTGGTCTCTGGTGGTTAAAAGTTGAAACCTTGGACTTAACAGATTTTCTCCCTCACAATATTTTAGGTTCGAAACCTTTTAAGTACTATCAATTTTTTTTAGGATCAGTCAATAATAAGCTTTACTCGAACTGCCTGCAAATAAACGGTGAAATTAAACTCTCAAAATTAATTAAAGTACGCATAAATTGATCTTTTGAGGCCGACTTTAAAGCCCCAAAATTCTACCAGTACGTGCCGGCCATCCAAATCCAATTACTAACTCCGCATAAGGTAGAAGGAATCCGTATAACGTGTGCAAAGATCCAAGGCACATGAAGTTGCCACGTTGAAAAAGTATCCCCTAAAACAATTGTACGATCTAAACCTTAAATTAGCTTCATCACCTTAAAATTAACTAAACCTTTCAACTTGGGCACTCTATTAGTCTTTCTGCTAGAATCTCAAGAATATATAGTATGCATATAAAGTATAAACTTGCATATTTAACAGAATATATGCAGGTTTATCATTCCTAACATTCTCTAGATATAGAAGAAAAATAGTCTAACATTTGAAAATTATTTCTTAACGGTCATTAAGCGATTGTAGATTAACAAGGGCCCAAGTTAAATTAAGGTGGTCAAGTATAGAATTTTCTAATTTAGGGGATAAACTCAAAAAAGTAAGATGGTTCAAAGGACTAAAATGCCAAAATCTCTTTCCAAACTCCAGCTGTACTTCCTACCTCATAAAATTCCCTCAGCAAGCCTACACATACACATTCATACATACAGCAGAGATCATAACTGAGAGAGAGAGAGAGAGAGAGAGAGAGAGAGAGAGATGGCGGATTGGGGACCGGTGGTGATAGCCACGGTGCTGTTCGTGCTGTTGACGCCGGGGTTGTTGTTTCAGATACCGGGCAACGGCAGATACGTGGGACTCTGCAATATGCAGACTAGCGGACCGGCGATTCTGGTTCACTCCATCATCTTCTTCGCGCTCATCGTTATTTTTCTCATTGCCATCGGAGTTCACATCAACACCGGCTAGCTACTTGTTCGATCTGTTTCCATTTGTATCCTGCTTTAATTTTTGATATGTGTTTCTTTTGTTGTTTTGCCATGTATTGATTGTAAAGCCCTTCTGCTTCCAATTTGTTTTGACTAAAGACACGGGCACACGCGATGCATGCACAAATTGTGTTATGCAAAGGACGGAAAGAGGAGAAATTTTGAATCGAGATTAATCCGTAATGGAATCTGAGATGTGAAAGTGGAAAAGAGAGGAGAAGAAAATCTGGGTGACAGGTTTTTCCTCTCTTCTTGGCAGTTTCTTCGGGTAGTTAAATGGGTCGTTTAGGAAATTAAGAGTGTGAGCCGGCTTCATAACCGTCGTTCACAACAAGATGGGTTTTCCTTTTTAGAAATTTTTGACCCCATCATGGCTATGGTGTGGTGATTCGAACCGTTTATTCCATAGAATGGGTTAACTTGACCGACTAGTTTATGTAATTCATTCATATATCCATTAATATTGTTTGATCAAGTTGATTTATTTTAAAGTTATTATGTGGGAAAGGGAGATGATGGATCACTATTGTGGGGGTAGGCTAGGGTGGGCTCAAGAAATTGAGTTTAGAGGAATTTTGGTGGATAAGGATATGGAGGTGGATTGAAACCTTATGAACACTTTATATCACTTTTTGGTTCTCCAATTTATTTCACCGTTAAGTTGGCTACTTCCACTATCCATAAGAGCTAAAACTTTGCACACTCCAACTGATCTAACAACGCTTGTGGGGTGGTGATTCACTCGGTGTGAGAGGTCAAAGTCCCTTTTATGACGAATCGTATAGTTTTACGATCACATTGACTAATAAGGTTATTAAATGAATTGTAATTATAATTGAAACAATTGATTTCCCCCAAGTGTTTCTCGTCCTCCTTTGAGCAAGCCTACAAAACAGGGAATTGTTTAGTCGCCCAGCTGAACTGAGCTGGAGGGCCCTTTACAGTCTTTACTAGGAGAGAAGAGAGTAAGGAAACTACAATTAGATCTCTACAAATTGCATACCTATTTAGGTTTTCTCCCTTAGGCTTTTAAAAAAAAGAGTACTTGCTCCCAAGTAAGTACATGTTTGGCACGAGCCGCATGATGTCACCCGTAACCGTTTGGGTAAGTGACATCATGCATGACGCTAAGCGTGCACGTGGCTGAGCACACGTGCCCAGAAGGTTCTGGGCCACCGAGGCGCTGCATGGAATCCAACTGATCAACGAGTTGTCCACACAGCCTGGCCCATGGGTTTCCCAACTGGGCTCGCCACATGGCCCTAGTAGACGATTGGGCTGAGCGTGCTCCCCCATGCACGTCCACCTGTGATTTTCGGACTAAGCCCACTACACAAGCTAATACTGAATCATCAAAATAAGAGTTCATAGTAGTAATTGCTAGCTAATACTAGGTCGAGAAAGACCTGGAGTTGAAGATTGAACGGGAAAATTATGCTGCCAATTTTGCAGAATTTGGAATGTGTCTTACGGAATCCTTGAGGGTGCTTCTCCGTAATTTGCGGGGCCTATCAGATTAGGTCCAACTAATGATTAGTCTCCGATTACTAATTAATATGCATCGATTAATTGCTCGAAGGTGGCCGACCGCCTTGACTAGTGTCTAGCGACTTTTAGAACATTGGTAATTTGATCTAGTCATAGTGTTTGTTTTATTTTTGTGGCTTGGCTGCTTCTGTTTTATGCCTTTAGTTTCCGGTTGCAAGGCCTTCTGGTGAGTTGGTAAAGTCTCCTCTTGGACTTCTGTTAGTGTTCTTCGTTTAGGCTTTAAATGAAAGGTACTCTTACTGACAATAAATTTTGACATATGAGGCTCCACGAGGGACTTCACTCTCCCGTTGGAGATGCTCTTAATACGTTTCATCTTTTCCCTCACTAACAGAATAGGTACAAACACAAAGCATGGAGGAAGAAGGAGTTTATAGTATTTGAAACAAGTCCCAATGGATACATCGGGGGCTTCTCCTTTTATAGGCACAAGGGGAAGCATCTAGCATGACTTCAAGTCTAGACAATCATAATCATGACTTCCAACTTTAGACATAAATATCTTCATACTTAAAATAAAGATAAGCATATCTTACAACATTGGTCAAACACATATTCTTTTACGTTGCAAACACACATAATAGACAAATAACTTTTACTATTCTCTACAGAAATGAAATGAGTAAAGATGAAGCAACAATATTCTTAAAGTTTTACTTTAACTTTCTTTCACTTCGGACACCGCGTGACAAGGAGTCGCACTTATTGCACACAACACTCCAAACTAGAAAAGCACCTTCGTCATAACTGGTTGAGTAGCCAATGCCACTTTATAGTTGACTCTGTTTTCTTGATTTGGCGTAGTAAATTTTAAGGTTTTGTACAGTTTATGACACTGGATCCATGAAAGTGTTTGTCCAGATTTTGTCATGGACACTCTCATAGATCCTCTCCCTTTCCCTTTCGGTAAGTTTTTGTTGTTTAAGCAGAGCCTTAGTAATTGATTTCATGATTGAGAAACATTACATATTGATTTGATGATACACAACATGACTCTTACCTTTACTGTAACAATAGATTAGGTTCCTATCTATTGGGTGGCATTATTCCATGATGAGCTGTTTTTCATATATCTATAGCCTTATCCATAAAGAGAATTCAATCTGCCTATGAGTTTTTCTGTGCTGGTGGTGACAAGCTGTCTTGTACACAACCACTCTGCAATGACCAGTTCGTTATATATAGGCTATAGCCAACACAAACAGTGGGCAAGGTTATAGATAAGATAGGACTAGTTTGTTAAACCAGACTATTACTCAAGAAATATACAATTTCATTTAGCATATATCTCATACTTTATACGAATTATATATCTTATGCACGTTAATCTCGATCGTGAGAATTTTTACCAAACCACAGACAAGTACTTAGATCTATAGTTGTGTCTGACATTTGTATCTGATCAAATAAACGGACTTGGGTAAAACCAAACACAATGAACAGGCGAGGTTGGTCAAAAAGGGAAAATGAGGATAACAAAGCGCAATGAAACAGAATCGCAAACTGAGAAAGGAAAACAAGGCAATTTAACAAATAAGGGAACTGATGTGATTTCATGAAACCCCCGACGATACAGCAAATACATTTCGAAATCCTCAGTAGTTAAGGTTCTCCATTGAAGCACGAAAACAATAACACAGTGAATTCGAGGTAACAATAGATCGAAGTAGAGACATGATACACTATATCTGTTTACCTAAGTTCTAGTAATAAATAATCCAAGGCACTACTTTAAAAAGTTCAACATATCCACATGTTTTAGCAATTCATAAAGAAACAGATTATCCACAGTTCCTGCAGCGTTTCTCAAAAAAGCCCGGAACATTTCTTCCAGCAAAATAGCAATACCTCTGTTGAATCTTGCAATGCATCGTCAAAACACCTCAGAACGAACTTCACAAGAGTTTCCAAGCTGCATTGGTGATAAGTTGACACGAGTTAGAAAGAGACCACGACACAGAAAGATTGCAGATAAATATGAACAAACGAAGTTCAAAAAACGATTCCACCACCTAGAAATAGAGAGAGGGAGCTTTTCGCAGATGTGAACTAAAAATACACAAAGAGAGAACAAGATTCTTCTGGTATCAACCACAATAAAACTACTAGTATAAGAGAAGGTGTTCTCAGAATCACGTACATATATACCAAAAAGGTTCCAGGCACTACAACTATATGAATACCGAGCCTACGTTTTCTAGGACAGGAAGTCTAAAAAAGGTCCTGGTTCCGTAAACTCAAAATGATACTGCAACAGGCAAGGCAAGCAGATAGTTAAACTTGGGCTCAGCTAGAATCATACTACTGCTATTCTGGCTTATAAGTAATGCAACCCTCTTTCAGAATTGAGCAAATCATTCTGTACTGGAAGACTATTCTTTTTCTTTCCAAACAAAACTGAAAAAAGCCTTGTGCCACTGGAGCCGCCTACATGAATGACCAAAGCCAGATTTTTACATTACAAACTTTTTGCAATCCAGAATTGAGCAAATCATTCTGTAGTGAAAGACTATTCTTTTTCTTTCCAAACAAAATCGGAAAAAGCCTTGTGCCACTGGAGCCGCCTACATGGATCACCAAAGCCAGATTTTTACTTTACAACCTTTTTGCAATCCAAAACCTCAAATTGATCAATCACAACAACAAAATAAGATTTGATGTGAGACTTAATTACAAGATGAGAACCAGAAGCAGTGAACTCGAAGACTTTCAACAAAACAGAAAGTCAAACGAAACAAGAACCCCATTTAGAAGAAACAAAAACAGTAAGTGCCAAGTAACCAAATCAAAATTACAAAGGGAAAGCGACAGGGTATAGAGAAACTCTTGGATAGTTCCCCAGATTAAGGATAAAGATGAGCCAGAGCCAATGATAATGAAACAGCAGCCACAACACATATCCATTAAAACTTCGGACAGAAAGTATTCCAATGAGGATTCAAACATCTGCCGTTACATGATGGGTTTTGGAACTCCTATACCGACATTTGCCAATATATCGGCTAGTGCTGTCCGTATCAGTTTAATATATCACCGGTTCTATCCAAATAGGCAAATACATAGTTGTCAAAATTGCACGATTCGCGATTTGACCCATGATTCATACAAAAAAGATACGAATATATAGGTGAATTAGGGTTTAGAAATTAAAATAATCATTCAGATAAATTAGTCTGATGAATTATCCATAATTAATTTGGTGAAATTTTCGTAGTTTATTATCGTAAGAATCAATGGATGGGCTCAATGTCTTCAAGATGCTACTATTTAATTTGCTGGGCTACCATTATACAAGTAGTGAATATTCTTGAGTACATCATCCTAATGAACGAAAATTTTGACTTATCAATCTTGTATATCGTATGACAAAAAAAAAAAAAATTCTCTTTAATTCTTGTATCCTCTAAAACAGAGATTGCGGCAAGGCTCATAGCCTTATACCAGCCCACTTATGTCGTCATATAAGCAAGTTTCATACCTACCAAGCTACGTAATCACATATTTATATCGTATCGAGGCCAAACTTCATTTTATTAATATCTGTATCACAATTCAATTCGATTCAGAAAAATAACATTTTGATTAACGATTTAACAACGCCACAATAAATTAGATACCTAATAGACAAATCCCAGTAAACACAACGGAAAAAAACAAAGAAATTATTGGCTTATCAGTAAGTTAATCAAATTGCTGACTTTAGAGCATCTCCAGGATCCACGCAAATCTCTACTCACATTGAGAAAAAATTTGGTAAACGCTTCATTTGGTATGAGTCGTATGACACACTCCAATGGGCAACCCAATCATCTTTTGAGCTTTTTAAATAGTTTTCAACCTCGAGCCTAAAGCAGAAGCTAACCAGTTTTGTCAAAACTTTCCAAGATCGTTCTTAAAATAATTTTCGTTTTTGGTACTCAAAACCCCTATGTGTCTCCCAATAAATTTTCTCTATCTCCCTCCACTTATTACTCTTAAAAATCCCCTCATAACCCAAGCCAAACAAAACAGGGTTAGAACCAACACAACAATCAATATCAAAAGGCAATAACCACTTAGCTATGAAATCAAATACACAAAACAAAACCAATCAACAAAACAAAACCTTAATTGCAGTGCGCACAAGTTGGCCCGACCCATGATTTATATATACAAACAAAGCAAAACAAAGCGTTAAAAGATTGATGAAAAATCAAAACCCTAACCTGGAACCTCCTTCCTCGGCGAGGGCGGCGACGCGGCGGTGTGACAAAGAATCGCCCGTCCGATCATCGACAAGCTCGACACAATCCCAACCACATAGAAAAACATCACCAACCCAAGGACCCACGGCATCAACATGAACCCGATGAAGAACGTAACCGACCCACAAAGCATCAACGCCAGCGAAATCCCCAGCAGCAGCGACGCGAACCCTGCCGGCGAGATCGGCGGCGTGGACGGCCTTCTCCGGTTAACCGGCGCCGGAGAGTGATCGGAGAAGCGAACCGGCGCGGGAGGATCCGGGGGGTGATCGGCGAAGTGAATCGGCGCGGGAGGAGATCGGAGGATGTTGAGGATTAAAGCGGAGAGCTCGCAGAAAACCCTCGATTGTTCATCTTGTTGTCTTCTCATCGTATTCATTCGATCAAAGTACAACTACCCACAACCCAGAACAAGCAACAACCAGTGCTAATAGAAACAGAGGATGAGGAGAAAGATAAACAAACCAAAACCAGTACTACTAGAAACAAATCCAACCAAAACCAGGTAGAGGAAAAGGAGAATTTTTTGGTCTCGTTTTTCGCTTTGCTCGTGATAGGATTAATCTTTGTTGTATCCCTTGTCTTGCAAGAGGAAAAAAGACCAACCAAAAGCAGTACTTAAAGTAGGAACAGAGAATCTAGAGAGAGAGAGAGAGACAGACAGTCGAGAAACTGAGGAATGTAAAATCGGAAAGATCTTAGGGGAGGTTGCTAAAGTCGAGGCCAATGGATAAACACTGTGGGAATTTTATCGGTTTGGGTAGTTGATTTCTACAAACATGTGGGGAGTTGTGATAGGGAGTTGGGTTTTGTTTGTTTGTTTGTCACTTGTCAGGAAAGGTTGTGTTGAAGAATTCTAGAGAGAGAAAGAGTGGAGGAGGAGACGCAGCAGTGCTGTGCCGATCAGAGAGAGAGAGAGAGGAGTACAGGATTAGTTGTGTTAGGATTGAGAGAAAATATACTCCAGAAAGGAGCGATTATGATGACCATATTGAGTCATTGACTCATCACCCAGTTATGTGTGGATGAGCTGGGCGGCTTATCTTTGGGAATTATCCAGTGGTTCATGAGAGATCATAAATTTAGGGGGTGTTTCTATTACTCCTGTTTACACACCCATTTAGGGGAGTAGTAACTAGAAACAAAAAAGTTACAATAATTCTACCACCACACTTATTTACACACTTTCGCTCACAATAAGAGTGGGGCATGTGTGGGCCCAAGTCCTTCTACTACCGTACAAATTCACACACGCATTTATACATCCTCACTCACAATAAGAGTGGGGTCCACACACATTGAGAGTGAGGGTATGTAAATTGGTGTATGAATGGGTGCGGTAGTAGAATTATTTGTGTGGGCCCCACTCTTATTGTGAGTGGGGGTGTATGAATTGGTGTGGTGATAGTAGGACTTAATTTTTATGTAATATTGGTTTATCCCGACCGAAAAAAAAAACAAAAACGTAAAAAAATTATATTACTTTTACCCAAGTATTTTTTAAAATATCTTGGAAAAAGTCCAAAAAATTAAGTAGCTTAAAACTATTTAATTTTTATCAACTTTATAGTCTGCATTTTAAGATGTACATATTTTAAGCAATTTAAATATGGTTATTAAACCTACTCAAAATATAGTCGGACTTGTTCGACTAAATAATCCATCCTGGATTATTTTTGCCCTTATTTAATTTTTTTTTTTTGTATTTGTTAATTTTTCGTCAATTTTTTGATATCATGATGAAAGAAATCTAAAAATTAAAAAATTATAATCAAATTTAATTTTTTTAATAAAAAAAATTGGTTTATTGGCATATTTTTGTCTTTATTCAAAAATTTGAATTTTGATTATAATTTTTTACTTTTTAAATTCTTTTCATCATGGCAAAACATTTATCCTCAAAATGATAAAAAATTAACAAATACAAAAATTAAAAATTAAAACAAAAAATAATTTAAAATGAATTATTTAGCCGAATAAGGCCTCAGCCAAGCAGGAGTGATTTGGAAATAAATTCGCTTCAATTTGAGACACAGTAGATTTTTGACTGTATGACCGGGGACGGATGTTCCGGGACCACTGAATAATTTCCGCATTATCCAGGTTGAGCCTTATCGGGTGGGCCACACAGTGACGCGTTCTTTTGAAGCGCGTGTGTTACACGATGTCGGGATGAAGAGGTGAGACTGTGGGGCTAAGATGACGTGGGGCCTTATCCACCTTGAGTTACGATAACCACCGTTTTTTTTGGCCCTTTATAATGTCACCGGAGTAAGTGCGGGAGCGCAAACGCGATAAGCATCTTTAAAACTCATTCTTAACTACTAGTACTACCAACTTACTATTCCTGTCTTTGTGCGAGGTCAGGGTTCGAGTCTCGTCAAGGGCGTTTGTAGTTCAGGATTATGGACAATCTTTGAACTCTCATAAAATAACTTATTAAACTATCTTCTAAAATCCGTTGATGTGTACTTTTTAGGAAGGGAAAACTACAAAATATGTCAAACCGAGTATTGAAAAAACAAGCACAGTGCGAGAATTAAAAGCAGAAGCGTAGAGCATTTTGACAGATTCTGTGACTAAAAGGCGCGTGCGGGTAGTTTTGATTAGCGTGTGGGGGGAAAGAGTGACGCAGATGGGGAGGTGCCTTTAGTTTCACGGCTACGACTAAAAAGGGTTTGAAGAGTAACTAACTTGGGGAAGCCAACAAATTTGATGGGAAATTTTACAAGTTAGTCCTCATGATTTTCCCAATATTGTATTTTGGTATGAGTAGTTCGGATCTCATCAACTTGAACATTATGTTTCAGGAAGGGTTTAATGTGGTACACGTGCTGGCATCAGAATCGTGGGTGAGACCATCTCCACAAGCAGCTCATTTATTAGGTGGATAAGGTTTTGGATGAATAAGAAAAAAATGAAAGATATAAGGTAAATATGTTATTAGGATTAATTAGTTAAGGATTGCGATAAGTGGATAATGTGAAAAATTACTTAGTTGCCTTTGTTGAGTCATTGTGTTGAGGATAAAAAATTATTTGAAAGGTAATTTGATCTTTTTTTTCCAGACTGATTAGCTAATCTTAGGATGGGGGTATAAGCTCTCCCTCCCATCCCTTCTCCCCCTTCATTCTTCCACTAAAGCATCCTTCTTCCTTCTCTTTTTTTTTTGAACCGCTTCTTCCTTCTCTGATGCCCATCCTTTTTCCACTCCCTCACTTCTCCTTCTAACTTGATTTGAACCTCACAGGTCGTTATACGGAGAGAGAGTGGTGAAGAGGGGACTTGCTACCCGAAAAAGAGAGAAAAGAGCAGATTTGGTCTACATCTGTGTAAATGTACGATATTGTAAATTTAAACTTTAACAAATGTAAACAAAACATATTTCAACACCACCTCCATCACTCATGAATGAGCTTTGTTGAAATGAAAATGAACATGTATGGTTTCAAATTATGGCATTGGAATTACAGGAATCGGAAAATACAAAAATCTGTGACTTTAAAATTTCACTATCAAGTTACGAAAATGACACCAGTGACCTTCCTGGCTCAAAAGTGCTAAAGTAGGCCCTCACCTTCTAAAGTGTGTCCAGAAAAAGAGATGAGCTGAAGGGAAATACTCTCTCTGTTAATCACAAAAGACAAATAATTAATTAATGATTAACGAAACTTTTATTATATATAATGAAATTAAATGTACAGGACCGACACATGTGTAATGGGTGAGTTGTCAGTAAGAGTGTTCGTAAGATTATTGATTAATGTTAGGGAATTGATCTTGCCACTTTTTTTTTTGTTAATGTCACTCCTCTTCTCTCACAAAACAAATCATCAAATCAAAATATAAAAGGAAATGACATTAAAAAAAAAAAGACTGGCAAAATTACCATCCTAATGTTATTGTGGTCAAAAGTTATAGCCTTAAATTGAGGATGTGGCCCAGGAGTGGACCAACATTGGTGCCCGTGGAGTCACGGGTTCCACTCCATTTTATGAGATTACATAAATGTCCTTTACATATTTGTTGGTCTTGGCCAGAGACTTACGGGATCAATTTTCCTTGTTAACAATTCATACAGCCACCTCATTTCCATGTGTAGGCGTGTAAAAAGGCTATGGAGGGATTATAAGAAAATTTATCCGAAATGCGGGCAAGTTGACTCGAGACATCCCGCGTTACTGAAAAAATAAATATATCTACAGATCTACAAGCTGTACTTCATCATGATAATGGAGGAAGAGTGGAGTAGAGGAGTTGGAAAGGTCTACGTTACGCAAAAGAAAGCCAACTCCTTGATCGATGGGTGCACTAACGACTCTTTCAAGTTTCAAATAAAATAAAGGTCTTCAAAAAACTCCCATACGGGGTACCATAATTCAGAGAATAAAATGTAGAGCAAAATCATATGAATCATGTGGTTTTATACTTTCGGATTAACTTGTTTTTTTTTTCCAAACAAATGAAAATATTGACGAACTCTGTATTGAGCGGTTCGGATCGTGATCATAACGACTCAAAATTTTTTACCGAAACGCACTACAGCCCCGCAGCGCATTTGGTGCACTATATGGAACCCTTGTCCCAAAACCCACATGATTTACGTGAAATCATTGTTTATCAAGTCTTCTCAATGAGTTTCTACTCCAAGCAAGCAATAAGAAGGAATTTTCAAACTTATGGGTGGAGTTTTTTTGTCATTATTCAAATTGCATTATTATGGTTCATTTTTTTTTTATTATTTTAAAAGGCTATGGTTCATTTTCATTGTGATCAACATCATTAGGTCAATAATGATTACATGCAAACGTGGAAAACGTACGTGACCGTTTTTTTAATCTATTTTATCAACAAAAAAAAACGATTTGAAATCTTGAATTTTTTGGCAAAGTGCTTCTGGTTTGAAAACAGCCTCTAAAGTTTTCGTATCGTATCTTGAAATTTTCAAATGTAATTTTGGAATCATATTCTCAAATGTAATTTTTGATGCAGATCTTAATTGGCTGGAATTTTCTAAATGGCCCTGTTTTTTGCTTTTTGTTTAAATAGTAGGAGATTTCATTCATACGAAAACGTATACAGCCAAAAACTATATCAAACAAAGAGACAATGACAAGAGGTTTAGATTATAATCATACAACTCCAGAACATTACAACAATAACAACCTCCTAGACGAAAACAAGTCAGCATCGAGGATGGCCGGCAAACCTTCGCAGCCACGTGGGCGTGCAGGAAGCAAGCAACAAACGGATCCTAGGAACCACAGAACGAAACCCCATCAAAACCTAAAAAAACACTATTAGGCCAGAATCTGGAGTAGGAAAACATCATTAGGCCCTGTTGACATAGTTGTAAAATCCACTTATCATTTAACCCCTCCAATTTGTTTTTCACTGAAAGAAAAACTTACAAATACTTGCACGCCTGGTTCGGTTGGTCCAAGGATATGGGTTGATTAATGTTAGAAAAATCATTCTAAAAAAATACAAGTCATGAATATTAATTATATACATGCATAAAATTCCAATACCAGGAACAATGTAACGAATCCGATCGATCGATCGGTAATCAGAAATTGAAATAACAGTAAGCAAGAGTTAATTACACTTGACTAAATTTGAGATGAATAGCAACGACAGTACCGAATCTCCGTTTGATTTCATAGCCTTTTCAATCCTGAAATCAAAGAACTGTTAGAAATAGAAATGATGAACCAAAACTGTAACTTGTTCAAGAACATACACAATCTATAAATCAAATCGAGGCCCATGTTTCACACGATATTTTTAAAAGCAAATTAATTTGTCACCCTCCCGAGTGTTGGTTGATGAGGTGTCAACTGGCATCCTCTCTCCCTACGATACAACGGGCATCCTCTCTCCCAAATCCACATAAGCCCGAGTGTCGTAGTAGACTCCAAAAGGCAGAGGCGGAAGTACGGCGCTTGGCCCAAAAGGCAGGTTCGCATGCAAAGGTCTTTACGGAAAGCATAGATGATATCGATGCTCTTGGTGTACTTGTAGCCAATTATACCATCCGCAAACGGGGACTCAATTTAAAGTCAGAGCAAAATTCGGTATTGAATTTTTCCCATAAGAGTTGATACCTGAGATATTTCGAACTTGAGAACTTAAAGGGGAACAAATCCCTAAGTTTCGAGTTTTGATCACCGAGCCAATCCCTTAAGTTGAAAAATAGAAGTGTTGTCTCTCAGATGAATATTTCAGAAATTAGGTTAGCATCGTTCAATTTTATATTACGACTTCAACATTGGTTCTTGCACAAAAGTAATTTGCTCACATAATTGTTCGTCCGATCGAACCAAAAAAAGACTTTTAACAAGTTGAATGTTAAAATTTTTGTAGGTGAACTCTCAAAATTAAAAAACTAAATGGAACTGAGTCATAAGAAATTGAACTAAGTCATCTATGAAGTTGCATGATTGAATCACATTCACTATGTTCGGTTCCCCATTTTGAGTTTTTATTTTATAAAGTTGTTTTTGAATGCCAAAAAGATGTGCAGTCAAAAAGAGTTTTCCAAGGCCGGCAAAGACTACCTCTTTGACTTTAAAGAGGAGTGCTAAGGACAAAGAAAATTGGCAAAAAAAAGATCCTGAAAGTGTACATGAACGGCCCAGATTCACTGTGCAGTGCATCTGAGCCGTGTATGTATTTAAGGGTCTTTTTTTTGCCTATTTTCTTTGCATTTCGCATTTCTCAACTTTAAAATCTGACTATTGAACCATGTGGTGTACAACAAAGACTACCCCAGTGGTTGGGATGAAGTTTCAAGAGAGAGATAAGTGGTTGGGATGAATTTCCGAGAGAGAGAGAGAGAGAGAGAGAGAGAGATGAGTTGGGAGTAATTGAAGAGAGAGAGGGTTCTAGGACAGACTTTTGTCTAACTTGTCAACTGGGTCTTTAATCGTCCCTTCTTCTTTTTTTCTTTTCTGGCTAGTCTTAGTCAGGGATCCCACTTATTTTTGAAATAACTCATCCAATCACATATTTTTACATTTTAACTCAAAATTTTCAATCTAAAATTGTGAATTAAACAAAACGATTAAGACCGAATAATTCAAGCCTTTGGGCCAATTGAGGGTTTGTTTGGTCACTAATTTCAAATCTTCGGAATTAATTGAGGAATGAGAAAGCTTCTGAAGTAATTGAGGTATGCGAATGTTGACCCAGGCATCTGATTACTTTTAAAAAAAAAAAAAAAGAAAGAAAGGAAAAAAGAAGAAGAAGAAGATTCATCCTCCTAATTGCCAGTTTAACCTTGTCCCACCGATCAACATTCCACACTCCAACCTCTAAAACGTGCAACAAAAAGCGGTGGAGACAAACAAGTGGCAACTATGCCAATTCACGTCATAGGCTTTTTACTGCAGGCTGCAGTAGACTTATCGTGTCGGCTTCCTTCTCTTGAACTTAACTTAAATGTAATTTAAATTTGAGAATTGTTCTTATTTGAATTTTTTTCGCATTTGTTAGTTTTGTGTCAAATTTTTGTGAATTATTGATGTGTCTCGATAGGAGGAATCGGAAAAGTAATTTTTTTTTACTTTTACCCAACTATTTTGAGAAATAACCATTTTTTAGAAAAAAAAGAAGATATTTTGGAGCTAAAAACTGGTTATTTATCAAAATACTTAGGTAAAAATTAAAAAAATTTACTTTTCCAGTTCCTCTTGTCGAAACGAATTAATAACCCATAAAAGTTCAAGAAAACGAGGTCCCGGCGTGAAAACGTCTTCAAAAAACATCTTAAATTATGAAGATACAACAAAAACGAGAATTAAAGAGTTGAAGATTAGCGCACGGATTGAGAGTGAGTGTTAACATCCTACAAGGTAAATGTGGCTCTAGATCAGAGCGATGAGCCATAAAAGGGTGGACGGTTTTGGGTGCTTATCCCTTAATTTTCAAGACGAAGGCAACCCCTTCTCGGTAATATCACACCACCGATGGCTCTTCCCGCTAGCTCCGGGCCAATTTCCCCTGTATTCATTCATTTCTTTTCAGTTGCTGCAAAATCTGTATGGTTTTTCTGAGAACTTTGCTGGGGCTAAAAATCTGTCGTCGTCAAGATGAACAACCAAATACCACCCGGAACCCCACTTAGCAGGAGTGCTTGGCAGCATCCCTGGGATTCAGATAACCTGGGTTCACAGCATTGTTTTGTTATGTACATGCACAAGTAGCACACCACATCAAAGATTCTGTAGAAAGCAAACCTTGTTTTTTTCTTGCCAACGACTTATATAGTCCATATGCAAGCCCCCCCAAACTCCCACGTGGGAAGATGGTGGTTCAAACGGAGGTCGGTACGTGGGTAAATAAAGGTTGAATATGTATACTCACATCCTTTCCCAACCCCACAGGAGGATAATTATTTAATAGTCTCGAAATTCAAGAGCCCGGGGACAACGTGTGTTGTCACCTTTCGGGCCGTCCAATTTTGACATTATTTTTTTTTTGACATTAGACGGCTCAAATTTTATCTTGACAATGAACAGATGAACAACTGAGATTATTTGACTAGGATGAGATCTGAACCATCTATGGCCAAAATTGGACGGTCCAAATGGGGACAAACACTCATGTTGTCCCTTAAGGAATAACAGGTCCCGGAGTTAAGCTGATGGACCATTGAAAACACAGGGCGGATAATAGTGTTGGAACATCACGTGACAGTACCTAAGACCTCTGAATAGAGTGTTACCTTTGAAAATGCATGGTGCATAACAATGTTGAGACCTCTTAATAGTGTGTCATGGAATGATTTGGATCTATTATAAAGAACTCTAATGAAAAACAGAGATTCCTCAGTATGCATGCATGCTCACACATCATTACATCAATCTCGGAAAGAAGAATAAAATAGAAAAGAAAACATGTTTGGAGAAGCAGAGATAACAAGAAGAAAGGGGAAAAGAAAAGGAAAGAACAACTGAGTGTCTATCCCAAGCAACGACCAGAACCATGAACCAAAGTCTTGAAGCTCTACACCCAAAAAAAAAAAAATTTTTTGAACTTTTCACGGTCCCTCTTTAAACGTTTGAATCTGCAAAGTGAAAGGCAGGTTGTATATGCATTTCAATTGAAGAAGCATGCAGAGCAGCAGGGATCTGTGGTCTACTCAAAGGAATTGAAGCACTGGCCTTTGCGAACGATCATTCATATAGTTATGGTAAAGGTCAGAAGACCCCGTCGCCACCTCGTATGCTGTATTTCCATCAGTTGCCGCTGCAGCTATCTGTAAGTTTCGTAAGTGATCAGTCATAGCTTTTATTAAGTTTTGTGTTGTGCATTTGTTTTGTGTTGGACCAGATGTGTGCTCGAGATTGCAATATCCTCAGTAGTTACTGCACATACCTTCTTCGCCAAAGCTTTGTTTTCTTCTTCCAGCAGCCTCTCCTGTTTCAAAACAAGCAGTTGATAAGCAATTCTTAACAGTACTCCTTTCGATCATAATGCATAGTGTTTACTTTTAGTATCAGTTTCTTTGTGCTTGGCCAAATGCTAATGTCATTGCTTAGACTTGTCCAAAAAAATGAACTAATAATCATATCACATCTCACCCCGATATAGTTTCTTTGTTAAACTTTTTGGTAAACTGGAACGCAAAATAGAACTAGGAAATAAACATGACGGGGGGTTTTGGCCCCTACAGAGTCTGAGTTAATTAAATGTTCACCTGATGAAGTTTCATAGGATACGATTCGTAAGTTAAATGAAGAACATAAGCCAGATTGCAGAATAAGCAGTAGCTAGCAATGTTCTTTTATTCTTCAGGATTACATGATAATGAAGAAGAGTAAGAGGTAGTTGGCAATATCCTTTAATTTCTCAGGATTACATGAATATAAAGTTGATTAACGTTTGCACTTATTACCTGCTGTTTTTGTGGTAATTGTTAAAATAGTTCTCCCCATGACAACCTGCAAGACGGTACAGGACTTGGTGGCACATTACAGTGAGGCTTTATAGCTTTGTGCGATAACTTATTCGGCTTGTATCCTCAAATCTGAACTCGTTAAATCATAGGTATAACCGTATAACACTGCTAAGCTATAACGGAGGGGAACCGTAGAAATTTGGACAAAACTATGTTTTCCGAGGACTTTGTTTATTGGTCTTTAGGTTCATGTTTCTTCTCAATTTTTTGGTAACTATGCTTAACAATGCTCATTGAAGTGTTTAAAAGGTAATCACGAAGTACACGACTCATAATCTTGCTGTCAGCTAATAGATTTTCCTCTGTTTAACTTCAGCCTTTCTCTGCAGAAGATAGGACAGATTGATATCCCCAAGAAGTTACAGAGTATGAGAGTCCTTGTAGCAATTCATCAGTTGGGGAGTTCAAAGAAAGACAGACTAGGGAACCAACACGGAGGGTGACAATATGGAGGCCATTCAGAGTCTGTTAAGGCAAGCAAACTTTATTGTGACAATCAGTGGACCACAATGTTTTCAAGGTAATGAACAATTAGTAACCGACTATTATTCCGTTGAGGTTTAGATGGGTCAGAGCATATATATCATGCTTATAGGGATTGTCCGTGACGAAAATTGCAGAGAACGAAAGTTGGAGTAATATCTTTATGAGTTTACCTACTCCAAAAAATGAAGAAAGATTTAACCAACTCCAAGCTGTAAATAAAAGGAGGATGAAATAACTCCACACATAACGTGTTGACATACTTGCAAAGAGAAGTCTTTATCATAAAAAAAAATTATGTCGAAAGGAAGGATAAACAAATCTGCATGCGAGGCGATTATGCTAGAATTCTTTCTGAAAAACTAAAAATTCTCAGTTTATGATTCATTAAATTAGTTTTTTGATTGCCGACCATTGAACAGAGTATATCATATGGTTTTGGCAAACTGCAAGCTGAAAGGAAATAAGATGGAATCCCTCCGCATATTACGTCCAACAACTCTAAATACCTCTCCCAAAAAAGGAAGAACAAGTTCACATACAACCATGCAAGTGGATTACGCTCTAATATTCACCATTTGTTAATCCGTTACTAAATTTTTGCAGGAGCCATATCCCTATTTCACTTACAAAACCACATCCAAAATGATGACACTATTTTAACAATAGCTATTCACATATCTTGGATATCTGGAATAGTAAACGTTAAGACTCTGCGAAACATAAACAAACAATGTACCTTTTCACGAAGGGCTGTAATGGACTGCATTATCAGTTGTCTCTGCATCAACCGAAACAGAATGACTAACATGATATGTTGTCAAAATTATAAGCTGTAACTAATTTTGCTCTTCCTATGAAAAAGGCAAAGATTACATCCATGTTGCTCCAAAAAAACACAGAGGATGTCCAGGAAAGAATTACCAATTGAACAGAACACATCTAAGAGTGATGGCTAACCCACAAAGTTTTGTAGATTCGTTACCACCAGATCTGTTTTTACTAAGTTTCTCAACTTGATGTAACATTGTTGTCTCTGTGAAGGTCTAGTGAGATGTGCAGACTTAACAAAGGAACAATATTAATGAGGTGCGAAAACAGTGAGATGAATACTGACCTTTCTAGATCTTATTTGTCTTAGCGCATCGTCCATTTGATTCTCTAGTTGGATGAGGTCGTTCTCGCTAACCTGGTCCACATATGGTTCTTCCAGGTCCCTGTACGAAAATTGAAATTAAAGTCATCCGATCTCTGAATTATGCTCGTTAAGACATCTCAAAAACGGATTAAAGAGTTACTGCCTGTTGACTATTTGCACGAGCTCTGAACAAGTCCGAAAACTTCCAAATCTGGACTGAAAGATCGAAAAGACAGGAGAATGATTCTTAATCCTTGGAAAACATGGCAGAAAGACTAATTTGGTTTCGCAGACACAGCAGTAAAGAGTAAAGACTCCATTGCACAATAGTTCCTTCGACTTATTCTAGAACTATTGAAATATCCTGCTCGATCATCATGTGGCCATAAAACTAAACTAAAAGATTCCTAAAAGTAACAAAAACAATTGACATAAATAACATCCGACCAATCTGAGAGATATTCCTAATACCTGAAGTTAACTCAGAATTCCTTGATTACTGCAGGTTTCAGTAAATCATTCAAAAGCCTGAGCATGAGTCTTCTTATGAGATGCAAAACACAAGGTATAAAATGGAATGGAAAATCTACATAACTTGCAGTGACATTTAGGCTATAGCACAAAGGGTGTAAAAAGACATTATCTAATTCCTCCAGAAAAATTTAGGTTGGTTGTGCAATCGTGCTAGACTTCTAGACTGTGTAGCATTCCAAGTACAATGTCATCCCTGATTTATTTGGCAGCCAGGAGTGCATTCAAATTTGTACATAATTCTTTGTCCCGTAGTTTTAATGCTGTTTCTTGCTTCTTCCCAATCCGCAAGACGGAAGAAACTTCTGTGCAGAACAGGACAGCTGAACCTCTTTTAGAATCATACAGAAAAGCAACTGCAATTACCTCTGCTTCACAACCATCCGTTGTGACCATTTCTTTGGGTTCGGTCTGCCTCCGGTAATGATAGAGTATCTTGGCTAAACTGTTTCAAAAATAATAGTCAGCTCGATTTTTTAACAAAGTATATGAATTGAGAAACACAAAATGTACCGACTATTGCAATCGCAACCAAGTAAAGTTAGTTTTTCAGATAAATAATCACAACCGAGTAGAGTTACAATGTAGCTAGCTATTTGTTATGGAAGGAAAACGTAAAATCTAAATAATTCAGTGGGAAGGACTATTGAGTAGTTGAAGTGGATTATTAAGCCAAGTAGAGTTAGTTTTTCAGACAATTGAGATGTTGATGCAGTTGCATGGGGATTTGCTGCTTTGTCTGAAATCTCTAATCTATAAATTTGTGTGTTTGTGTTGTATCAGAGCATGTGGATTCGCTGCTTTGTCTGAAATCTAATCTATAAATTTGTGTGTTTGTGTTGTATCAGAGCATGGAGATTTGCTGCTTTGTCTGAAATCTAATCCATAATTTTGTGTGTTTGTGTTGTATCAGTGTGGATTCTGTGGAAGCAACAAAAAGAAAGGGCAATTGAGTGTGAGAGGGTTTCAGTTCATTGTATTTGTGAGTCCGTGTGATTCAAAAAGCATTTCTCTCTCGATTTGTCTTTGTTTATCACTGTAACTCATAAACCATCCACTATCAGGGGTATGAGAGCACAGGGATCCAAATCCAGCTCAAATATAGATTTCCCTCTCCGATTTGCTCAGAAATCACAGTGCTCAAAATTTAGTTGAAGGCCACCAAAATATTCCTCTCGATGATGCGAGTGCAACGCCACAAACAGCAATGAAAACACACACCAGACAAGCTGAGAATGTCTGTTTAAAGTGATTTAGTAACAAGATTCTCCATCCTTAGGGTGGTGAATAATGTGCAAGTGTACTGTGTATCGGCATCCAAGATAAGTGTTTTGATACCATGAAGGTGTAATGATATATGTCAGAAGTGTATTTAAATATGAATTTGTTTGTCATTATATGCATATTATCTATTGCTTAGTGGGCATTGTTAAGACCTTTACACTTACACCACTTAAAATTGTAGGGGCTTTTGGAAGGACGCACATCATCACGCGGTCATTTCACGCAGAGCAGCTATAAAGGTGGTGCGTGCCAGGCCATTTGCATGACTGACACGTGGATGAAGCGCAACAAATGTTTGCAGTTATCACTGACAGAACAGCCAGACTTGGGGTATCTCAAATAACCAAGGAGATAAAGATTAGATTCTAACCGAATTGGGTTCAATAGATAGAGGCACTCTTAGGGCAATCCCAGCGTGGAGACTAGCTCGACTGAACTAGGTTCCGCAAATAGAGGTTAAGGTAAGTGGAGACCAACTCGGCAAAACTAGGTTCAATAGATGAGGCACTCTGGGACCAATCCTAGGTGTCAAAGAAAGCTCAGCTGAACTAGGTTCTGTGGATAGAGGAACCCTAGGGGCACTCTATAATGTGGAGACTAGAATGGCAAAACTAGGTGCAGTGGAAAGGGGCACTTTGGGATCAGTCCAATTGTGCTCGGCAGAGCTATAGGTTCGATGGAAAGAGGCACTCTCGGACCAATCCCAAGTGTGGAGAACTTCAAGCTCAACATAGATTTGGTGGTCATGTAGAAGTGATGCTCAGCATTCCATAGTCTTGTAGGCTGTTGATTCTGGTGCTTATCCTGATGTTTTATCCCTTGTTGCCATAAATGATACAATACAGAGGCCACGAGAAAGATTCGTTCTATACCTCTTAGGGGGAGGCCCCAACAGAGCCCCATTCGCTTAGTTACAGGAAAAAACATTGGGGGCAGTCTCCAAGTGTGGAGAACGATTTGCTCAAACTATGTTCAGTGGATAGATGCACTTTGGGAAAACCCCAAGTGCAAAGACTGGCTCGTTTGATATAGGTTTAGTGGATTGAGGCACTCTGAACCAATCTCGTATATGAAAGCTTCATGATCAAGCAAGGTTCAATGGAGAGTAGTACTTTAGGGCAATTTTTGAAAGCAGAGAACGTCTTGCTTGAACTAGGTTCAGTGGCACGTCGGGGGCAATCCCAAATATGGAGAATGTCTCGCTCAAACTAGGTTTGGTGGATGGAGGCATGTTGGGGGAAATCCCAAGCGTGGAAGAAAGTTTGTTAAGCTAGGTTAGGTGAATAAAAGGCATTCTGGGAGCAGTCCCAAATGTTAATAGGGTCTCGCTCAAACTAGTTTAGGCTGACGCTGCCAGGCAATCTCGAGTCATGGCATATCTTGCTTGAACAAGTTTTGGCAGCTAGAAGACCAACAAGACAAGCCATGAGTTTGGGAAGCAACTCGCCCAAAATCTAAAGTTCCACATAAGGGAGCACAAACTACTCCCGAGAGTTTGAGTTACGTTTCAGCAGAATAATGTTATGGTTGATCTTGCCCGTAGATCTAGCAGAGGGGAAACCCAGCAAGTGGAAGGAATCTTCCCCTACTTAGTTTCGGGTGATAAAGGCACTCAGAGCAGTCCCAATTGTGGGGAACAATTTTTCAATTGAACTAGGTTTGAAGGTCTTGGGGAGTAGGGCAATTACATGAATTTATCTAGGTGCCATACATGAATTTATCTAGAGTTTGAGTTAGGTTTCTGCAGAATAATGTTATGGTTGATCTAGCCTAAGGGCAATCGAGCGCGTGGAAGGAATCTTCCCCTACTTAGATTCGAGTGATAAGGGCACTCACATCAGCCCCAAGTGTGGGGAGTGTTGAAAATCGTCCCACATCGGTTGCCAATTAGTTTTGAGTTGGATGCTTTAACATGGTATTAGAGCTAGGTTTTTGGACGCTTTTCTCCTTTGTTTATGTCATAGTTGTACTTTGTTTCATTGTAATCCATGTGTTACGGATCCTTTGTTGACCTCCCCATATGTGAGTCGGGGGTCACCCATGAGGAGTGTTGGAAATTGTCCCACATCGGTTGCCAATTGATTTTGAGTTGGACGCTTTAACAGGGAACAATTTTTCATTCAAACTAGGTTTGAAGGCCTAGTGGACTGGGGCAATTACATGAATTTATCGAGGTCGGTGGATAAGACACATCTAAATTCTCAAATTTGGAAACAACCTAGCCCGAACAGGGTCGATGAAGATAGTGCTTTAGGTTACATCTCACTAGTAGAAGATCTCCAAAGAAATAATCACGCTCGAATTAGATTCGTTGAATAGAACTTTCGAAGTCTCTACTAATGTGAAGAAGCCAGCTGAACCAATAAAGGTTCAAGTGGATAATTTTGACTTGAGTTCGGAGCAATGTATTGATCTACAGTCATGGCCTTAGTTCCACAAAGAGAGGACAAGGCGATAGCAGGATCGTAGGCCAAAGCTAGGGAGCAGAGGAGCATAAAAACTCCTCATTTCGGAGCACGAGGGAGCGCGAGGAATAATTTGTACAAATCAATATGCAATGCAAGATAGTGTTATAATTCGTAATTCATGTCGACTTCAAATATTGATCCACGAATATCAACTAATACAATGTTCTTATTGAGTACTTCATATGTGATAATATTTTTTTAGTATCTTATCATTTGATAATTTCGCTTGCTCAGTATCTTTTATTTTCGCTTCCTTGGAGATTTATTAAGAGGTTGTATCCTTGTTGGGAGCAAATTTGTTTCTCGATAAGAGAGAAGTTCTTAGGTGAGTTTGACTTGGGAGAGTAGGAGTCAAGTTTGGATAGAAGTCACCACCCTAAGATAAACCTCCTGAGTCTAGAACTAAGGTTATGACCTTTTTTTTTGGGTGGATATAGATAGAAACAACTTAACAAAATAGAAACAAATTATTCAATGCTAGTATAGGTTTGGAGGGACTCAGAAAACATTCCAAGACGACTAAAAATCGAACAATTAGAAGAATACACAAGTTTTGGAAGTAAATACACGACGTTGGGACATAGCTATGGAGTAATTAGATATCCTTCATAGGATTTGGACGCCTAAGTCGAAGGCTATGGGTAGCACGGACATCGAGAAGTTTTTTTGGTCTTGAACTAAGGTCACTACCTATATGGATTTGGTGGATACGGATAGTAACAAATTAACAAAATGGAAAACAAACTATTCTATGCTAGTAGAGGTTTGGAGGGACTCGGAGAACATTCCAACAAGAGCAAAAATCGACCAATTGGAAGATTACATAAGTGTTGGAAGTAAATACACAACGTTGGGAAATAGCTATGGAGTGATTAAACATGTTTCATACGACTTGGAAGCCAGAGTTGAAGGTTATGGGTAGCACAAGCATGGAGAAGTTTTTTTGGTCCAAAAACATTTGTCCATGGTAGTTGGTAGATGAAAGTATTGTGATAAGTTCAAAAGATCCAATTCTTGGCAGCAATGGTCGTTTAGGGGTTATCATGAATCTAGTAGTTGCATGGATATTCATTTTAGACTAAACAGATGTAGTTAATTATTAATATAATAATTATATGCATGAAGTCAATGTTAGATTGTTAGCTTTAGTGAAACCAATTAGTTTATTGTATGTAGGCTTCTAAAAGAATAATTGCCTTTTAGGACGTAAGGGGAACAAACATTTAAGTTCATTTGACATTTTAATAGTTTGATCAAACAAATAGAATAATGAAGCATATGTTTCCTGTACTCTCCCCTAAGAAAGATTTTATACTTGGACACTTCTAACATTAATGGAGGTGAGGGAGAACATCCTATGTTACTCACCCCTCTCTTTTGTCAAATCATGTATTTTTCTCCCCTTCTTTCACTCTCTTAATACAAATCAAACAATAATATATAACGCAGATGTTCATAAAGAGATAGCACATTCAAATTGAATAGCACATTTGATGTTAAATGTTGATAGTCTTGAATCGCCTATCCCTTTTGAGAAGCATACATCCAATCATTTGTCCTCCATTGTTTCTACTTCTTTAAAACCTTCTTACATGAAATCGGTAACTTTCTTCCTCCTTCCATTTTTAGCCTGTTGAAATTTGAACCACCTATCGGTGTTCCACATCGAATTCTTGTTAATTAGTATTGAAGCTAGTAAGAATAAAAATCACAAAAACAATAGAAGTAATATTGGCGAATATAAAAGCCATAAGTTAACTTGAAAATTAAAACCTAGCGACAACAATATCAACCATAGATACAATACAGGGCCAATACAATTTTGTGTCAAAGACATACAAACAACATTCAAATAACCTAACCATGCATATTGTGTGTAGCCTAATTGAGAGCGAGAGAGAAGCCTCATATCAAAAGGGTTTCAAAACAAGCAAAAACTAACATTGAAATTGTGGAAAGCAAGTAAGTAGAAAGAGCAAAGGAATGAATATGGAGAAGCAAGAGATGCCAACAAGTGAATAACAAGTTTATTAATAACATCTGACGAAAGAGTATGCTATTCATTGAATCTTTTACCATCTAACCAAATGGAAGAAGCATTTATATAGCCAATGAAAAAGGATTGACAACTAAAAACAATATATAAACCATGTGTGTGTTGTACCCAAACTACCGAAAGTATGTTTGCCGAAAATGGATTGCTTCTAGCATAGTATGCTATTCAACTAAATAGTTGGAAGAAAAAGTTTATTGTGAGTGCCTTCATAAATCCGACAACACAATTTTGGACAAAATGTTTAACTCAAAAACATGGTTCAAGTAAAATTAGTGTGAGAGAGCATTAAGGCGGTTGAGTGGGAAAGTATGAAAAAAGCTGAAACTTTAATGAATGGTCGGGGTAGGAGCAATAGAAGATAAGTTGAAAGAAAATAAAGAGTAATTCGGTCTGTAGATGCTAGTATGCCTACATTAACAAGGGTGATAGGATTACCATTACCACAATGCTAGAGGGATGTGAATACTAATATTGATATGCAATGCGATTGTTTTAAAGGATAACACTCTACTACACTAAGAGGTATGGTGTTAGAAGGAAAGGAACGTTAAGGACCGAGATAGTATTATCACAAACAGAAATGTGAGAGGAAAAGGACACGCCAACGGTACTAAATGTAACTCTTCATAATTCATATACAAAGGATGTCGTGGAAAATGTCATGTACCCTAAATGATTGGGACATCGGGCTAGAAAATTGGATACACACAATTAGACATGCCCTTGAGCTCGAATCTAAAGTGGATGCAAATTTCAATAGCTACCGAATCAATGTCTCAAGTGCTTTTATGCATGCGTTTGGGGACATTTATAACCATGCAACTAACTTTATACATATATTTTATTTTAAAAGCTTTATTATGGTGTCAACTAATTAATCTCAACTAGGGTTGACTACTTAATCCATTGTCTCCATTGAGTTTTGTCAAGGGCAGCGTGTTCCGTGACATCTATGAAACTTGGTTTCTTTTAACTACCATCTCTAAAGTCCATTTTTGCATGCCCTTCCTTAGTGCTACCATCAACAGTATCAACTGTAATCATATCACTCCTCCTAACAACCGCTTCGACCGATCTAGATTCAACTAGTAGTGGCTAATGGTAACATAAGCTGACGATAACTATTTTAGTATAAATACCCAAACTTGGAAGTTCACAATTACCGCTAGCCAAAAATTCTTGAGCCACTAAAGCTAAAGCTTTACCTGCTCCGATTAGTGTTCTAAAAGGCCCGGGGCGCATTGAAGTGCCAAGGGGCCCGGGAGCCTAAGCGATGATGCGCGAAGTGAGGCACTCACCTCTCAATGAAGCTTAGGGCTAGTTGGAAGAAAGAGTAGTAAATCCTTCATCTATGACTCAAAAATAGCATAAGAAACAACCTAACAAGTACATTGCTACAGTGTCCTAAAAGTTACTACTCAATCAGAATACCGGAAAAAAGCACTATATCCATCCATTCATCCATCACAAACTAATCGCACCACCCTTGCCTCGCTTTAGCATATTGAAGCGCAGTACCTGTGCCTCGCTTCGCTCCAGGATTAGGTGCACGCCTAATCACGCCTTTTAAAACACATCTCGGATATCACTCAAGGTTCATAAGTTGGCTTGAAAACCCAATTATTCGAATAAACAATTCGAGTAAAGGTTCGAAAGGTCAGGAAATAAAAACATAAAAAAAGCAGCAGCTTGGTCTCTTAACAAGTAGCGTACATATATATATGTACACGACTCGCCGTAGTCGATAAAAGCACCAACATCATATCACATGCGCCCTAATTAAAAAATTCGTGATTTTAATCCGAAAATTGGTGACGTTATGACTTTTATCATTTGAAACAATAAAAGATAAAATAATGAAAACTAGGGTTAACGTGTCGCCCAAACAAGAACGATTAGATGGAATCATATGAAGGGGAGGACCACAGTATACACTAAAAACTCTCGCTTTGCTATCCGATCACTCTAAACCTAACTTTCCAAATCTACTGAAATATGTACGATTGAAACCGTTTCGCAACAGATACAAGCACAAAAAATCCATACACTTCATGGCAAACAGAAACGAGAACAAAAACAGAGACGGAATCAGGGCAGGAAATAGGTGAAGATATATTGCAAGGCTTATAATAGCACTAGAGCACCTAAAGCGGCCATAACAGTCATGCATAACGGCTCCCCTGAAGCTGGCAAAGATTCGATACAAAGCATTCCGTCTCCGCGTGGGTATGAATAGTATCAGAGAGGGTCGAAAAACCGCTACGTAGCATTCAGGTGTTTAAATTTATAGAGAGGAGAGAGAGAGAGAGAGAGACCTGTTGCCGCAGGAGAATTCGTAAGGCTTGCCGCGGCTGGAGAAGACGATGAGAGCGATTTGGACGTCGCAGAGGACGGAGAGGTCGCGGGCTTTCTTGATCAATCCGCCTCTCCTCTTGGAAAACGTGACTTGCCGAGTGCTCTTGTCTTCGATTCGCTTCATCTCCACCTTCTTCCGCCCCATTCTCTCTCTCTCTCTCTCTCTCTCTCTCTCTCTCTCTCTCTCTCTCCTCACACTCACAGTAATAATGATAATACTACACCTAATTCTGAACTTTAAATCCGAAACTTGTGAGATGAGAAATGAAACGGATGAGAGAGAGAGTTCTGAAAAGCGGCTTCCCATTGAATGGAGTGAAGACAGTGAACCCGAGAAAATGAAGAGAAACAGTCGAGAAAAATCAGTGACCAATGAAAATTATAAAACGCGCGGCTATTGCATAAACACGTGGTTTACTCTCTCTCTTTTCAAATCAAATGAGAATTTCACAAATTAGTTCTTTTCAGTGAAATGGAATTCAAAATTATAAAACGTGCGGCTATTGCATAAACACGTGGTGGAGGACGAGTCTGAAATTGTTCGCTCTCCTCACATGATGGTGAAACAAGAGAAATTATTCGTTGCACAAGGGCAACACGTGGAACTTGCCGGGTGGTGCCCCCACCAATAAAAATTTGTTCTATTGACACATACTTCTTCTCTTTTCGGACACAGTTTTCTCTCTAAAATCAAGTGTTCCAAATTACAATCCGTTTGAATGGATGAGAAGATTTTATTTTATTTATCATTTAATTCTAAAGGGTCATAATTAAATTTTAAGTACTCTATAATTTTAATTATAAGGCTCTCGTTGATTAACCCTAAGAAAATCATAAAATCAAATATCTCTTAGAACTAACCTAACCAACGAGAGCCCTAAACTCAAAATTTAATTATGACCTTTTAGAATTAAATGATAGAAAAAAAATCTTCTCACCCATTCAAACAGATTGAAATTTGGAACATTTAACCAAATTTAACGAAAATAAATTAAGTGTTACGAATTTCAATCCGTTTAAATGAATGGGAAGATTTTATGTTTTTGATCATTTAATTCTAAAGGGTCATAATTAAATTTTGATTATAGAACTCTTGTTGGTTAGTCCTAAGAGATATTTGATTCAACGACTTTCTTAAGACTAACCAACGAGAGCTCTATAGTCAAAATTTAATTACGACCATTTAGGATAAAATGATCAGAAAATTAAAATCTTTCTATCGGTTCAAACGAATTGAAATTTGAAACAATTAATTTTTTAACCATATTTTTTAATATATAAACTGCATGTTGAAAAATTAAGTGTTCCAAATTTCAATCCGTTTGAATGGGTGAGAAGATTTTATTTTTCTGATCATTTAATTCTAAAGGGTCATAATTAAATTTTGACTCTAGGGCTCTCGTTAGTTAGTCCTAAAAGATATTTGATTCTACGATTTTCTTAGGGTTAATCAACGAGAGCCCTATAATCAAAATTTAATTATGACCCTTTAGAATTAAATGATAAATAAAATAAAATTTTCTCACCCATTATATTCAAACGAATTGTAATTTGGAACACTTAATTTTTAAGAGAAAGCTGTGTTCGGAGAGAGAAGAAACGTGTGTCAGTGAGGCAAATTTTTATTGGTGGGAGGCACCGCCTGCCAAATTTCACTTGTTGCCCTTGGGGTAACGAATAATTTCTCGTGAAATAATATTCTCCTTGTGATTAGTGAAAAAAATGTGAATCCCACCGCAAACTAACTCCAAAGAGTGAGTGTATTATTTGTGTGAATAAATTTGCACTTGGTGGAGAACGGACGACTAGACGTAATAGTCTATTTCTTTGTGAGATTATTAGAGACTCCAGAATCGCGATAAGTCTTAAGGGATTGAAGAGCCGTATGTAGCAGCCCACTAAGATCTAGTGGAACACATTCAAGCATCACAGGAGGACAAAGTTCGAAGCACCACCGTCCATCATATGACTAGATGTTTGAACCACTTGATCAACCAAACTACGTAGGATAAAGACAAAAACAACTAAAGTTATTAGATATCAATGAATTTTTTAATGTGTTACAAAGTTTCTTTTTTTTTTTTTTTATAAAAATATTCTTTTTAAATTCTCATTTCACGTTACGATATAAGTTAAGCAATGTCAAAATATATGTTGCATAAAGTATTTGAATTATGAGCATTATAACAATTTTATAGACTATTCCCTCCGTCTCAAATTACTTATTTTTTTAAGAAATCGTGCATTTTGCATCACAAAAATTTATGTATAAGCATGATTTTTTTTAAAAAAAATATTTTTATACCAATTTTAAGATTTTGCGAAGAAAAAGTTGGCGTAAATGTTTTCAAAGAAAGTCTCATTCACCCTTAAATTTTTGCATGCAAAATACACAATTTTTCAAAAAAGGGACAAACAATTTGGGGTTGAGGGAGTAATATTTTGACATTAACAGAAATAATTTGGCGCAAGTAGAATGATAGGCAAGTGAAAGACGTCATATGCTCTCAAGCATTTGACTGGGTTCGCACCTCACGAATTACTACCTTAATAATATTGACTTATGTCGAGAGAAAAATAAAAAATAAAAAAATAAAATTTGGCAATGTACAATCTCTAGTATAAGCAAAGAAATGAAAAGCTGCGGCTAATGTCTGAGCACGTGTCGTTAATCAGTACGGAAATCCGAGATTTGGCGGTAGTACAGTGACAATGGCTTCAATTACGTTTGCCTATGAATAACGACGGCCCACCCTCCAGATTCTTCTTGTGTTTTTTTTTCCCCTTTGTTTACTTATTTATATATTTGACTCCAGATTCTTCGTAGAGTCATGGGGTCAAGGTTCACTCCACCCGTATGTCGCTTGGTAGCATCCTTTTTTTAGTACTCCTATCTTTTTAGGAGTAGGCTAGATGTCAATTGGGTGGCAAAACCATTTTCGAGGGGTGATTTCGGAGAACATGATTAATTCAATGACATTAGCAAGATTATAGTAATTCTTAGTTGACTATAACTATATAAGGTAAGCATTTAAAAGTACATTTACTTTTGAACTTTGCTATAGTAAAAATGAGAGCTTATCAGACCAGCTGTTGGAATTTGCAACAATTAAAAGTAAGGGCGGTATTAAGAAGTAATAAAGTAAAGTACTTTTTTGAAAGGAATAAAGTAAAGTATTAATATCTTGAGATTTGAGGAGTGAGGGACATTTTCCAACTTTAAAGGGAGAGAAAGAAAATTTGATGGGTGACTTCAAATTATTTAGCGTTTTGAGGGATTTGCTGGAGCACTTACTTTATGCCAGCTGATCTTTCGATTTTTTTGTCATATCGGATTTGAGTAATCTATTGGAGATGCTCTTAACATGAATAAATTAAGCACACTAAAATAGTAGCAGAATTCTAAGAGAATAAATTTTGAGTACGTGCGCCCTCGAAAATTATGAAAGTAAGGGAAAAAATCGAAAGAGAAAAGTGAAAAAAATCCAAATAGAAACCGAGTTTATTTTTGCCGACATTAGTTTCCACCTTTAAATAAAGATCACCAGAACCACTAGAACTTTATTGGAACGTGGATATGCTGAAAAAATAAAATTATCAGCATAAATTTTATTAATCGAGATCAAACGTACATCAATTAAAGGGACAAGCGCACAAGTCATAATAGTGATGGAAACTTCATCCCAACTATGTTGATACTAGGGGTGCCCAACGGGCCAACCAAACCGCCCACGAACCCACCTGAGGTATGGTAAGGATCGGATTTAGTTCGGTTTGGACAACTTTTTAATATAAGAATCACCTAAACCGCAACCGAATTGGGCAACACTTACAAATGGGCGCTGATAAAGAAAATGACAAATCATGGCGAGTAGTTCGGTTTCAAAGCTGAACCGAATCGAACCGCCTAAAAATCGTCCACTGGGCAACCGGAGTTGACACATATCTCCTCGACAATCATGTGCACCCCGCACAATACCCAAAGGAAAGAGTGAATGTGCCCAAACACATGAATTTTTCTTCATAAAACGAACCAAAGAGGATTCACGCAACAGTTCTTATAGTTGAAATATACATGCAGAAATTAAGAGGAATGTCTTGGTTTCTGATCACAGATCCATACCCAATTATCCATAACACTTTTTTTTTTTTTTCCCCTTTTGGCAAACAAAAATACAAAAGAAAAAAGAACAAGATTAAACGGACTGATCAAACCATACCCATGGCTGGCTGTTATAGCTAGTGATCATCATGCCAACCATCCTGGCAGGTAATTATTCAAACTGGGGCCGGCTGTTCCAACTGTTATTTGTTCAGTTTGGTATCTGAAATGCAAAGAAAAACAATTCATCAGCAGCACAAATTTTCCAATCTCTTTTCAATACGTAACAGTGTCGCCTAAAATTGACAAATTATTCACCCTTTCGAAACATTTTGTGGCTTGTAGTAGGGAGTCATGTGACTACGTACCTTGCTCTTGCTCTATGCACATAGTTTTCGTTATTGAGCGAACACTTAGATCGCATAACTAACTCGGGTATGAACAATGTAAGAGGTGCATATGGTACATTTCGCATTGACAAGAAAAAGGATTTTGCTATTTAGCGGTAAGTTATAATTCACGCAATTAATGCTTATAGCATGAGAGTACACTAACATGGACATTCAACTATGCAAAAGAAGTTTAGCAACATTCATTTATGGGCATACAATAATTTTAGGCAATATGACTTTAAATACGGAGAAAAAGCCTTCATGTTTCAAATGTCAAATCATTGGTCCTCCAATGAGGTGCAATGGCTCAAGTCCCTTGGGCTAATAAATCTTATCAGTTGAAGGTGATTTTTAAATATCAGCCGCTATGTAGCAGTTTTCCCATCCTCCGATATCATTACCATCCAAAATTTCCACATGTACCGATCGATTCTCGATATGTATCACTTTGAGTTAAGATTTTTTGACCGATTCGCAGCCACTACGTGACCGCTACGGCTGCTACATGTGCTCAAGTGCGAAATTTTTTTAAAAAATTTTCAATCGCTACACTCGATTCCTGCTACGTATCATTCAATACTCTGCCACGAACACAAAGATAAATACATGGTTTACTTTGTATGCATGGTTTCAGCAAATGTCATACCCGATTTGTAAAGTGGGTTCACTCTCCAATTGATGAAAGAAGACATCACCCTGGTGTTGACCAGATTGTTGCCTGCTGTAATCCACATCTTGTGCACTTGGATTCCACTGAAGTGATACTTGGTCTCCTCCCCACAGCTGTGAAAGATTTTGTTCAAAAATCCATAAATATATATAACTTTATTAATTTTCAGCGATAATATATGTACACACACACGGAGTATGTCAATGCATTTCTCTATCATTTTCTGTTATTTGTGGTTATGTGGTATAACTGGCATTCTATTACTTGTCTTCACCATATCATAGTATTTTCAAGAAAAAAAAGGGTACTGCAAACTAAACTACTAGCAAAAGGCGTCTACATTTATGGTGCACGCGCAGCTGTGTTTAGATGGTAAATTTGCGTATAGGAAAAAGTAAATAAAGGGGAAACGATAGGAGAATTGAAATAAATAAAAAAACGTCGGAAATTGAATTTGATCGATCACTTCTTTAACCTAGATAACAATAGTAATTCATTAATAGTTGTAGTTATTTTGTAGAGAAACACGATACAACAATCATATATACATGCAGCAAAAAGTCTAAGGTGAAGTTCTGTTCACGAATGTAGGAGGCCCGCAACAAGATTCTTGAAGTTTTTTTTCCTTGGAGATCGACCATGGCAAGAGTCTTGTGTTGCTACTGAAGACTAAAGAGATCGATCGATGGCTCTGTTTTTGCTAGCTAGCTCCTCAATCAAGAGATCTAGAATAACTACGTGAATTAAACTTGTGCGCGCTCTATATTCTAATGCAAGTAATTTATTCAGATTGATCAAGCATTAGTTATTCAATATGCATGCAGTTGGATTGGATTTCTCCTCTCAATGATGCTTGCCCTTTCTTTTCCCGATGTACCCTTATAGAGTTTCTAATAAAATTTACTTTGCCTATCAAAAAAAAAAAAAAACCATGCATGCAGTTGGTTGAGAATGTACGAACCCTTTGTCTCAGGGACTTGTTGGCTTCATTAAGAGCATGTTCCTGCAATTTAAACGTAAAAAGATGAATATGAGAAACAAACTGCACATATACATAAGAAGGAAGCCTCAAAATCTTTTGATACCTTTCTTTGAAGATCTGTGAGCTGATCCAGCATGTACTGGGTCTGGATTAACAAATACAAGGGCTCAGAATTAATAAAGCTAGCATCACTAGTATATATGTTCATCAGATTGAGTTGCAACCGGTCAATCTATTTGTTTGTCCAATTTTTAACTTTAGCAAGAGGTCAAAATGATGACAAGGCACTGTTTTTTCATTGCATGACATTAAATGGAAGTGCACTCTCTTCTTTCTTTTTTTTCTAAGCAAAAAGAATTTATTAATCTTTATACTGATTACAAAGATCTCTTACTGATTAGTAATTATTTCCATACAAGTTACATATATGTTCTTGATACATTTCGAACCGACACACACCGAAATATATCAAGAACATACATGTGACTCTTCACACACACCGAAACGTACACACACACCTCGAAATGTATCAATACCATACATGTGACTCCTCACAACCCTAGTTCATGAACTATGTGTTATCCAATGTATGTGTGCGAAGATAGATGAACGCATCAAGTATGTGGAGTCTATTAGTCTAAGGTGTATGTGTGTACCCTACATAAAAGGGTGCTGATCAATGGAGATAGGTAGTAGAAGAAAATGTCAAAGAATAAATAAAAGAGATTATCTTGTTGAGTGCTTAAGGTACTTGTGCTCCTTGGAAGCTTTGTATGACATTCAGGTTGAAAATCTCCAAAACGTTCTTTGTTATCTCCTACGCGTACATATTATTGTCTGAGTTAGATTAGTTGTTTTGAGTGTCCAACATATTCCACTACGTTCCCCCAACATAGCCAAACGCAGATGTATCATCTTTTTCAGATTTCGAACACTTTAAAGTTGTAGTAACAGTTCGCAAAGCGTAAGAAGATCGAAGTTATAACAATGGGAAAGGAGAAAAAAGTACCCTTGTGGATCTGATGTGCTTCAATGACATATCAAGCTGCCTTTCCAGCGACTCGAGCTCCTTGCTATTTAGGGGGCCAAGATCCTCACCCAAGAGATTCCTAATGTGTAGTTTTACAGTCAAATTAACAAAATGGGCAAGACATTTTCTAGCTTCTTCAGTTACTACTAATTATTCCTATTCAAACTAGTTTGATCAGTTTGCTATACTACTAGTATGGAGCTGAATTACCTTTGGGATCGCTGGAGGGCTTCGTAGCGTGATTTAAGTTTCAAGTACTCTTGCTGACTGCTCAGCTCCTACAAAGCCACAGCGAACGATTTAGGTCATCAAAATTCGGATTGTCAAAGACAAATTACACAATGGATAGATGGAACATCATTAGCTAGCAAAATCAAGCTCCACTTTGAATGCTTTGTTATCTTTTCAGCGCGAGTTATGAATGTCAAATGCAACATGAGGATTTGAAATGTTTGGAGAGTGAGACATGATCTTAAGAAGGTGGCGAACTTTTGTTACGACGACAATTTTGTTGGTTCCAAGAAGTAGAACTCAGTCGCTAATCAATCCGTGCAATTGCATAATTTATGCGCAGTTTAACTTTATTTCGGCAGTAAGAAATTCGGCTATATAAGTCAAGTGTCGTAATCTTTGCTCTCTCCTGCTATAAACCTGCCTTTGTTTCCTGGTGATGAACAGATTATCTAAGTGAAGATTTGCTTCCAAATTACTAAGATCATAATAATATCATATAAAATAACTAGAGTACTACCAAGCCAAGAGATTGTTCCAAAAGCTTACCTGCCTTACCATGCTAACCTAATCAACAAATTAGGTTAAGAAATGAATGATCAAGAAATGGCTGCAAAACGAACAAACCGACTTCTGATCTGATCTCATGTTACTATGTTAGAATTTCTAAAAATGAAGCCCGCTTGTGAAAAACATCAAAAATAGAACAACACACTAGTAATGACCATTATAGATTAAGACCTATTATCAAATTGAAAAATTACCAGGGCCTCCCTTGCGGATACATTTGGTTCTGGTGCTCCATAGTTGCACTTTTGGTACCTTTCAAGCGTTTTGAGCATACTGCTGGACTCGAAAGCAAAAATTGTAAGGAGAGATGAATATACAATTTTACCAGTGAAAATAACAGATACGGAAATTTTCAAGAATGAACGATAATTCCACTAAGTGTCAACAAAATAAAATTCATTGTTATTTTGAATCCTATCCTGTCATTTTTAGTAACTGATATAATCCATCAAAGGCAAAAGGGTATCGTATGAGATAAAGAATGGTAATTCATATGGTTGCTGATAATGCTAAAACTGTTTTTGTTAATGCCAAAATTTTCATGTACGCTAACTTGCTTCACTGCTTATTTAATTATTTCGAACAATTATATTTACTAAATAAGGTCATTTAGAGTGCAATATTATTTGCAAATGTTTCACACAGTAACACCTCTTAATGTAGTGAAAAATCTCAAAGGCTCTAAATCTCTATTAGATGAGCTCCGTATGATCTCCCGGAAGCGGAATCGATTGCAGGCTATAATGTAGACTATGCGCAATTCCAAACTCCTACTTGAATTGAAATTTGTCAATTCATGATTAAGCTATCTGAGTTCCAAAAAAAAATTGAGATTAAAATTGAGATTAAGCTATCTTTTTTTTTTCCCAAGCAAGCTATCTTGCTTGATGAAGGGAAAATGGGCTAAAAAAAAGAATCCAGAATTCGTTGACAATTTTTTTATTGCTCATAAAATACTAACAGCTTTATTAGGTTACTAGGATGGAGTTAATTTTAACTTGGTTTACATTCTTATTTGTCAATTCAGGTTACTATAATTCATAATCTTGTAAAATATCAAAGCTAAATAGTATATACTCCTATGTTCTCGTGTAATGAATGGGCACAACGTCAGTCCATCTATAAACAGAAGTAGAGGCGGAGCATCAACTTTCGGTATTCTAATGTAATTAAGATCAGAGAAAGTAGAGGCGGAGTATCAACTTTCAGTATTCTGACGAACAAAAACCCTAACCCTAAACATACATGCAGGTCTAAAAATGTCTCCATTGCTAATCAAAACCTAAAAAAAATCTGAGCAAACAGAGAAAAATAGAGTATGGGTTGTTTGTTAAGCTTTTGTGGGATCGTATCGGCTTTGAGTGATGCTTCATCAACCACTCCTTGATGTACCCTTTCGAATTTTAATAAAATCTTTCTTTTTGTTGAGGAAAAAAAAGAAAGAAAGAATGGATTAGCTAATTAGACAATACAGAACACTTTTACACGTCAATCTATATTTTATTATTTTATGCCTTCCCTTTATTAAGAAAAAAATTGAGTAGCCTATGAAAAAGAGAATTGAGTAGAAAAGAAAAGAGAAGAAAGAACTGAAAGCATGAAGAGAAATATTGAAGAAATCAAATTTTTTCTAAAAATTGAAATTAATTGGCAATAATTATTTTTTTCCTAAGCAAAAAGAATTTATTAATCTTTATAAAGGATTACAAAGATTAAAAGGATCAAGGGTACACCAGCAAAAAAGTCACCCAAGACCTAAAGGCAAGCAAGACGCCAATTGAACACCAAAAACCGAATCGACGATAATTGTTGGCGGGGCCTATCCAATTAGATCAAACTAATTGTCGATTACTAATTGTTATGCGCTGATTACTAGGTCTCGAAACTCGAAAGTGGCCCACCGCTAGACTAGTGTTTAGCGACCTTTAAAAAAAAATTATGTTTATAAAGAAAAATTATGGAAATTGATGTTCATACACCATTTTTTGATATCCACACTCTTTTTTTTATATTTAAAAAAAAAATCACACTTTCAACACTAAAAAATAAAAAATGAAGGGTGAATATCAATTACCAAAAATTATTTGTATAACAATGATCATAATTTAATGTTTCCCCTTGGAGATGATCTACATCAACAATAGCACGAATTTCTAAAAACACAGAGACATTCACGAAAACGGCAAACTCAATTAAAGATCAAAAAACTAAAAAAAGAAAAAAAACAGTAAAAGATACCAAAGTTTTTGTTTTTTTTCAGTAGCTCAAACTACACCTGAGGCTGAAAGGCTGAAAAACCAAATCAAAGCATATCTCTTCACTATCTAGATCTAGAAGCAGATCAATCACGGCAAGAAAACTACTTAGAACCCGAGAGAGAGAGAGAGAGAGAGAGAGAGAGAGAACAAAAGCCTTTTTACATTTTCCTTTCTGAATTAATTCCGAATCTGAGAGACTAATCTGAGATTGGGTGGACAAATTAATATAATTCAGAATTTGGGGCGAAGAGAGTCCTTCGGCTCAATGTCATCAGAAGTACTGCACTTCGGTATTAGGAGAAAGAGGTCTCGTGTTCAACTCTTCTTCCAAGTTGTGAAGCTAATTATTCTAAAAATATTGACTTTCGTCAATTGAAAAAATTACTTGAGAATTTGGGATGAAGAAAAGTCAAGCTTAGTAGTTTAATTAGAACAATTAAGTGAAAAAATTTGGCCTCTTTTTTTTTTCAGAAACTTTAACTTTCAAAAAGATTATTCGACCAAATGACCTAGAAAAGCAATGGATCCAATCATTATACAAAGAATAGTTTTTTTTGATCGGCAATAAAATTCATTAATAACTCAACAAGAACTGTTTTGAAGACATCAACGAGTTTATTAATCCTTTTCCCCTTCAGGGACGTCCGATAAAATTGAAACGATACGGATAAGTTTATTAATCCTTTGCTTGTTCGAATCAAACGAAGGCGTACTTGAAAGCAAAAAACAGAAAAGCGAAACAAAAATCGTCTTTCAACGTTTCCACAAGCAGATCTAACGCCAACACAAGCACGAGAATCCAGAAACACCAAAACAATCACGAAAATAGAAAAACCTCAAATTGCTGAGCAAAAAGCAAATTAGAAAACCTCAAAGGGCAAATAAAACAGCAGCAGAAGCGAAATGCTTTTTTTTTTTCCCCAGATCTAGAAGAAGATCACAAGCAGCAAAATAGAACCCTAGAGAGAGAGAGAGCGAGAGGACTTTGTCAAGGAAATTTTGTTCTTTTTGTTTAGATCTAAAAGAAGATATCACAACAAGGAAAAATCGAATCCTAGAGAGAGAAGAGGACTTTGCAAGAGAAAGTTTTGTTCTTTTTTTGTAGAAGAAGATATATTTGTAATTTTGTACGAATATTCAAAAAACACGTTAACAATCACGGAAACAGAAATCCTCAAAGAGCAAGTAAAACAGAAGAGAAAAAGGCCAACTCCTTCTTTTCTAGATCTTAAAAGAAGATCAGAACCAGCCAAATCGAAACCCTAGCTACAGAGAGAAATGACTTTGTCAAACAAAGTTTTGATCTTTTCTGTAGATTACACACACAAACACACATATAGAGATATACAATTGTAATCATAAGTATTTATTTTCTAATAGGTAAAGAAAATTTCCATTAATCAAACTGATAAAATAGGAAATTAGTACACGAGGAAAACCAATGCGTAGAGAGAGCTTCGAAGAATATTAAAAAAAAAAAAACTCTTTTACAACTGCAACTCGCGAAAACTCAACCTACCGCTGAATCATAGCAATGAAGCCCCAAGAGAATATTCACCTAAAAAAAAGGCTAATTAATAAACACGTAATTATATGTAGATATACCTGGGGTTGCTGCAGAACTCGTAGAGCTTGCCTCGGTTGGAGAAGACGATCAGAGCGACCTCGGCATCACAGAGAACCGAGAGCTCGTACGCTTTCTTCAACAGCCCGTTCCTTCTCTTTGCAAAGGTCACCTGCCTATTGATCTTGTTCTCAATCCTCTTCAGCTCAACCCTACCTCTCCCCATTTCCCTCTCTCTCTCTCTAAAAATTTCACAGAAGCACACACTAGACAATTTTTTTCAGCTCTGAAGTATGCGCTTTCTAGCTTTTCCTACCTTGTATCGCTATATATACACGGTTAATATTTAGATAGATAGTTAGATACATACTCAGACGGTCAGATTTTTTTGGTACCCCCTGTATATATGACTCTACTCTCTCTCTCTCTCTCTCTCTCTCTCTCTCTCTCTCTCTCTCTCTCTCTCTCTCGATTTTTTTGACTGTGGAGACTAACGATAAAACGCGCTAAACAGAGGCAATTAAAGGAAAAGGTAATTCTACTTACACACCTTTCGAACGCACCCGCACATTGCCGGTAAGCTCTTCAGTTTATTTTTACGATCCAAACCATTCATTTTGTAGGCATCTATATGAAAACTATTTCACACATAAATTATTTTAATTTTTTGTAAGTAAATTAACAAAATTTTAGAGTGATCGGATATTGGTAAGAGTATGAGAAATCTGTATTGGTCGTGAGAAAAATTGCCCAGTCATAATTTTTTAGTGTAAAATAAAATTGATTTGGGTGTGGAACTTATTCGGTACCCGATTAATGTGATATTTTTGCACAAACAGATTACACATTAATTTGAAGCAGCAGAATGGACGGTGCAGATTATCAAAATAGTTTGTCCCATTCCACGGGGTGTGTTTGAGAGTTATGCTGGGAAGGGTATGTAAGGGCTTTTATAAAGTACTCCCTACGTCCCTTATTTAAAGTCTAGTATTTTATTTTGGACTGTTTTTTAATAAGTGTCCATTTTGTAAAATTAGTGGGTAAAAGTTGGTATATTGTCTATTTTGCCCCTAAAAATAGATTCCATTTTAAAAAATTAGTGAGTAAAAGTGTAATGATGATGAGTAAGTAAGGAAAATGGAGGAAAAAATTGATGTAAAAGCTTTCCAAAAAAAAAAAATTGATGTAAAAGGTATAATGATTATTTTTTAATAAGTTGGAGTTACGAAACAGAATATTTAAAAGGAGACAGAGGGAGTATCTGTTTGATGCTGAGTTGGATTGTTCAATTCAGCAACACGTGGTTCTGTTCGGTATCGATTTTGAGAGTAATGAGTAAAGAGAGATAGATAGAAAAAATTTATTAGAGACCGTGTTCAGAAATTTTGAAACCCCAAAACGAACAAGGCCGCGTTTGGTCGTTGTGATTTAAAATGGTGGATCGGACGGTGGAGAATATGAGGGAGGTACCAAAAGGCAGAGGAGGTAAAAGGGAGTAGGGGAAACCTTAAAACCGATGAGGTGATTGACAGAATGGTTAAAGTGGGTCCCGGAAAGGGACACGTGTCGACATATGAAGTGATCATAAAGTTCACAGTCTGATTTGTTAAGAGTGAGTTTGACAAATCAAGTCAATGTGAAACCTTAAAAAAGAAACTCAGTTAAGAAATTAGAAGGAAAAAATAATGTTGTATCTTTGGAATTTGTGTATTTTGGATTGGATAAAATATCTCATGTAACGGCAAGGATGGAACCAGGGAGGGTCTAGTGGCGGCGACTACCACGTCAAGAATTTTAGAAAATGTAATTATTATATGTGACAATTTTTTTTTATTTCCAACTTATATAGTCTCGCCACTACTAGAATTTTTTTTCCTTATTTTTTATTATATTCTAGTCATAAATCTTGTATTTTTCTTTTCAAGAAAGGAGACCCAAAAAAGTATTCCAAAACTAAATTTAATGGGCCAAAGTGAAATAATATAAATGATGATGTGTAATTAAGAAAAAAATTTCACACTCTAACCCTAAAACAACTTAACCTAAAAAAATTAAGGAAATTTAATTATTATGCCATTATCGATGCCCAAAATTAAAATTAGTCATTTTTCATACTCCATGTGTAAATGACAAACATCATTTAGTTTAGTTTTTGTCATGTTATTTTAATTTTTTCTGAAGCTAATGACTATTAATATTGTAATGCATTTTTGTATTGAGGATCAGTCTTTACGAATTTTATCTCGACTTTAATTGAATCCCTACTAATAAACGGTGAATGAGATCTATCTCCAAATTAGTCGTTCTATTAGGTTGGATATCGAGTCATGCAGAAAGATACCCCATTGAGTCTTCAAGCAAGCATAAGAAAATTAATGAGAACGAGGATATTTATATGGGTTCAAGCAAAAGTAAAATAAATTAAGAATACAAGAATATCCACGTGGTTTTGTTCTCGAAGCACTGGAAAATCTCCATACGTGGATATTCTTGTATTCTTAATTTATTTTACTTTTGCTTGAACCCAATATCAAATCTACAACTTGAACCCAATATCAAATCTACAACTATGACTATGCAACCAAAACTAATGAGCTAACCAAGATTAAGAGTGATCAATCTGATTCAAATATAGCCAGGTTCATTAGAAAATATTATTAGAGATAGCTGCATTCCTTACTTTTTATAATCACGTATATCTCAATGTCTCGTGCCACTTTTAATTAATTAGTTGGCGATAGATTCCTTAAATTGTCTTTCGAGACCATTCCAACTATAACATTCACGAGATCGAGAATCAAGAACTAGATCAGAAGTTACTATGGGAAGATTTCTTGACCTAGGAATTATCCTACTGACAAATACATATGTGTACTATTCAAATAGTCTGTGTACTATTCAAATAGTCTTGGTCTCTCTTTTTTATTTTATTTAATTGAGAATGATGGTTTGGTGTCTATTATTACTATTCAAATAGTCTTGGTCTCGCTTTTTAGTTTCATTTAATTGAGAATGATGGTTTGATGTCTATTGCTGAACGAGGGAATCAAAAGGACTGAATGAAATTCTTTTCCCACTGAATTAATAGGTCCCCACTTTATTAGCTGGAGGCAAACAAGAGCCTCATACGTTGTTATTGAAACTAACTGCAGGAGTCTTCACTGAAAAGTCTGCTAAAATAAACAAACAAAATGTCTCAATTGCACATTGATTGAATTTATCCCCACACACAATCATTCTCGTATTTGAGAAAAATTGTGTGGAATTTTTTTGCTCAAATCCAATATTGGAAGACATTGCACTTCATTAATTTGTTTGTATGTTTGAAGATTCGTCCATTTGGATTGGAGAAGCCAGTAAATGTTGTTTTTTTTTTTTGTGAAAATTAGTATTTTTTGAGACTTGATTTAAGAGAGAGTTTTGGTTAAGAGTTTCTGATTGCACTTTTGGTGAGAGAATTTATAATAAATGGCCATACACTATAATATTGCAGAATGAATGAGCATTAGACCCACATTATAATATTACATCATTATAATGTATGACCTATAATGACTTGCACCAGCCGACATGCTAACCAAAGATAGAACAAAGGGGGTCTAATGGCAGCGACCGCCACGACAAGAATTTTAGAAAATACAATTATTATATGTGACAATTTTTTTATCCCCAACTTCTATAGTCTCATCACTATTAGATTTTTTTCCTTATTTTTATTATATACTAGTCATAAATCTTCTTCTGTTTTTTTCATGAAAGGAGACCTAAAAAAGCATTCCAAAACTAAATTCAATGGGCCAAAGTGAAATAATATAAATGATTATGTGTAATTAAGAAAAAAATATTCCACACTCTAACACTAAAACAACTTAACCTAAAAAAATTAAGGGAATTTAATTATTATGCCATTATCGATACCCAAAATTAAAATTATTCTTTTTTTGTACTCTATATGTAAATGACAAACATCATTTAGTTTAGTTTTTGTTATGTTATTTTAATTTTTTCTAGAGCCGATGACTATTAATATTGTAATGCATATTTTTTTTTTTTTAGTATACATTTCGCCACTGCTATAGTAAAATTCTGATTCCGTCTTTGTATAACGGTATCACCACGTGGCTCATTAATGTGATGTCACTGATCCAACTATGTTCGACCGTGTATATCCGAGACAACTTGGTAGTGTCGAGAGTTCAATCATCTCGGCATGGGGTATCCATTCATATTCGCCATGTGTGCTAAAAACTACTAACTTGGCCTCGGGCCTTGCCTCGGATGCTCACGGCTAAATATGAAAGGATTAGGGATACCACATCAATGCGTCATGTGGTGTCACCGTTTCACAAAATCTATTTATGCTCACGCAGGTGAGATGTGATTTCTAATTTTTCCAACATGAAATCACGTTTCCTCGGTTAAGAACGTTGCCATATCAATCTTCATGGTAGTCGTAAATTCCCGGCTTAATCCTTTTAAAAAAAAAAAAAAGGGAAATGTTAAATCCCATATTTCTTGGAGGAATGTTTCCAGGATAACATATTTGAACCAATTCACACACGAGAATGTAATTACCTCAAGTGCTAGGTTATACAGTACTCAATTCTTATTAACTTAGTGCCAAGCAAGTGTCGAGCGGCATCCGATTGTTCATTTCAGCACGGACGGCTCGGATTGAATTTAAACGTATACAAATCTGTACCATTCATTATTGCTCAGTCAAAATCCAAGCCGTTGATTGTGAAGATAAATGGCCGAATCGGCCGCTTGGTAGGGGAGTGCTACTAGTACACATGGTTGGTTTGGCTGTATGTTTGTTTTTCACCTGTAATCCATTACTACAACAAATGCAACTTCAATTTTTGGCATCTGATTGGTAGGGGGTGCTTAGCAGTATCTCTCTCTCTCTCTCACTAGCGTAGTACTACTAGTACACATGGTTGGTTTGGCTGTACGTTTGTTTTTCACCTGTAATCCATTGCTACAACAAATGCAACTTCAATTTTTGACATTTTCGTGAATGTGTACTTTAATTCTCTAAATAGAGTAAAGACATGTTAAGTAAACAAAAAAAACTTCTATCCCCTCGGAGCTCTCAAGTTCGACGTTCGATACTAGCAAAAAAAACTTGTTGGAGCTAGAAGAGGGTTTGTCCGGTTGTTAGCTTCAGAAAATCTTGAATTAATAAAGTTAAACACGTAAACTGAATCGAACATCCGATCATCACAAACAGAGCTACTTCCATTCGATAAATAATTCTATTTCAGTTAACGACAAAGATATAGTTTTAGATCACTGATTTCATTAATATCTTCCCTTCCAATATTACTAGTTATTGAAATTGATTTTTGACGCAGCGAAATTCACGAGAGACTAGTTAGCGTACTATTCCAAACGAGATAAACAATTCGTCGCAACGAGCAAATCTTGCGCACAAGAAAGAAAGAGAGAATCTCTGTAATATTATTGATAAAAGTTGAAAAGTTGCATAAACATTATGTTACAATCCCTTATATAGGCTGAAACCCTAGAAACCCTAAAAATAAACTTAGAAAATAAAAAGTCTCATAATTTAGGACTTTTCTTAAAACTGAAAACGGAAAAGAAAAACAAAGCTTTCCCAAAAAGAATCAACTTAAAATTAAGGAATTACGGACTAAAAGTTATTAACAAAACAAATCTTTCTTAAAACGGCAAAATAACGCAATTGAAAGCCTAAACGAAAGAATTAGGCCGAAAAACACCATTCATCATCAACTTTAGGGTTGATGAGTATGGACCGTAGCACGAAAATAAGTCAGCCTATCAAGTTTAGGCCCATTCCGAGCTCGTTCGAATTTAGCCAATTTGGATAATCTGAAATTAAACACCGTTTGAATTTCCGGAGCTTGGCTCGGTCCAGCTGATCATAGAATTTGACCTCCACGTGTTCTACATCAATTTTTCTACTCCCTTTTTTACTATCCTCGCTACTATTTGGAGATGAATTTAGTTTGGATTTTCCCCAGATTTCAGAAAGTCAGAGACTCGAAGGACCTTTTATCCTTTTGCTGATTTTCCCTCTCTAGCTGATGCTTGTTTACTTCAAGAGTTCATACACGTCACGTACCTAAATCGAAATGACCAATACTACATACAAACGTACACGTATTATATGAACAGGTCAAAACATAAATGCGTCTATAGAATCGTCCAACGTTCGGGGTCCCGATGCTCGTGGGTTTTTCATTATATTGTGGAGCTTATACGTACATTTTGACACATTTATATCTGAATCTAGCTATACGCATTAATCTGTGTACACAAACTTATTCAAATCGAAATCGTAGTCCCCTCTCTCTCTCTCTCTGAGAGATTAGTGTCTATGCGAGTATAGGGTAACATAAATTTTGAGGCTATTTGTACAAATAAAAGAAAACACTTCACATGGCCGTGGTGGGCTGGAGATTGTTGGTACTGGTGATGCTGGTGGTCGACTGGCGGAGTGTGGTGGTGCGGCCGGTTTCCGGTACAGTTCTGAAATTGTATAGATTTTTTAGGGTTAGGTTTTGGGCTTCTTTGGGTGTGTACTTAATTGTAATATTTGGGCTTTTTAGGCCATCACGAGTTTGCTTCATTGTTGTATATGGGTTTTTGGCCCTTAGGTGTTGAGGGTTTTGTCCCTCTTTGTATTTTCAACTTTTGGTTGGAATCCCTTTTCTCCTAACCCCTTTAATAAAATTTAATTTTGCTGATAAAAAATAATTTCATGCTACTAATAGATAAATCGTTTCTCACACCTTTTTTATTCCTAAAGGTTTTTTTGATTCATGATAATAAGCCAAGATTTTAGTACTACTAGAACATATTAGGCAGATTGAGATGCTTACATTGTAAGTAGTCCTTAATTGTCTAATCATGCTAGTTGATATGGAAACTGTTCCTTAATTAAGGTGCATGTACTCAGTAGTCAGTATAGGTTACTTATACATTGCATTGTTTCTAGTTGGTCAATTGATAAAAGTAGAGCGACCAAAGCCCCAAGGATTCGGGCAGTTCGTTGGTGGGCTTGCTCCCCACACGATTGTCCAAGGTTCGATTTTTGAAGTCAAGTTGCAAGAAAGTAACTTTTTGTGAATTTTCTATTCGCAACGTAATTTGTCTGCCTTTGACTGGACCGGAAATGGGAGAGGATTAGTCAACGTGCATGTAAGCTGGCCCAGACATTCCTGACCGTTGAACCAAGGAAAAAAAGTAGTGCAACCAAATCGTCTTTTGGCCTAATTAGCAAAATGTGACCTATATGGTAGAGATTGCTCTTAGTTTTTGGTCGGCCAGAGACTATTAATTTGGTTAGAATTGGTAAATTAAGAGCTTCATTTTTGTTGCTTTACTTTTCCTTTTTGAGCACGAGATTGCATTGCTTTTATGTGTGATAGTTCAAAAAAATTTTCAGTGCCGGATGGGTACCATGTGGTGTTCGCTCGGCGCATCCGAGTCGTCCATTACATTTTTGGACTGCTCAGATTTGGAGAGAGAAAAAGAAGAAAGAGGGTTTCAATACGAGCCGTCCAAATATGTATTGGACAACCCAGATGTGCCGAACGGGTACCACGTGAGATTTACCTATCCGGCACCGAAAAATTTCTCCTGATAGTTCATACAAAATAGTTAGGTCAATATATGAAAAAGTAGTTTTTCATTAAAATGGCCATGAAACAAAATAGAAAGCCGTAGGTACGTACACAATTTGGCACAAAAATGGCTTTCTTTGATTTTTGGTTTTGTTTTGTATTTAGTAGACTTTTTTCAAATTTCTATTATTTGTTTTACTTTCTGCTTCCGTAGTCGAGACGAATAGGAAAGGTGAAAGTGAAAATCACGACGAAAGAATAAATAGATTCACTGGAAAAATGTGTTCCAAATAAATTTCATATTCGGCCACACCAAACACCGCCTTATATCTGCTCATGATCAAGTTGCATTTGACTTCCTTTTTACTACTAGTGTATTGTGGACTGATTATTCAGTGCTCCTCTGTGGTGATCCAGGAATCTCTATAACCATACTTAGTCCTGAGCCGACTCCAACATGAATGTGAGGTGATCATAAAAATCCTTAGAACACCGACACATAATAATGCCCTAGGAGGAAGTAACAATTCTCTGTATTGTGGGTGCATTGTGAGTTGAAAGTGCAGGAGTACTGGCCCACTCTATTTTGTCTTGGGAATAAATGATGGAGTCCTGCTACACATAGCAATCTGTGCACAGATTTTGTTGTGGGGCTCACCACGGGTTCCACACAAATCATCCGAGCCGTTCATTAAATGTAAAATATTTTTTCAAGGGTCCCCGTAAAAAATAAGCTCAATCCAATACCTATAGGTGCTTCATCCAATCATCTAACTTTTCATTTAGATTTTCGGATAATGAAAAATTATGTGGTTGGATCGAGTACCTATAGGTATCGGATTGAGCAATCTGTGCACAGATTGTGTGTGTGTAGACTTTCTGTAAATGATGAGTACCAAATAGTGATAAAGAGTTGGAAACCTAAGAGGAAGGCCAGTTGAGCCCTAGATTTGTTTTCGTTTTGCTCAACTGAGCCCTATACTTTGTGGTATCTACAGAATTTCTCTTCCCTTCTCTTCAAGAATACGCACAAGGTGATGGACTCTAGTATTCTATTCGGAGTTAAAATTCAGAGGACGGACGAATTTAACTTGAAGAAATTTGTTGAAATGGATGAAGAGGAAATTGCTAAGAGGGAGAATGTTTCGAAGAATGTCAATGAGATGGAAGAAGATGAGATTGATGATAGGGAGGATGATGCTTCTCTTTCATTAGAATTTTAAGTATGCTTTTGGTTTGTTTGGGGCCTTTTGGGTTTGTTTTTAGCTTGGCTTGGCAAATTTAGGTAGAAGTTTGGTTTGCATGTTTCTCTTGATTTTTGGTTGGGATCTGTGATTCGGTTGCTTTGGGCTTTAGGTCTGGGCATCTTTTGTACGACCTTTTTGATCGATGGTCGGCGCCTTGCCTTCCTGGTTTTTGGTACTTTCTAAAATTGACACCAAACGTATCCGGCTTCTTTACATCTTTTCCACATGTGCAATAATTAAAGGTATATTTTTTTGCTTTGAAGGTTGATAAAATGATCTATTTCACTAAGTAATTCACAAAATAGATGGATAACAACAACGGACATCGATCTTTCTTATCTTGATTAAAAGTAGAAATAAAACGAGCATTAATCGATTGGGCATTATGGAAAACATGGGAAATTATACCTTGGAATGCTTCATCATTTAAGCTAACTTTAATTCCAACACTAATTACGTACATAACAAGACTTGAGCCAAAGCTTAATTGGAATTTCCCCTAAATTATGGACAATGTCCTAATATGGTAATTGGCCTTTTGAGTCTATGAAGAGCCTTGGCGCGCGGGAGCAAAACAAGTTCAATCCGACTTAATAATAATAATAACTATATAGGATCTAATTTTACCACAAATTTTGGAGTGATGTCGAGTCTTGCAGCCGAACTTTGGGCACTAGCGCGATCATCCCAACTATTTCAGTATTTGTCGACAGTGTTGTAAGCGTAATTTTAGAAAATATTAATACGATTCCATATTCGCTAGATTTTAATATTACTACTATGTTTCTTGTTACTATTCATGTTTCTTAGTTAGCAAAAATATGTGCCTTCCACCAAACAAGCTTCTATTTATTATTATATTTTTTAACAGTCTTTTATTTATTTATATTTATTATTATAGTTAATTGCTTGAGTGCATTAAGAATCAATAAATTACAGGATGATGCTAATGAGGTTCAAATATCCCCCATCATGTACTCCTACTTGTTTTTAATATATTTTCATTTTATCCACACACACAAAATTGCAAAACAAGAAAAGTTTAAAAAAAAAAAAAAAAACCTTCCCTTGCTTGATTTTTGAGAGAAAAAGAAAGAAAATCAAAATATTTCCTCTCGTTCTTTTTTTTCTCTGGGGAGTGATTTTCGCACTTCCCAAATTGTAAACTGCACTCTCAAGAGGAGTACAAAAATCAATTCATTTTCGCACTTCCAAAGTTAACAATTTGGGGGTGCAAAAATCAACTTCATATTGATTTTGACAGTACCCTTGAAAGTGCAGTTTACAATTTATGAAGTGCGAAAATCACTCTCATTTTTTCTTAATCATTTTTCTTTAATTTTCACAAGTTCCAAACAGAGCATTAGCCCATGATAGACAACTAAACCATAACACATACTCTCTCTCCTTTTTTTTTGACAACCAAATCAAAGGCCATTCCATTTCATGTGGTACCATCAACCATGGAAATTGGGTTGTAGTGCACCTTCGTTCTACACTTTGTAGAGTGTTTGATTCAGTTGTTCATCTCAATAATCGATAGTTTTATTCTTAATTCAAACAATGAACATTCAAATTTATAAATCTTCAAATTAAATTCGAGTCATCCATACCGAAATCAACCATTAGACCGACGTTCGAGAGGGTCTCCGATTCTGTGATGATAGAATTGTGTTAGTTAATTCCGATCAGAAAAAAGAATCGTGTCAATGAATGCTGTGGACCCACCAGCAAAAATATGCTCAGATCTATTGCCCAAAATAGGCAAGCACATCAACGTCAGAGACTGTGACACGTGGACCATACACCCATTTTGGGAACTCTCACTTTAAGGAAAGTCACCTCTCTCTCTCTCATCACATCTATCTGTTGGGAGGAGAAGTCCTATCAAACAAGAAAGACGTCACGCTCACTCTTTTGCCCGGAAAGATTATTCACTGCTTCTTCTTCTAAACCCTTGTCCAGTTTTTGGTTTTTTTTTTTGGATAGATTTTGGTTACGGATCAAACCGGTGATTTGGTTTCGTTTCTAGAGGTAAACGGTTTGGTCCGGTGAATTTTTGTCAAGTCGAGAAGAAATCGGTTCGGTCCGGTTTTCTACCCTCCGGAATAAAGTCGATAAACCATGGACAGGACCAAACAAGATTTATATACTCTCTTCGTCCCTAAATTAATTAAGTGTCAGGATCACAAACTTAGGCCTTTAAGAAAATACATTCTTTTCGTTAAAAATATATATCAAATTTTTTTCTCAAATTAATAAATATCAATAAGTTCTTTTAAGTTGTGAAAAAAATTAAATTTTTTTAAAGTCCTAAATTTACAGGTCGGAGACTTATTTAGGGACGGTGGTAGTATATAAATGTAAAAATTAAAGTATTATGTAGACATATTTATGCACAAAATTCAAAATCAGTTGAGATACCCATCTCAAATATTGTCTCTTGGAGAGCAACCAGATGAAGTGAAAGCTCTCAAAAGAAAGTAATAAATTTTTTATTTAGTTTTGTACTTGATTTTATTAGGATAGTTCGTCATTTAATTTACTTTTTATTTAATTTTATGATACTTTCGTCGTCTAATTGAGTTTTTTCAAATTTGATTTTATGATATTTGAGTAATTTCAAATAGAAATTAAAATGGTGGAAGTACTCTATGGTAGTTTTTCCTTGCTTTAAAATGCCGCACAAGTAAGAGTCTCAAAAATCGGAATAAATCAGTCAAACCAAACCAAATCAGACCAAATAAAACCATTAATATTCGGTTTGTAAAATGTCCAGACCGGAATGTCCGGCTTAGTTTGAAAAAATACCTAAACCGAACCAAATCAAACGGTTTACACCCTTGGATTTGGTTTACTAATCTTGGTCAATCCAATCATTCATTTTGGCATGGATGACCCGGATTTAATCCGAACTCTTATTAATCTGAATCGCCCATTGTTCGGATTAAAATCTGAGTCATTTATTATCGAAATGGACAATCGGATCAGCCCGCATTACACGGCTATAAGGCAGGCTTCCCTACAACATCCCCGGGTCCCCTTCCTAATCCCAAAGTCCAAAATTCATGGGGTTGGTGAGTTACACATTGGCTAAAAGCTATAACCAATGGGTGTCGTTGTAAAGGTCACTAAATAAAAGGAGTCGTTGTGATCATGGTCACTGTCTAGTCATTTTACACGTGGCGACCATCCAATGGCTTATCGTAAAACAGGAAAATAAAAGTATTCAAACCACACACAATCGAACCACTAATGTCATGGTTTTACGTAATGAAAACATTCTCATGAAATTGTCAAAATGTGGTAAGATGTCACCAAATACCAAGCTTCATTCGTTCTCTACGAAAATCAAATTTTAATGTCATTCGTTGTGACAAATTTGACAACGTGCGTGTAATCTTTCATATCCGAAACACGAATATATCATAAACAAATCTCCGAAAACCTCTCGAATTCAGAAATATGCGATTGCGCAAAAGCTCGATCACAGATTCAAAATTCGAGGCGATTTTCGGAATAAAAACTTATGGGATCATCCATCATAGGGCTTTTTCTCTATCCAATGAATCAGCTACTGCAATAATACAAGGGTCCCTTTCAATTACAATCAATACCCAACACAAAGACAAGAGTTTTGGGGTCAGTTGGAAGCCAATGGCTTTTAAAGAGCTTGGCTGTGCCTTTACCAAAAATGGATGACTTTCAACATTATTTTTACTGCCACTGGTAGAAAGAAGCAGTAGCCAGTAGGAAAATGTCCCCACATTTCCCTATCAACCACAGCACCCATAATTGAGTGAACCCATGTGGGCTTCCATTTGTTTCGAGGGTTAGTTTTTTTTTTTTTTTTTTTGACCATATGATTGAAAAAAAATCTTTCTTATTCACCTCTTTGGTTGATTAACCGAAGCCATTAGTTTCTGGAAATGCTGTGTCACTAACTCACAGTTACAGGAACGGCTTCAGGATTTTAATTTAACAGTGACAAAACTGAAAAGAATTCTTTTATTAATATAAAATCGACATGATTATTTTGGTTGAGGTTGTATTGGGCCTAGTTTGCTTTGCTTTATTGAGCTATGTTATTATGTACTTACTCACAAACTCAAGTGAATTTTCATTTGCTTGGGCTATGTAAGAATAATTCGGTGCCAACGATACTAAAGAAAATTCCAATTCGAAGTCTTAAAAAAAGTATCAAATTTTAGTGTATTTTTTGAAACCTGAGGGTTCACATCAACCCCCGAGATAATGGAAGAGCCACCCTTGGTTATAGATGTTTGGATTTGAATTCAGGGCACAGATGCGTTTGGAGATTGGTCTTGTGATTCTTCGGCAGCACTTTTCACTTGGCCTCTCAATTCTCTCTCACGCACGCGGATTATAATGGGTCTGTAGCCATCTGATGCACATGAGATTCCAAATAATGTTCATAAGACCCATATCAAACAGAACTAAACCCGCACAAATGTGTCAGGATGTGTTTGGACATCTGTGTCCCAATCAGTTCAGCACTATTTGGAAAATCATACAAACTACAATCCTGAATAATGAGTACTGGATCTGATTAAGGTTAAACAAGATTGTCCCATATGATCAAAACAGGACTCATAGAAAGAGGATTAGGAATATTTATTGACCTGTACGTCTTTGTCATTTTCATGTGCCCATGCATAACTGAGCTAGCTGGGGTTGGAAGATGCTTGAGGGTAGATGATATGTTACATCAAACAGAGTTTTAGCAATTTCCTACTTAAGTATAGTCCAGTTTCTGACAGTCCTTCTACTCAAGGACATGATAGTTCCAATTCACTAGAAAATCAAAAACAATCACAAGTTTTTTTTTTTTTTTGAAAGGCGAAGCAAAGATATTATTAAAAAAATAGAGAATTCCAACCAAAAATTAGAAGATACACCCAAAGAGCCGAAGCCCAAAAAACCTAAGGGCCAAAATGAGGGGAAAAAAGTAAAGTAAGAGTGTGTGTCATTAACTAAAATAAGTAATTATTTTTTTAAAAATTGATGTATTGTGAGAGAATGACTTATCTCGTAAAACAGAAAATAAGTACTTAGAGAAATAAGAACCTTAGCAGAATGGGTCACATCACAAAATACGAATTTAGAAGGTAGATAGATTTCTCGACATTGTCTATCTGCCACTCTATGCCCTCTCTATACCAAATACCCTATGGAAAACTTCCATAAATATCTGCAAAACTACGGTTCCTTTTTCTCCTGTAAAAGAAATGTAACATTATATTTGAGCATGAAATAGACACCTTGAAGTTGGAGGGAAGCACCTATGAGCAGTAGTGGATGAAGCGAAAGCGAGAATGTCGAATTGAGGAACGCAACCATTAGCAAGTGAGAGTGAGTCCAATGCCCCAGACCTAAAAAGGTTCCTCTGCAAGGTTTAGTAAAGGAGATATGTATACTTTTTATGTTGTTGCGATATTGGAGCGATGAAATCATTATCAGCAAAAATCATGAATAGATAAAACCTGAAACATGTGTGAAAGACGATCAAGGCTAGTGTTAAATGCTATATCCTTATGACATATTCACCATCGCTACGATGCTTACGGAATCTTTGAACGTCCATCTCCTGGGATACAATAATCAAAATTCCACCTAAATTAATCTTATTAACTTCCTTCCGCCAATTATTAATGGAGATTAATGGAGCCAATTTGTATTCAATGTTGAACGGTTTTGAACAAACCGAATATTCAAAACCCATTTTTCTCCAAACAGGTTCATCCACGGAGCCTCCGAACTACAAGGCTGACTTGTTCCCTATGTCGAACAACTATTTAATATACTACTAAAAGATGAGAGGTCCCATTTTCAAATCCCGCCTAGGGTCTCGGAAATCTCAAGACCGGGCCTACAAAGAGGGTGAGTCAAGCCCAAGATTAGACTACTTGCAACAAACACTAGTTGAAATAGATAGGGCCCCGATAAGTTGTTCTTGATTGAGCCCATAGGACAATTCAAGTTTGGGTCGGTTACTAGTAGTCATTTTGGGCCTTTCTCGATATAACTCGAGCATTGGTCAAAGAACATCTGAAGGTCATGCAAATAGAATTAGAAGAGCTCCTACAATGGACTAGGATTGGGCTTGGATCCAACTGGTTAGGAAAATGATCATAAAATGTCCAAAGGCATGGAGCGGTTCCAAAACAATACCGTAACCCAATGGATTGATTCTTGGCTTGTGACTTAGGGTGTGCTCTCTCAATCCGGGGAGTGTGCTATGCAGCCCGTGCTGCACAGCGTGCTGCACAGCAAAACAGCGTAGTTTTGCTGTTGTACTGCTTCTAATGTTTCAGCCAACAAGGGCTCTGTTTGGCTACCCAAAGTTCTGCAATTTCACAATATATCCAATATATCCAGTAAACATAACACGGTGTTCAGTAGAGAAAAACCCTAACATGACTCCCGCCAAAACCATCAGCTCCTGCCCTACCAAAACCATCGACTCCTGATATTGTTTGGTTGTCCAGTTGATATTGTTTTGTTGCTTAGTTGATTAAAACTTTGGGATACATTTGGAATACTCAGTTTTGATTTGTGCCCAGTGGAATACATTTGGTATTTAGAGAAGATTGAGACAAATTTCAGACACTACATTGAAATTGTTTGGGTTTTGATTTGTTGCCTAGTGCACTTAGCAATTTGGAATACTCTGTTTTGTGGGTATAATGTGAAATTGCAGAAATTTGGGCTGAAATTATTCCATAGTTTTGGTATTGGAAAGTCGAAATTGAAATGGGACTTTTAAGCTAGCTCTCCAATTTCTAACAGGGTTGTGGATTACCTTTCAAAGTGGAATAGTGCATACATCAAAATCAACCAAACGGAGCCTTGTTGGCTGAAACATTAGAAGCAGTACAGCAGCAAAACTACGCTGTTTTGCTGTGCAGCACGCTGTGCAGCACGGGCTGCACAGCACACTCCTTGGATCCGTGCTCTCTCCTAAAGTCTTGGATTCGATTCTCTTTACCAGCAACTTTTGAGGCTAACCTCACCTCACATGTGAAATGAGAGGGGCTGTAGAGATTTGTCTGACGTACGTGCAAACTGGCCAGAAACATCCTATAAAAAACAAAATGATAGCTGTGGATCTTTTCATTCGACGTAAAACAATACTTCACATTTGAGGTGTTAGAAAAATGGTTTCTTAGAAAGGTTTTTTTGTAATCCTTGGGTCCCACACTTTGTTGTGGATGGGTCTGAGTTGGCAAATATTCATTAATTGATGATAGGAGATAACGTTTGAATATTTACTTGGACAAAACCATTTTAAGATGTGATAGAAATTGAGTCTCAAAATTGGTCATTTGTAATGGAAGGGAAGATGGAGGGGAGAGGGCATGGATAAAATGGACTTTGACCCATATACCACACACACGGTCTCGCCGCCTGCCCACCCAGCCCCGCCCCGACTCGGGCTCAGGTTTACAATTCGATATTACCTCACACAATGGACAATTCCATATTACCTCACATGAGGAACCAGAGAGTCTACACATGAGAGCATATTGATCAAGTGCAAACACGATCCATAAGCGAGGTGATTTGGGGCACTAAATAGTTACTTTAGCCCCACATATAAATATGAGTTGTACTTGAATAAGTGCACTGCAGTGGACATAAATGTAAGGCCAAAAAGCCAAACGAGCCGAGCAAGTATTTGATCAACTTTGATTTGAAAATTTAATAAGCATAAAAAATATGTTCCAAGTTGCTGATCAAAAATTTATATATACATGTGTGTTTGTTCAAGTTTGACAAGTCAATTTCAATTGAGCTTTAATCAAACCAAACAAGAACTGATCTCAAGTAGCTTGAATTCTTTATATAATAAGCAGAACAAGCCAAATAGTAGCTTGTGACCAAACTTGAACAATCTTGTAATGAATGAACATGAGCTCAGACTCGAATAGCTTAACTCGTTTAGCAACCTTAACCAATAGAGGGCAGAAAATAGAGCGAACAATAAAAAAATTTTGATAAGTGAAAATAGCGCAAACAATAAATTGAAATCCTTGTGCATAATTACCTTATTACCTGTTCAATCCATTGGTAAGGCAATGCCAAACAAAGACGCACAATTTTAAATCAGCCACCATAAGATCTGGGATAACGTGACTATTCGAGTTCTCCAATATCAACCAAAATTGCAATTCCCTTCCAACCATCAAAATTCCTATTAACAATACTAGTATAATTTTTAAGCAGACTTGTACATAACCCTAAACCAATAATATAAAAATAAACAGAAGATCTACAAAATTCAGTACCCATTCCAGTTCTATGTATAGGCTGGCACTCCATATTTCCGAAGGATGGACTCGAGCCCCAGCGATAACCTCAGAAGGGTCTTTTTCCCTATGCTAAGTACAATGACATGTCTCGTATCTGTCTTTAATGGCAGAAAAACCTCAAAATTTGATGGTGTCTACTTGAATGACTGCATTGCACTGCGGGTCCTAGTAATTAAAGAAGCGCTGATGCCAGACATTGTCCGCCCAAGCATCCGAGCGCCTGAATTCCTGTTGTTTGTATCTCCCGTTGCATTAATACCATTGGAAGCACCTGGACTGGTTAATGCATCAACGTCTACTGACATTCCACGAAGCTCCTGCAATGGATAGAACCCATGTTAGACTTGAAGCGCTCGCAAGCGCAAATAAAATAGGCAGACCATAAATAGAGTTGGCATAACCTTTAGGCCGGAGGCTGAGACTGCGTTTTGCAACGGGCGCTGTACCAAACGACACATAAACAATAAATTATCTATGAAAATTATTCAACAAATTGATTCCACATCAAACTGTAAGAAGAAACCAAGCCATTGTTATTGTTTGTAGAAGTGGAGGCAATGACCATAATAAATCGCCATGATAATATGGTATGTACACCGACACGAACTCCAAAAAATGGTGGAAACCTAACTTTGAAATGTAAAAGAATCAAAAGTATACTCGCTCGTGCGCGCGCGTGCATGTGTGTGTGTGTGTGTGAGAGAGAGAGAGAGAGAGAGAGAGAGAGAGAGAGAGTCAATGAGATCCAAGACTTCATCTGTTCCTAACCACAAAAACAGAACCACTGCAAAGAATGACACAACTCTTCTCCACATATTCAAAGAGACATGGACTAAACATGTCCGCTGAACAGTTCTGATATTTTCCAACAAGCATCAACCATATATTAGTTTCCACACTGCAATCCTCTCTTTCAATTCATTTTTTACCAGCAGACTCAACTCCATTGAGGACAGAAACAAACCTTGGTAGTTCCATTAGCAGCAGAAGGAGATGGCAATTCCACCGATGATGGTATGGGAGACAGAGACTCAGTCTGCACAGGCAAACAGGAGTAAGAGCATAGGAGAAATTGCTGTGGAAGTGATGCAACAGCGTGCAAAGATAATTTAAATAGATAACTCTAAACTATTTGTGCCTCAAATTCAGCACAAGGCACATTCACCGAAGTCCTTTATCATTAAAAACACATTCTAACATAACAACACATGAATTCACGTCATTACCCCTGATGAGGGTGTCATTTGTGGCATTTCAAGGGCTGGCCTGGACGAACTTGATGGTGCCGCCTAGAGGAGAAAAAGATGGGGAAAAATTAACTTGGAAAATGAGCTCTCATATTAAGTGAGAAATATGGAAGAAATGAGATGAAGTTAGGCTTGTGCCTGAATACGCTCGGGGGCTCTGCTATTCTCCAAGTTCCAGGCAGCATAGACCAACTTCTTCACTCCTTCATTTGTGGAATCCTATGCAGATGAACACAACAGCATTAAAGTCCAAAGCCGTGATATTTAGACGGCACCACCAACTTTTGAAATTTCACATTGACATTATGATGGAAATATAATACCTGTTTCCCTTCTATCCTATGGATTTTAGTCTCCTGGACAAGGGAAAAGTTAAATCAGCGTTCCAATTTACATCCAACAACAATCTCATGGACATGGGAAAAGCAAGATGAGTCACCAGAGTTCGGACTGCATGATGAACGGATTGCACATCCACACAAGTCACTTTAACTTCTCCTCGGAGTTCAGAAACCTGTACAATTAAGTATATCTTCGTGAATTAACCTGGAAGTCACCAGCAGAAAAACTAAATACCTAGTAAACCTTTTTAATCTGTCCCACCTCCTCTCTTGTAGCAGCAGTAAGCTCAGCACATTCATCTAGATTACAATCCACACGGTCAATCCTGGAAGACAAATGCCGTTTGGTGGCCTGGAAAACAAACAAAACCTCTTTTCAGGAGTTCTCTTTTTCAATCATACATTCGACAACATTAAGGCCATAACCACCACAGAGCAACTAACGCAGCATATAAACATAACCAAGGACATGGCTGTCCATAAAGCAAACTGAGTAAGGTGAATCTGCAGAGCCATCCCCACAACAGTGGTAGGCTTTGAGCATACTAATATCTTGTTCACCGCACATAGTCTCATTACTACTAAAGAGTGTGAACAAACAGTTCTAATACCAATTTAGAAAAATCATAAATGAAGTTCAAGTTCTGAGATTAGATCCCTCAAAGTCGTATTGGGGCAAAAGATCAAGAGTCAAGATACATTCATGAGGAAGTGGTATTTATAATTCCTTGAATTAGGAAATCTTGAGGGATTAATATGCATTAGTAAAATTTATGCTTTTCTTATAATTCAATAACAGGTTATTTCCTTTACATGTTACATGCTTCAAATGCTTTGAAATGATGGACATGCGTGTTGCCCGAGAGTCTAAAGAGTGTCCGGTCCTGGAAAAAAAAAAATCAAATACCATCATATTAAAGATGAGTGTCCAAAAAGCAAGTGTCCAACAAGTGTTGCTGTCCGACAAGCGTGTGACATTGGACAAGCCCCCTTGTGCTATTTGGTCTTCCAGTATCAGTGGTTACTTAGGTATCCATTTTTCTTCATTTGCATTCCTCTTTTAATGCTTGCTTCTTAGCAATTCACACTTACTGGGGTAGGAAAAAAACTCTAGCGTACCTGTGGCCCTTTTTTCCAATTCATCTGTCTTCAATTATAAATTCATATTAGATGCAACAAGTGCATCCCCATTTCAATCATAAACAAATGACGAGAATAAAATATGTTTTACAAGAAAATAGGTCTTCAGACTCTCATTGTCACATACTCCTTTGACTTGATTGAACAAACTGTTCAGCCGACCAAACTATAGCTACTACAAGTTTGGTATGCCGCTGTGCTTATAGGTGTAATTCAAACAAATGCACTGCACTGAGTTGTGGCAAAATAAAATTTTATGCACACAACATTCAAGAAGCAACCATGTAACTGTGCAAGCACTTGATTTGATGCATGAAGCATGCACACAGGCCTACACAAATGAGAGGTTAAAGATCAAAGACAAAAAAGTTCAGATCTTCAAGGTGAAAGAACTTAATTCCCATACAATGTGCTATAAAAGGGTTAAAACCTCCTAGTTGATTTCATGTGTGCACTGGAACCGAATATGCTTTACGTCTGCTTCAAACAAAGCATCCACGAATTGCTAATAGCTTTCTTAAGAAGTATGACAGTTCACTTTTCCATCCACTACTTACATACACATCTGTAATAGTCTGGGCTCAAACTTTGCATCCGCCAGTGTCGCACAAAATCCAATCAAGCCACATAGGGAATATTACTCACGAAAAATGAAGATCTACAAACATTATTTCATTTTGAGAGCTGTGAATTATGCAACTCAGTTGCGTATCTAATTGCAATTTCCTCGAGAAAGTTTAAACTTTCAACAAGCATAAGCCCTGAAGACATATGCTACTGACTATATTTCCGTTGGAAAGAGAAAAACTTGCCGCGATTGAAGTGTAAACATTCTCAAGTTGTTTTGTTACAGCAGAGGATGCATTCGATAAACTACGCCTGGTTGCGAACATCATGTCTGGAAGTTTCCAACCCTGAGAACATAGAGAAAGCGATGAGGCACAGTAGCAACAAAAGGATAGATACTGTATATTTGAAATTTTGAGAACATGCTCAAACATACAAATACAATAGTCTATGGGCAAAACAACACTGAACGAGAATGTATTTAAATCTTCAGTAAAAGCGCAGAATCACTCAAGCTCCAATTTGACATCTATGAGGTTAGAGACATTGAAAAAGGCCAGGAGAGGGAGGTGAGTTTGTAATTGAGCTGGTCAGCAAGTTGCAGTATAGACTGTTACTTCGATTGGAAATTTAGAACGGAAATGTCTAGCAGGGATTGACTCTGAGGTTTCATCAAGTCCAATGTCAGTGAAACCAACGAATCATCCAGGCTAGATGGGGTCATGAAACTGAAGGTTATAGAATTGGCAAGTCTGGCAGGCCTGGTTTAATGAGCTCATCAGATTCTGACTGAATGATGATGTCACAATATCAGGCACTTGTGGGTTTTTTTTTTTTTTTTTTTTTGAGCGGCAATATCAGGCGTTTGTTACTCTACAATAAGATGCAGGTGGTGAATCGTGAGTACTTATGTCACAAGCAGAGGCCCATCCACCAGTCCAAGATGCTGGAGCCACCCAACCTATGACTTCTGAGAGCAGGCAAGCCCAACTAGCCTGTAACATCAAGGTATCTATTAAAAGGACGCAGCCAAGATTCCTCCACATTCAGCAGCAAGTCTGAATCCCTTGCTTCATGGGCCTTACTCTTTATCTAAGGAAGAGCCTAGGATCAAGGGGCATGCCATGATTAAATAAATTTGAAATTGATGCAATTCAGTGATTTATCATGATTTAACTTCCCATATGTTTCTCTCGGCCTAACAAAATGCTGGGATGGGAGGCATGTATCCTGGGGAAGAAACTCCACAGTTGATGCCACTTAATGATGTAGATTTCACAGTTTGACTTAGTATACAGGATTAAGTTAGCACGTTTGAATCTCTAGATGGATGAAAAGCTTTGGAGAAAATCCTCTCAACTAACCAAAGCCATCTAGTACCAGAAATATAAGCTGCTTTAAGATTTAACAACTACACATTCTGGGAACTTGATTAAGAAGATACTTTATGATGCACACCAAAGTATGTGCACTTTTTGGTTAGCGATTCCACAAGACTAGTGAGGGATGCATGACTTTCACCTTCCACCAAATATAACCGCATCCGACCACAATGACAACAACCACTATACCATATCTTCTTGAACCTGCACAATGTAATATAAACAATTACAGTTATTGAGGTATTACAAATTTACAACAGCTTATCAAGTCCAATTCACAAATTTCCCTAACCAGATATGGAGCTTTACATTTTAAAAAAACATAAAGGTAATCCACCATAGGAAGATGTTACTTGAAGTCGTGCATAAAACATAGATGATGAATTACACTTTCTCAAGGTTTCAAATAGCATAATGAGAAAGAGAAAATGGAAAATCAGTGGATGGCCTCAATAAGGCCTGGCCTGCATGCATTGTCGGGCAGAGATACGCAAAGGGATGAGAAATTACACATGGTATGTAACGATCCGCGTCAGCTGGATTGCTAACCCTACTCCAATCCACGCTAGCTGGATTGCTAACCCTAATCCTAACCACGTCACTCAAAAGGTTAACCTCAAGTTATTCAGTAGTTGGTCGGAATTCGTTATATATTACTTTTCTTTTTTCCCAACTCTCCGATGTGGGACTTTGGGACCTTGGGGTCTCACAATCTCCCCACCTTATGCACAATGTCCTCATTGCATTGGCCCAGCAACCTTCCCCCTAGTGGATATGGTGTGGCACTTAGCTCTGTACAGCACATCTGGCACTTACCAAATTCTAGAGGTAGCCCCTACCACACAGATCACGGTTGTGTTCTAATACCAACTATAACGACCCGCACCAGCTAACCTACTAACCCTTAACCTAACCACGTGGCTCAAAAGGTTAACCTCAAGTTATACAATAACTGGTCGGAATTCATTATATATTCCTTTTCTTTTTCCCAACTCCCCGATGTGGGACTTCGGTACCTTGGGGTCTCACATGGGAAATGGAGAGAAATGAATGAGAGCATAAAGAGAGAGAGAAGTTGCAGTAGACCTATATTTCCCCATTTCCCGTAAAAGTAGGACAACAATTGCAGCCAAATGAGGAAAGAAAAGGCCGCATTCACTGGTTCCAGAATAGAGATTGTATGGTAGAACAAAATAATCCCTAAACCAAACTAATGAACCTCTCGGAAGAAAAGTTACCCACAAAAACAAGTGGGAAAGACAAACCAATAGCTGCAATACTAATGGTTACTTTTCCATTTAATAATTTGTAGCAAGAAATGTACTACCAAGTACCAAGTTTGTGTTTGGCATGCAAAAATAAATGCAATATAAATTACCCAAAAGTTATTGTAGAAAGGATTAAGTCATGCAGAGTTAGATGGGTGAAATATAAAGCTTATCTGATATATACATATGAGAAGGTATTATGACTCCAACCTGAACCACCAGATGTTACAATTGTAACTGATCTATTTGATGCCAAGAGTTGCAGCTCCTGTCGCAGGCTATTGACCTACAAAACTCATGTGATCCACTTGAGTACATTGTACAAGAATAGATAGCACACAGATACAACCCACGCAGGAAACTGACTAAATACACTAGCTTGTACAAATTGAGATATGGTACTATAAACATGAAAACCTGTTGCAACAAAGAGTCATTCCGTGGCTTAGGCCTGGATGGTGTAGCTTGAGAATCATCATGCCTGATTTGCTTCCAAAAAACCTGCGTTAAAATAACTGAATAATAGAACTCCCATTCATTGACAATCAAAAAGACATACAGTCAAACAGTTAAAGATGAAAACATCCAACATAACAGTAATTTAAGCAGTCAAGACACAATATACCTTAAAGGCCCCAGAGAAAATATCAGAGACAGTTGGAATGCTTCCTTCTTTGGCTAAAACAGACCCTACGATACCTAAATGAAGTTCAAATTGCACATTTGTTAGCAGTTGTTAGCCAAACTTACATATACTATGAAGTCTATAGGTCATTATCTATATCCAGAACACAAATACTATGGCACCCAACCACCAGAGGATTCTAGGGTGAAGTAACTATCTTTAAATAGGTCCCCAGTTGAGCAGCAGCACCTACCGTTCTCTTAAAACTTAATCTGCATTAGTAGTTGAGTAGTGCAAATCGAGCCATTGCTCATTTACATATATTGGTTATTTGTGTACCTGAATCAATACATAGAATAAGTAAAGATTCAGACACAAATATGCAAATAACCAAGGGTTACCAAATAGGCCCTCGATAAGCTACTTTCCCAAAGAATGGTTGTGTGCAGCAGTGGGAACTATTCTCGTTCCGCCTAAAAAATGGGTCGAGGTAGGGCTGCAAACGAATCGAGCTATTCACGGCTCGTCAATCA
>BPLS01000225.1:290002-303147 GCA_019656275.1 Rhododendron kiyosumense | reverse complement strand
ACTAGTCGAGCTCGAGCTCAAGTTTTAAGCTCATCCAGTAAACGAGCTGAGCCCGAGTTACTTGTAACTCAGCTCGAGCTCGACTCGTTTATAGATGCTCGCGTAGTAAACAAACTGAAATTGAACAAATGGTCTGCAAGCGAGCGAAGCTCGGACGCATCAAAGCTCGGCTCGGCTCGTTTAGCCCTAGCCCTAGGTCGAGGACAAGCACACATAAAAGATGACAAAAAGAAGAGAAAAAAAGAAGTAAGTTAGAAAGAAATGCAATAAGCAATCTCAAAACAAAATTCAAATTTCGAATGCAAACTAATTATAAAAATACTAACGCAATTGCAACACAGCCACTAGGGTTCATAAAACCCGCCCTAATTTTGCTTTCCCCTACACTAAGCCTGAATTGTCAAACAAAACATTAGAATGATCCGTTGATTAATCAAGCCACTACAGGGCGTACTACTTAACCACATACAAGTAATCGCAATCTGTACTGACATATAGATACGTGTGTGCGTGAGAGAGAGTTTGAATTGGTGTAGACGCACCTGCACCGATGATGATGGTGAGCTTCCCGATAGGAAGGGCCATCGGCGGCGAAACGATGGGGTTAGAGAGAGAGAGAGAGTCGATCAGGAATTTAGTGAACTTGGGGAACAAGACTTGTTTTCGGTTTTCTCTCTCTTTCGGCAAATTGTCGCAGGCCCGGGCCACCGAGTGGAAGTGAGAGTAAACACGAGAGCTACGAGCCTTATTAGTTTTGCTGGCCGAAAAACTGCCCACTCGTTTGTAGGGCTCGAGTTGAGCCGAGTTTTAAAGTGTTCAAATTTGGCTTGTTCGGAAATTTGTGTAGCTCAAGCTCGGTTGATTCGTTTTTGGATCGAGGTGTTCAAGATTAGTTCGGTGGCTAAACGAGCATTTATAACGAGCCGAGTTTCTGTAAACAGACAGAGTTACAACTAACTCGAGACACTACAAACAAGCCTAGTCAAGCCAACAATTAGATACATCCTCCGTCTACATTTTTTAGTCGTTCATTCCATCCTAACCATATAGTAAATTTATTATATTTTTATTGATAATACTTTTTATATATAATATGGATCTTATTTGATAAATCGGGATTAGTACTATGAAATAAAGTTTTCAAAATCACCTTAAACATTATAGATTAGAGCATCCATAGTGGACTAATCAAAATTGGATAATCAAAAGTTGCCACATCACCTTTTGATTATCCATTTAAAGGGTTGCTAAAGTTAGTAATATAGATGTCCACAGTGGCATAATCAATATTGAATAGTCAAAACTTATCACATCACATATTCAACCTGTAAAAATCTAAAAATTGTCACCATAAAAAATAATTTTTTAAAAATAGTTTTCAAACTAATAAAAATAGGTTATTAGAAACAGAAAATAATTTTTCAAAATCTTTTTATTTTGAAAAAACACTTTTCTGAAAAAGTTTTTAAAAAATAGTTTTTGAAAAAGAAAGATAGTTTTAAAAAAACAATTTTTGAAAAACAATTTAAGTGTTTTTGTAAAAAAAAAACTTCTTTTAAAATGTTTTTCTTAGAAACATTGTTGAGAGAGAAAAGGTTTTGGTTATTGGCAAAATGTTGCTAATTTTGATTATCCAATGGCCAAAATTTGATGAGTTGCTAAGAGATTATTAAGTTTGATTATGTCACTGTGAGTATTTTTTTGAGAAAACATTGCTAACTTTAGCAATCTTATAATTTTGGTTATTCCACAGTGAATGCTCTTATAAGGCACAATCAATTGAAAAGTGACACAATTTTTGAAAATGGACTGAAAAATTGGGATGAAGGGAGTATCAAAAAATTTGATTATTTTGTCAAGTTTTTAAGGGTTCCAACAGACCTTTTAAACACCAACTCATTCTTCAAATTTTTTCTGCCTCCTCAAATTTGACATATGAATAGTATTAAAGAGTTCTATTGATGTACATAATTACGAGTTGAGTTTTGTTCACCCTCCACTTAAGAGAGTAAATATTATCTTCCTTGCTATTGGTTGAAATAGTGTGAATCCCTTGAAATAGTGTGGATCCCTCTACTTAAACAGTATACTTTTTTCATTTTACCTACTGACATTTCTTTTAATACTACACCAATACTATCTATTTAACATATTCTCTATTAAAATATTATTACTTTTATTTCCCTTTTTATTTTCAGAGGGGGGGGGGGGGAACAATTTATAAAATAATAGACACACGGTGAATAGTACTTAGGTATATTTACCTATTCACTGTTCATACATAGATTTTACCTAGGCCTTTACCTAAACTGCTGCAATGCTCATTTGAGGTTTTTCTTAGCTAAAAAACTCTTTTACCTCTTCTGATAAACTTGCTCTAATTATTCAGAATGCCGTTTGGAGTAGTAATTACGGCTACACACCCAGGGATGGGTGTGCAGCTAAACACTAAAACTTTTTTCTTTTGAAATTTACTACTAGTAATATTATGTCAGGTTCTTTGTGAACACAATACTCAAAGAACTTAGTATTGTTTAAGCCCGGCACGAGATCTTTGAACTTATTGTTTCTCTTTTGCATTTCTATGGTTGATGCAAAGTGGAATGTTGCATTAAGATATATATGGAATTTACTTATGCTTGCAATGCTTCTGTTTTGCAAAAGTTTTGCTGTTGTCTTTTGCAAAGCGAAAGTTTGGATCAGAACTTTTTTCGGTTGTGCATTTCTTGGCCCAAATGAAGCTTCTAAAAAGTATGGAATTTGTTTTTGTATTTTGGCCCAAATGAGAGCAAGTAAGTTAAGACTTAAGAGTTAAGACATATAAATCTTGCATTTTTAGCTCAAATGGGCCTAATATATGTGTTATTTCATTACTTTGTTCCATTTTTTGAGGCCCAAATGAGGCCCACAAAACAAAATCGAAAGGGAAAATGACGGCTCAGGACGTGTTTTGATAATTAATATCCGCCAAGGACATACTGAGAACATTTGTTAAAGCTGAAAATGCCCTTGGCGGGAATTAATTATCAAAATATGTCCTGAACTGTCATTTTCCCAAACCGAACAAACCGAAACCAAAAAAACCGATGTCCCTTTCGGTCGGTTTCAGTAGCGAAATATGGAAAACCAAACCGATATTTCGGTTTTTAAAATCCCAAAAAACTGAACCGACCGAACCGATATCACCCCTACCTGCTGTAATATTATGTTAGGTTCTTTGTGAACACACACTCAATACATTATTGACACTAATCGTTCTAGGTAACTCCTATTTGAACGCCTAATGCATTTGCTCAAATAAAACACACTCAAGAAAAAATATAATCAAATGGTATTAGTATCATGCTTTGTCTTTCCTCTCAACGATGTTCGCCAATGTTCATTGCCTATAGTATTATCATATTGGTTTGGTATCCATGGCATTAACCACTTTTGATTTTTCTTTGTTTAATTAGTATGCGGTATTATGGACAAATTTCTACAAAAATTTTGGTTGATGTAACACCCGAGATTTTTGTTAGCGAATCTCTGTTGACTTGACATTAAATTTTCATATGGATTCATGACTACGACAAAATATCTTGTTGTATAATTCTAATGATAGGGACAAAATAAGTACTAGAATATATCCCAAAAAGGGTTTAAGCCAACTTATTTGCCTTAATTTCCCTCAAAAGCATATGAGTGGATTATTGTGCCGGTTTAATATTGTTTGGCTCAAAATGTGAGAACTTGCAAGGACGATTGTAATCCAAAATATACTTTCTTATTTTTTTCATCACACTATACATACTAATGGAGTATATGAGAACTCGTGTATAAATTATTGGTTAACAAGTCTAGTAAAGTTAATTAATAATTTTTGACACCCTACTAGAGAAGGCCCAGCTGCATTGATGAACAAGTGGTTCTTGACAGAGTTCAATGGAAGAAAAGAATTCATATAGTCGATTCCAAGCGATTGGGACATAAGGCTCGGTTTGGTTTGGTTTGATTTGGTTTATATACTAAAAGATGCTCTACGGCATATCATTTTGCAAAGCAAGCACCCAGCAAAAACCTTTCTGAGTCGGTGACTCGGTGGTTACATTTTTGTCAAAAACACACAGATTATATTTCTTAGATTTTCTAACCTAAAATCAATTACCTATAGACGGAGTAACCTTTAGATTATACTCTTATTAACCAAGTTTGAGTTGCTTGATGAACGATATGAGATACAGTGATAAAACGCCTAAATACATAAGTCCCAAAAAATGGGAAACTTTGGTGAGCAAGGATAATCTTTCCACTGAGGAAAAATAGTGGCTTTAGAGGAATGGTGTCATTGCTCACGCTTCGAACCTGTGTTTCTTACTGCAATCAGATGATATAAATTGAAATTGAAATTGAAATGTCTTAACGTAGGACTGCTCTAGCTTTGTTTTTATAGTACAAGGAAATAAATGCTACATCAAAAACCTTAGAAGACGCTGAAACGCGTTTTTCCCTTCGCGCCCGACTATTCAGGCGAGATTTTCAGAGATCACAGTCTACTCATCCTGGCATGGGCCGCCCGGATAGGATTTTCAAAGACCTCAGTCACGATCAGTTGTTCAAAACTCAACAAGACCCTAATCACCACCATGCTGTGGAGGGAAAGTGGTCCAAGATTATGTAACCACAAAGAGAAGAACAAACAGAGGGAGACAAAAACATTAAAATTTCTTCCCCATGCCATTCAATTTCTGCTCGTCTTCTTTCGTGCAGAAAACGACCCTTCACACCCGCACACTAACTTTGAGACAAACCTAAATATTACCTGGGTGATTTCGTGAATCATGAAGTATCGAACGGCCAGGAAACCCCTCAGCACATCGGCACATGAATTTTTCGGCATAGAGGATTTGGACTCCTGGTTAATATAGCATCAATTCTGTTCACGATTACCTTAGTACGAATTCTTTTTCGCAGTTATGTTTCATATTTGATGCCGATTATGAAGTACTACGATTTTTGAGGGATTAATGATGAGTTGAGATTGGTGTTCAGATGAGTAAGTAGTGGTGATTAGTATTGAAGGATTTGAAGGTGTCTACTTTCAATTCTAAACCGGATTATGGCCCTGTTTGGTACATATGGAAAAGAAAGAGAAAGAGAAGGAAAATTTTCCGTCGGTACCAAACAAACCCCAAATGATGCAGTTAGCAACAAGATGTTGATTATATACAAATAGGAGAAGCTTAAGATGTTGAATTTCTATGCAAGTGACCTCCACAACTCTGTTATGCTCGAACCCTGACCTCCCACGAGAAAATGACAAGAAAATACCAGCTATGACTTCAAAATGAGAGAAATGTCACCACCACCAACTCCCTCCAACTTTTAATATAGCATCAATTCTGTTCACGATTACCTTAGTACGAATTCTTTTTCGCAGTTGTGTTTCATATTTGATGCCGATTATGAAGTACTACGATTTTTGAGGGATTAATGATGAGTTGAGATTGGTGTTTAGATGAGTAAGTGGTGGTGATTAGTATTGAAGGATTTGAAGTTGTCTACTTTCAATTCTGCACCAGGTTATGGCCCTGTTTGGTACATATGGAAAAGAAAGAGAGAGAAGGAAAATTTTCCGTATGTACCAAACAAACCTCAAATGATGCAGTTAGCAACAAGATGTTGGTTATATACAAATAGGAGAAGCTTAAGATGTTGAATTTCTATGCAAGTGACCTTCACAACTCCGTTATGCTCAAACCCTAACCTCCTACAAGAAAATGATAAGAAAATACCAGCTATGATTTCAAAATGAGAGAAATGTCACCACCACCAACTCCCTCCAACTTCAACATTTCATGCACCAGGAAGAAGAAGGACCCTACCCCTAACAATGGGACCGTTTATATTTGACAATTTTACCCCGCATAGGAAACCCAAGTCCATTACTCTCTTATCCACATGGTGGGTAGTACTAGTACTAGTACTTATCCACATGTCAATAGAGTACTCGAGTCCCACGTCCATTTTTAGGTAAGATAATTGCTAGTAGTACTTCAACGTGATTCTTCTTAGCAAAAAAAAGAATAAAAAATAGTAAAGCATTCAGAATCGCATCCATTGACATTCAAAAAGTGGAGAGAACCGAATAAAGAGCACGGCAGCCCCTGTAACACTACCATCTGATAAAGCCATACAAAGCATTTCACATACTCCATATAGAAAACTTTTATCAAGGGATCCCACATGTTATTTACACGTGGACTTTTAATATTGACTGTCCGATCTCATTTGATCTGACGAGTCGAGATTAAAAGTCCGCATGCAAAATCGTGAAGAATCTCTCATTATAAGTCGATTTTGAAAATGCACGAATCTTGTGTGTATATATATCTCTATTATAAAACAAAAAGGTGTGGGAACAAATTATTTGAACGGTTTATATTCATTTGATCCAAATGCATCCTCTCACTTTCCAGTTAAGTGTCCATGATTTTCACCTAAATCACACAACTATCATCTCCTTCCAACAAAGATGCGTAATGCCGTAGGTACGGGCTAGCATTAATATATATATATATATATATAAAGAAAATAAATTCAATATAAATTTATTATCCTTTCAAATACGAATAAATGCACGAACAGATTGATCCTTTCGTATATTCACATACAAGAAGACAAAAACCTGATTAATTGTAATGTGAAAATAACTAGTAAGAAAAAGGTTCACCAACCAACACACAAAAACTTAGCCACTAAGAAAAATAAATCAACTCTCTTTAAAGGATTAATTAGCATATTTCCCGGAAAAAAACTCCGACAGAATTATCGGCCGGAAAAAGAATCGCCGCCGGCGACTGCCCTCTGCTCCATTCACCCAAATAGAAAGAGAGAAAAAAAAGGCAGCAGAAAAATGCTCAAATGCATAGAATAAATACTTCTCCACAGTACTAATTATACAGGGATTTTAACATTCAGCTGGGAGGAAAAAAAAAACACACTTTTTCTCTTTCTCTCTCCCCAAACAAAAACCAGATTTGAAAATCCTAAACATTCGGACTCCAAAGCCCCCACAAACGCGAATTGAACAGCCCCACCACGTCCGGCAACACCTTCCTCACCAAACCCTTATTGTAATTATCCGCCGCCGCCGCCGCCGCTTCCCTCCCCACCACCACCACGGCCGCCGCCTCCACCTCTTCCGCCTCCACCTCCACCGCCACCGCCGCCGCCTCCTCTCCCTCCGCCTCATTTCCCACCAAACCCACATCAAAACTCTCCTCAATAACCTCCTCTGTCTCCTCCTCCTTTGCCTTCTCTCGCCCCCGCCGCCCGATTCTCTCTCTCCTCCTCCCCTTCCCGCTGCTGCTCCTCTTCACCTGCTCCTCGCTGAACAAGAACTCCTCAAACTCCTCTATCACTTTGTGTATCAGTTCCTTGTCGGGCGAGGAGTCCCAGCGGAACCAGTAGCTCCTGTAGCAGTCGAAGCACTCGCAATCGAAAAAGGGCGCCTTGTGAACAACACCACCACTACTGCTGCTACTACTACCCAGTAGTTTCTTGCCGTTGCTGCTTTTCTTGTTCTTTTCTTCTGCACTCGAAGAAGGGCTCGGATTGACCGAGTTCATCGATCTTGTGACCATGTAGGCCAACACTTCTTTGTCTTCGGCCGAGAGGACGGAGATTAGAGCGAGGATGGCGGCTGGTAGCAAGGCTAGGACGGAGAGGGCGTTTTGATTTTGAAGGGAATTTGATGGAGGCGTGGACGAGGATGAAGATGACGATGAAGGGGAAGGGTGGATTTTGCCTTTGTTTTTCCTCATTTTCATGGTTTTCTTGGTAGTGGATTGCTGGGTTTTCTTGTGGGTAGTGTTTTTGGTGATTTTTTGATGGGTGTGATGAGGGGATTGGGGGTTGGAGAGAGAAAGGGGAGAGAGAGAGAGGGTAGGGTTTTGTTTTTCTTAATAGGCAAGGCAGGCCTGAGAGGTCACCGTACCTTAATTTTCAGGTTAGACCGAAGATTATTCTACGCGACGAGGTGGAGCGTGCAGTGCTATTCCGCATCTTCAAAATGCGGATTTTTTTTTCATTTACTACTAGTGGTTTGTGTTTATACTTCAATGAAGTAGTTTTGTAGTTTTGCTTTAGACGAGCCTCTTAGCCATCTGATTATATCTCTTGCTTTTGAAGAGGCTTTCGAAGAGGGAGGTTGAAGAGGGAGGTCTGTGATTCGTGTCTATGAAGATATGCCGAACCTCCTTTAATTTTTCACTCACTAATTTCTTGCTAAGATTAAGTTGTCTATGGATATTTTCAAATGAAACAGACCCTCGTATTTAACTAATCCTAATTCGCTTCTTAGTTGAGATTAGCTTAGGGTGAGTTTTTCATAAAAAGTTTATTTATTGCTTAAGGACTTTACACAAGTTGTTTTCTCTAAATGGACTTTTGATTGATGTACGTGAGGAAAATGACTTGTTTCAAAATCTAAATTTTTATAAATTTTAGCCAATTTAGTCGGTTCAGACAATAGAGAAAACCCAACCTATGTGGTGTAGTTTAATTTATTTTGGGGGTGTAATTTTTGTTGTGCAAATTGAATCGGTACTAATGTACTCCATTCGTTCAGATTTGTTTGTCTCCTTTTTTACTAATACATGTCTCAAATTAATTATTCAATTTCAAAATCAATGGATCAGATTATGTAAATTTTCAAATTAATAGATCAGATTTGAAAAATAGTATGGATAATAAGTGAAGAGAGATAGAGAGAAATGTTGAAAGTGGAAAAATCTAAGAACAGATTTTTTGAAATTTTTTTTTTGAAAAGCTAACCAAACACAGCATTAGAAACTCGAAATTGAACAAGTAAATCGGGAAAGAGAGACACAGTAAAACTATGCACGAAAAAAAAATACCATCGCAAATAAAACCAACAAACGAGGCCAAGGAAAGATTTATCACTATGAAAATTATGAATAACCAATTAATTGACCCGAGTGTACACGCGCTAGAAAGGGCTATTACCATGTCTCTCGGATGCGTCTGCTGCTAAACAAAAAGGACTCTGTTTTACTGTTAGCTGAGCTATACTATCTACTAGCGGCCCAGTCCAGTAGAGAGAGGTAAACCATACTTTGATTCGCTCCCTTCATTTGTAGGAAGAATTTTTCAGGGACTGGTAGATACTAGATATCATATAGTGTTTGTTCAGCACATTCCAATCGTCCATTTGTAGTTTTGGATGGGTCGAATTTGGAAAAAGAAGAAAAAAAAAAGAGTGGCGGGGTGGGATGAGAGAAAGTTTCAATTTGAACCATCAAAAAGTATATTGGATGACTCGAATATGCCAAACAGACACCACATAAAATATACCCGTCCGACACCGAAAATTTTCTCATTTTTTAAGGACAAAGACCGACAAAGCCCTAAAGATAAAGAACAAATCTAGTAGAGAGAGGACCATACTTCGAGATTCAGCCGAAAATGCTAAATGCTGCACCGACCGTCACGCGGGATTCAGTCTGGGTCCCTCATTGATGATTCGACCTATTCGATAATTTTGAAATTATTTTTCGAGTGGTCCCGCGAAAATTAGCTCAATCTGATATATATATATATATATATATATGTGTGTGTTCGATTTAATCTTTTAATTTTTCATTCAAATATATCCTATAATCTGAATAAAAAATTAAAAAATTGGATCGATCGCCTACACGTATTGAATTGAGCTAATTTTGACCGGGTCCAAACCACTCAAAAATTTATTTCGAAATTATTAAACGGATCAAATCATTCGCGCGGGATCCAGAATAGACCCCGCATGACAAGCGGTGTACCTTTGGTCGATGCCCAAAGAACGGTTCTGATATTAGTCCAGTTTTTAGACGGAGAACTTGCGCTCCACACAAATGACTAGGTTTCGATTCTTGAGTTGTGAATTCTTTTGTCCCGACACGAATGACCTGCTCTCGATCGGATTATAGGAGAGATTAGTAGAGACGACACCTCTGAGTCTCTGACTGTCTAAAAAAACAAGAATGCTACTGACACAACGATTCAAACACAACAACTTACACAACCTCTCACATGCATGTGGAACCCACACATAGTAGTATGTGTGGAGCCCACATGTATGTGAGAAATTATGTTTGGTGTTGTATTTGAATTGTTGTATGAGTATCATTTTTGAAAAACAAACAGTATATACTACTACTTTTATTTTTCACACACGCACTGTTGAATGGATCCGGAAGAATGGTCTTTTCTCATTTTCAGGATATAAACTGTGCGTTTTCATGATGGCTCATTGCAGGGGAACTGGAAAACGACAACCGACCAAAAAGGCTTTGTTTATTAAAAGCACATATACTAGTGCATACCATAATTTGAGTTCCCAATGATAAAATAAAGGGGAAATTATATTAAGCCCCCTTGAACTATCACCCGGTGGCACTTTGCCCCCCTTAACTTTAAATTTTAACACTTAACCTACTTGAACTATTCATAATTGAAATCCCCTTAACTCTGTTAATAGATTTAATGAAGTTACATAATTACCCTTACCAATTCCTTCACTAAATCCACCACTGGCATCACCTTCCCCAGCTCCTCCGCCTCCCTTTTCGAAATCCTTCTCCAGCCCCGATCAATCAATCCACAACAATGGGGTATCTCCCTCTACCCCCAGACCTCTCCCTCCCCCAAACCGTCCTCTTCACCCAAACCATTTTCTTCTCCGGCATCGGCAATTCGACTTCATTGCCCACAAGATCTCCCAGACCCTCGTCTCCCCCGGCGTCCGCTCCTCCTTTATCTCCCCCTTCGACACCCTCCATCACCACGCCAAGCCCTCCATCTTCCCCACCCACAAATATTGGTATGAATCCACCCTCACATCCCACGCAGTTTCCACGGATTCTCCGCAAAGCTCTCACCTATACAAGCCAAAACGCTCCAATCCCTCTCCGATATAGTCGCCGTTATACGGAGCAAATCCGGAAGCATCTCACCAAAAAATCGAGTTTCTTTGATTAAAAACCACTTACAGTGCCAGGTTATTGAAGGAGTAGGATTTCGGGTCGGATTTTGAGATAGGGGTTATAGATATAGGGATTTGGTGTCGATATCATCGTCCTGAACAACAAGAGCGACTCAACGGCGAGGAGTTGTTGAGGCTGGTGCCATGCGCGAAGGCTTAAGGGGCCCACTTGATCAGCGTGATGTCGAGCGAGACGAATGGGCTGGTGGCGGTGTGTGATTTGAATGTGTATTTGCCGCTGGAGAGGGAGCTGTGCCCGTTCGACCTTGCGCTGGTGATGTCGACCAAGATCCTGATAGTGTTTGGGGACACGGCAACGGTCGCCATGAATTTGATGAGGAAGGAGTACGTCGCGAATCACCCTGCCGGGAGGATCGGGATCGAAGAGCTTGATTTTCAAGGTGAGTGTTTTTGGGTTTGATACAACTACTGGATGAATTTGAGGGGATGGCTAGTGATAGAGAGCACGCAAGGTAGTGGTGCCGGCAGTGGCGATGGTAGAGTTCATCGGAGAAAATGATTAAGAAAAGAGAAATGGAATTGAGAAGACAAGGAAGAGTGAGAAGAATTTGATGTTTGAACGTGTTGTTTCATTCATAGGAGGGCAATATCGAACTTTGGTTTCAAATTTGACGTCAAGTAGAAATTTTCCATCCAAAACCCTAACGGATGGCAAACGGAAGGTCTTAGATTGAAGTCAAATAGTAGTTTAAGGAGGTTAAGTGTTAAAATTTAAAGTTAAGGGGGGCAAAGTGCCACCGGATGATAGTTCAAGGGGGCTTAATATAATTTCCCCTAAAATAAATAAAGAATCACCACCACGGCATCCCCACTATCTCTTCCTTTTCCCCATTTTTCCCGCTTGGCACTAGAAAGTAGTATAAGTAGTAGGGAAAATGCTATGATGCTCCCAAGTGGTACGAGAGCATCATACTCTCAATGAATTACAGGTAACATTTACCATTCACTAAGGTAACACTTACCATTCACTAAGACAAAACATACAAAACTTGTGTGGTAAGTTTTGCCTTAGTGAATGGTAAGTGTTGCCTTAGTGAATGATAAGTGTTGGCTGTTCTGTGGTAAATAATCCTCTGTTTTTAGGTCAAAACCGCCTTGTTTTTAACAAAACCATCCTATTTTTAGTTTTTGATTTTGATCTAAGGGCTGTGATTTATTTATTTTCAATCCAATGGCTGTAATTCATTGGGAGTATGATGCTCCCACACCACTTGAGAGCATCACAGAAGTTTTGTAAGCAGTAGTGTACTGATTTTCATACTCTAGTTTCACATCATCACATCACATCATATCATAAAAGGAGAAATTTGATTTGATTTAGAGCTTCAATTACACACCGTAATAAAAACCCTAAGAGACACATTTAAAAAATAATTGAATAATAATCTGCTTAGCTCATAGCATCAGTAATATAATAATCAATATTTTGTTTGGTTTAGCGTTTGAAAAACTTTTTGAAAAATAGTAGGGGTAATAAGTGGAGAGAGATAGAGAAAAAAAAGTTGAGAGTAGGGGGAATCTAGAGGGAATTTTTTAAAAAATACTTTTTAAATTCTAAAGAGAACAAGGCATAAAAGTGAATAATCAAAATTTGCCACGTTAGCTTTTGATTATTCACTTAGAAAGTTGCTAAAGCTAGCAATGTGAAGTCACACATTGTACACATTGCTAACTTTAGCAATATTTTGATTTTGATTATTACATTGTAGATGCTTTAAGGCTTACAACTCATTATATAAGGAGCAAACCCTAACCCTAGTTGAAAAACGGAAAAAAAAAATACTAATTTTGGAAAAACCCAAAATTATTATAAATTCAGAAAATATAGAAAAATCTAAGACTTTCTCCAAAAAGAACGGATTGAAACAAAAACTCCTACCCAAAGTTCCTCCATAAAGAAAACAAATATTTCTTAAAATGGTAAAATTACCCTTTCAGAGGCCTAAACGCCTTCAAACGGTTAAAAAGCACATGGCCAAAAGGCAATGTGTCTTGATCGTTGGGCCGTTTCGGTTCGAACCTAGGTAAGCCCGACTTCTAATTCCATCACCGCATATTTAAAATTTAACACAATATATTTGTTGAATTATAAGTACAT
>BPLS01000225.1:266583-289992 GCA_019656275.1 Rhododendron kiyosumense | reverse complement strand
TTTCAAACATATTTATTGAAAAACTAACATAATAAGTTTTCGAGATTTATAGACCATAGAACCTTGCTTAATAAGTTGAACACAATTTGTTGAATTATAAGTACATTTTCAAACATATTTATTGAAAAACTAACATAATAAGTTTTCGAGATTAATAGGCCATAGAACCTTGCTTAATAAGTTGAACACAATGCTAGTCGTCACTTCAGTCAATTCACTGTCTAGCAGTCGATATGTCATTTTCATCGACATGATAACTATTTTGAGTTTACACTACATGGGCTGGGACAGTGCACTATGAACGATTTTTGTGACAACCCAATCTAGTCATTTAACCAAATTGCTCTAGTGAGAAACAAATTGCTCAAGCACGAAAACACACATAACCAGCGAGGCTAGAAAACAAAAGTAACCAAGCCTTTCCAAAAGGAGTAGCATCCCATCACACACGCCTACCAAACTCAATGGCATGAGCCATGAGTGATGACAATACTTACTCCAAGTTTCTAACTACCCTAAAAGAGCTAACATGGTAATTTTCCGAGTTGTCTTCCTTGTCAAATGTCCATTGTTGGCTACAACGGCATAAACATCTTTGATCTCGTACTCACTTAAAAGTTTAAGCCGATGAGACCGCCCCAAATGTTCCGTTCTTACTTTGTGCGCATGTGTTTTTGAGTTCCCACGTGTACCAAGTCATAGAATGTGAAAGTAGAACCAATTTCCAATTATAAGAGAATAAGCTTAAACTCAAGTAAGATTAAGCTCATCTACTACAGAAGAAATGGTTACTCAGGAAATTGATACTAACAGTTCTGAATTCAAACAACACGGCCAACTTAACAAGAAGAAAACCCAACAAAATTCATACGGGTAGAACTGCTCTGACTAGGTTTCGGAAAACAAAAACACCCCACAAAGTACCTGCGATGAACGCCACGAAAACAAAATCAATCAGATTTCTTGTCTGTGACCCGGGAATTATCTGCAGCTGCGAAACGCTTGTCCTCTGCAGTTTTCGCAAGTATCTCGTCCCTCTCTCGGAAATATATCTCAAACGCCTTTGGAAGGAATCGAGGAATCAAGAAACCAAAGAGATTGATGGAAAAGTAGATCAGATTGGCAACTGCTAGAGTTCTCCCAAACCAATACCATCCAATATCCTGCACCACCAAACATTTTTATTAGGACCCACTCTGCCAGTTAGCAAATAAAAGGTTATTCCCACATGCAATTCCATACTCATACAGATTCTCAGATCATATGACCATTTCAGATTTCATTTTCCTTGCCAAAGCATATATATGTTAGCAAGACCTCTCAAAAAATGCTCTTCAATGACCCGTTAAATCTGTAGCCAAAAATAGTTTTTGTTAATTCTTGAGCCATGTTTGCCACATAACCAATAGGCATTGCTGTATTTGAGGTTCAAATCTGCAAGAGTTGTTCTTATCGATCCAATGCCTACGATTAGGTTAAACCAAAAAATTGATTTGGCGCTGGAGCAACTTCAGAAAATAAGATCATAAGAGCAGGCGAACTAATGTGCTAATCAGTTGCGAAAGACAAATTTGGCTTGTGAACAACAGAATAGTAGCTCCACTAGTGAGCTAAAGCTATTGCCAAATTTCAGCAAAGCCATTTGTTGTTCCAAATTTCGCAAACTTTCCACATCACCATGAATGCATTGATCCAACCATAGAGAAAGGGCAGTAGAACAACATTGATATTTCTTTGCATCTTGACACTCTTGCAACTTCTTTTTTTTTTGGGAAATTTATTTATTTTTGGGGAAATGACACTCTTGCAACTTGCACCCACAACAAGTCAAAAAACGTTATCGCTTAGCCAAAATATCTGGAACCAATGCCAATAAATGGCTTCAGTTCTGAAGAATTCAATAAAACCAACGGCGATGCACCAAGAAATAATAGCGGGAGTTCATCCTTTTTTTTTGCTCGGCATGGGAGTTCATCCTTTATGACAGTTCTTGGCAAAATGGGCTTTCTGTAGATGAAGTATTAGAATATATGAGGATTTGGGCATACAAGAAAGATCAGTTATGCAAATGAACACTCACCTTGAAAGGGGCATTGGCAGGTAAAGCTTTGTTGAACCACACATCCTGTATCCAATCAATGATAACAAAGATCCTCCTAATAGTATACAGCAGCGGAACCAATGCCCTCACGGGAGGGGAAAATACCGCTAACCCACTGATCACATTCTCGGTTAGAATCTGACACGCAAGCAAGAACAAGTGGGGCGCCGCGGATCGCACCGCATGATCATCACCTCTAGCAAATCCACCCAAAACATAAGCAAGTGGCAAAAACAGCCCTATTGTCGTTCCCACCACCACATATGCGCGAAAGAGTCCACTTCCTTGGAAGATTTCAGGTGATCTAGCAGCGGTACCATATGACGGGAAGGCTAGTCGTGATAGGGCGATGAAATAGGCTGTGGCAAGGACTGGAAAGATTAGGTCTATGAGGGGGACAAGACCGCTGGCTGAGAAGACCATTATGAAGGCCACTAGTTGGAGTTCAACCACGCGGAGTGAACCCATTGTGCCTCCCATTGCTACCTGGCTCCGCTGCTGACCATGCTGTAGGGGCTTTTGGTTGGTGTCCATAGTGGTGGTTTCATCGGGCTTAGAACGAGGAGCAACGGCTAGGGATATGCCTGACATTTTTCTTCTGCTTGGTTCTAGTCTGTTGACTCTGCTGGATTTTCTCAAGGGTTCAAAGGAAGAATTTTTAGATACTCATCTAAGAAGAGATGAAACTTGAAACCTGGAAAGGGAAGGTACTTCTTAGGCATACAGAGAAAACAGCATCTTCATGTCCATCCATAGATAAACTAGCATTTAGATGCAATATTTACTAGTGATCACAACCAACCAAAACAATATAAACATAATCTATTTTTGCTATTGACATCCACTACGTAGTGTCGGATTGGGTTCCTTCTCCTTCATTCTAAAATCCCACACAAACTCTCTTTCACACACACACACACACACTTACTTTTACACGTGCTCGTGAAGAAAAAGGGGCCCACACAGACACACTTACACACACTCTCACAAAGGGACAGGGGTCTACACACTCTGCACAGCCCCCTCTCCCCTTTTGTCTGTGTGTGTGTGTGAGTTTGTGTGTGATTGAAGTGTTCCTTCTTAGATAGGATTGTCATGTGAGGTGGACACATGGCTTATTTTCGAGACGAGAATCATGTGATGTGGGCATGCGGCTATGTGATAGGCTGCAGATATACGATAACTTCATCCATAAGGAGGACAAAAAAACGTACCTAAAGAGTGCATTTCCAATATAATTAGACCTTGGATCCAAAAAAAAAGCTAGAAAACCAATGACCTTTAACCCACAAATAATTCAAAAGGCCTGATATTCAAAATGTTATCGGCGTAACTAATGAGCCGGTGATACGCTGCGCAGGGACAGGTAGGATGAAGGAAATGAATGTACACGAGTGACTAGTACAGAAGAAACGTATCCAGATCAAAATGACTTCAATTTAAGTTCGAAGGGGAACAGGGGATTCAAATGCCCAACAATTCAAACAATGGCTTAACAAGCCTAACAATTCTAACAACAAACTGAAGCTCTTGGGGACAAAATTGCTTTGCATCCACCCTTCTGCTAAATCCCGCGTCGAAAGCCAAAATTTGGCTTCGACTTTGACAACTGCCAAACTTGACTCATCATGTAAGCAATTTGATTTACATACTTAATTAGATGAGTTTAATTTAATCTAAAGATCTGACTTTCAATTTGATTTGCATACTTAATGAGACGAGTTTAATCTAAAGATCTGGTTTTGAGATTGTAACGAAATGGCACCAATCCGGTGCGGTAGCATTGTTTTTTCTTTGCAATGTAGCAAAGCTATTTGGCAATGTCATTTTAGCACCAACGGATGATGAACTTGCTCCTAACCTAACAACCGAAGAGGAAGTGAAGAGTTCTTGTGTACTTCTGTGATTCAGTAAAAAAAAACATCTGAAAAGAATCCCAAGGGGTTGACCACTTGGCCTGGACTTAAGGATTTGCCGCCTCCAATTTTGCTTGCCAATAATTCCTAGGGTCACCTCACCCCACGTATAAGAGTGTGAAACGGCTGTGGAATGGGCTATATGAAATCGTCTGAGGTTCGCGCAAACTGGCCGGGACAACTTACATTACCAAAACAAAAAAATTCCACACCAAGCAGAAAAACTTTACATAAACGTGGGATCTGAATTTACGAGACCAATAAAGGAAGAAAGAAAGAAAATAATGAAGGGATTCTTACTGGTTAAACGAACTCGAACACGAAAGAGTGCAGATTCGAGAGCAAAGCTAACAGGGGGGGTAAAGAAACAGAGGGATTAAAATGGTCGTTTTTGTGGCCAAAAATTGGGCAGAGCCTACGTTGTCTTTAACGGCTTTTACAAGTGTAGCTTCCCCGTGATGACACGTGTAGGCCTGTCGATTTCGAGTTGACACGTATCGGGCTTACGACTCGGGTGGAGTTTCGAGTTTATCGGTTGAGTTGTGGAGTGTAATAAGGCAAACCTTTGAGATCAGCAAAGAGGTGCTCATAACAATAAAACTATGGGTACGCCATTTGGTGGAACCCATTTGTTCACCGCAATCCGTGGGATGCCATTTCGGAGTTTCACACTGTTTTATTTTGTTTAAAATATTTTTATAAGGATCACTGTATAAAAAAATTAGCTCAGTTGGACATCGGTAAAGATTTGGTCAATTCAATGCCCAATGACTGAAAATCGAGCAAAGGATTGGTCAAACTCTTACCGATATTTGTTTGAGCTCATTTTTTCACAGAGGCCCTCAAAGAATGTTATAAAAGAATTAAGCTGTTCCGATTATTTGTATAAGACCCCAAAGTGGATCCCAAGAGATGCAGTGTACATTTGGTGTGCACCAAATAATGTGTCCATAGTAGGCCTCGTCGCATAATCCTTCGAATGGCACTCCCACTCAATTTTTTTTTGTTATCTTGGCTCTCAATTTTAGCTCTCACAAATTTTAATAGTTTGAATTTTTCTCAAAAATGCTTTCGTGCACTTGCACACAGATTATCTGAATGCGAAGGGGTGTGCTGATTATTATGGTAATCTTTATAATTGTAACATAGATTGAAAAGCACTCAAATAGGCAATTTAATTTAATTTAATATTTTCCCCAAACAAAGAATATTATTGGCATAGTTTTCTTTTTCTTTTTCATTTATATATATATATATATTTATTTATTTATTGTACTAAAGCATGTGATGGTAATATATATCATGTATCTCCCTTTTAAACGGTTAGAAGTGTTCGAATCAGTTTACGAACATTTCGACTAATCTCCTCTCGGGTCCAATCAAAGATAGACCATCCACGCTGGGGCTAAGGAATTCACAAAAAATTACTTTCTTGCGGTTTGAGCCCACGAATTAAACCTGATCAATAATATGGAAAGCAAACACACCAACCAACCGGACTAACCCTCGGGCTATCCCGTATCCTATAGTCAATCATGGTTAAGAATTAACAATTAGTAACAACTAACAAGCCAAGACGGCAAGACAATTCAAGTGTTTGGTCCAACAATTTCCCAACCCATCTTTTCCTACCAAAAAAAAATCATCTTTCTCCGTTTCATTTCAAACATTCAGTAAGCAACAGAATCAGAGCATCTCTCTCTTTTTGGCAACACCATAACCTCTAAGACCCACTCACCATCCATTTTTCATTTCATGAGTTTGGGTACTCTGTATCTCTCTGTATTATTTGGTAACAAAATTAAGCCAATGGTTGCTCATCGTTGTCTAGGCGGCTTAACATCAAGAACAAAAATGGCAAAGGTATCAATCTCTCCTTTTCTCCTTCGTCTCTTCTCTTCAGGCCTCCCAGTTTTGGATTTTGTTGAGAGTAAAGATGTCAAATGTCTCTGAAGTATTCAGTTTGTGTCATCTTGGTCCATGTTGTTGGAACATTTTTCCATTTATCTCTTTTAAAACCAGTTCATGTTAAGGAAGGGTTTTCATTAAGTTGTTTGTGGCGACCAACAAATCTATTTTTAGAGCGGTCGCTGAGTGGCATTGTGGAATAGTCCACTCCGGACCCAACACGTACTAATTTTGTCATTTTGGCATCTTAGGGTTTAAGTAGGGACCACAGGGAGGGGTTGATGTATAGATCAGCTGAATCAAGCATTAGAGTGCAGATGAATAGTGTAATGTTTTTTTTTTTTTTTAACAGTAAAGAAAGTAATATTTCATTACAGATAACAAAATATTACAAGAGGAAGGAAATAATAAAAAAAAAAGGATAGAAAGCAAATGCATCACAACGAACGGAACGCATCCCAATCGACACCCAATCCGCCGGCTAATCACATGCCAGTATGCCACTACCTACCCAACTCGAGATTGGCAAGCTGTCAATCAAATGGGCCAATGTAATGTTGTGAGCATCTGTGAGTGTATTTTAGAACTCCATTTGAGCTAATATTGGTGATGCAGTACACTTCAGTCCATGATGAGGATACACATCTTTATTTGAGGTGGGATTGGTCTCAGGTGTGAATCAAGGTGCTATCAACTTTTATGACACCTGTGTACACAAGATTTTATCCCGAGTTTGAAATTGCGTCACCGCTAGTGGACGGTGATATTAGTTTTTCATCGTAAGAAAATGAGATTTTACTTAAAAAAATTTAGGATTATCGTGACTCCTGCCGTACCCCTTTCGTCCACCCTCCACTCCAGTGGTCTACAACTACTACCTATCACAGATCGAAGAACACGAAGTTGCTAGCCCTACTGATACGTTCAACTCGATTCAGCTAAATAGATGGCGTTGGTCGATTACATTCCTGTTTCCCTCAAAAAAGCAAAACAACCCCATGGCCGTGTGATTGAAGAAATGCACTTGCTTGTCAGAACTAGGGGTGTAAACGAGCCGAGCCGAGCCGAGCTTCAGCGAGCTCGAGCTCGGCTCGAGCCTTAACGAGCCGAGCCCTTAACGAGTCGAGCTTAGCCATTTACTAAACGAGCCTCTTTAATCGAGCCGAGCCTCCCTTAACGAGCCGAGCTTTTGTCAAACGAGCTGAGCTCCACTCGGTTCGTTTAGTAAACGAGCCCAATACTTGAGCTCGAGCTCGGCTCGTTTACTAAACGAGCCGAGTCGAGTCGAGCCTTAAAGAGCCAAACTCGTGAGTAGCTCGGCTCACTTACAGTCCTAGTAAGAACCACGGTTGGTCCTAGTGTGGGTGGACTGGCTTCTGAACAAGCGAGTTGTAATTTATCCAAAAAACAAGCGAGTTGTGCGCGGTAGATGAAATCTACCACCGATTTTTTTCTGCCTCATTGAAGAGGACTTCAAATTTTCTCAAGCAATGTAGAAGGAAGAAATGAGCGCCGAGCTCAAACATAAAGAACACCGTTGAGAAATGCGCGGGATTACCATTGCCAAAAATAAAAGTTACAACTATGGAGAACAATTATTACTGCCATGATTCCACTGTGACAAACCAAACACATATACTTTGAACCCACCTTTCACATTTCTGGAGAACAATTTACAGCCACTTTGGAATAGGAAAAATTCATGTGCTTTGCTCCCTTTTTGTCACCAAGTACCCGCAACGCAATGTGGCACGTTTTTATTGGACGGCCATTTTGGGTACAAATAGCTCCTACAAATTAAAAAGTGGAGAATGTTTTATACTCCTCCTCATCTAGCATTACTTCCATTTTTTCGGACCGAATTGGCCTGAAATTCCCTCTAGCACTGAATTTGGGCACCTTCACCCTTCTTTCTCGCGCAGAGAAAGAGCAAAAAGAAACAGAGTTCGACTCAAGACCAAGCAGAGAATTTACAAGAGCAGATAAACGAAGGAACCAACGTCGAGAACACAAACGAAGAAAGCAACAAAAAGCAAAATCCTTACGGAGTGATTGTGTTGGGAGTCTATATGCATTGCCAAGGATGCGCAGATACAATTACGAAGTACCTCAGAGGCTCTGACGGTATTGTTTTCGATCAAATCATCATTTAGCAACGAAATACATGTATAGATCGATAAATTTGGTTGAATGATTGTAAACTCGAGTAGATTGTTAATGTGCAAATTTTTTGGGTTTTTTTTTTTTTTTTTGACGATGTTTCAGGTGTTGAACAAATCGAGATTGACTTGAAGAATCATAAGGTAACCGTGAAGGGTAAAGATGTTGATCCGGAGAATGTAGTGGAGAGGCTTCGAAAAAAATCCAACAAGCACGTCAGTCTTATCTCTCCCATTTTGGAAGGGAGGAAAGAAGAGAAAAAAGAAGAGGTATATCGCGATTTCATACTATATGTAGCATTGTATATTCAATAGTACACACATGAATATGAAAATAGTCCGATGATGGACCGAGAGACAGATGAACTCCCGACGACCTCTATTCAAAATTTGAAGAATTTACTTGGTAATTGCAGTCTAAGGTGGTAGAAGCAGTGCTCAATATTTACATGCATTGTGAAAGTTGTGCAGCCGATATCAAATATAGCATTCACAAGATGCAAGGTATATCTCATGTTAGATGGAAGTTTTGAAATAAGCCAATTAATTCCTTCTGTCGTGTATCTTCGATTAATGAAGCCTCATATGCTATATGCTTCATCGGTAAATTGTTAGGGGTGCTCACTGTGGAGACAGATATGAAAAACTCGCAAGTGATTGTGAAGGGAGCGTTTGATCCGAAAAAGCTCGTGGATTTCATCAACAGAAGGGCGGGGAAGAATGCGGTGGTTGTCAAGCAAACGCCGGATAAGAAAGAAGACGTGAAGGGGAAGAAAGGAAAGAAAACCGAAAGCGAAGGGGATCAGATATACCCACCAGGACTTGTTTATGCTCCTCAGATTTTCAGTGAAGAGAATCCTAATGCGTGCTCTGTGATGTAGAATTCAGAATTGCCCATGTAAATATCAGGTGCGATTCAAAGTTTGAGAAATTGGATCCTTGGCAATGGCAGGAGCTCTGTCAAAACCTCCAGCAAAATAGAGCCCACTAGACACCTTAAAATAAATTATGGTCCACGTAAATTAGTCGGACACCCGGTTGTAAAAGCAAAAACCTTGAGATAGCGGAAATGTTTCTGATCGAAAGGTTTATATCGTTTTCTTTTGGTTTAGCGATTAGGGGTGTTTTGGTCAGCTTATCTACCGCTAGACTGACCCGTTGCCACATCCAATCAAAAGTAGATCATCTACGTCGGGAGTGCTTTTTTACTGATTGATTCTAAAAATCTAATTTTGATCAATTATGTAAGAAGTAAACCCACAAACGAACCGGACTAGCCTTTGAGTACCAACACTAGGGGTGTAAACGAGCCGAGCCGAGCCGAATATTGGCATGTTCGAGCTCAGCTCGATCAGAATTCGTCTGGCTCGAGCTCGGCTCGAGTTCGAATCTAGCCGAAAAAGTTCGACTCGAGCTCGGCTCGATAAGCATGTTCAAAGTTCGGCTCGGCTCGTTAGTATTCGGTTTGAAATAAACGAGCCGGCTCGGCTCAAATTCGAGCTCAAATTTGTCAACTTTTCAGCCTTAATATTAAAAAATTGGCTAAACAAGCCGAGTCGAACCGAATATCGGCATGTTCGAGCCAAGCCGAGCCGAACCTATATATTTCGAGCTGAACAAACCTGTTCGCAAATCTATATATTGGCATATTCGAGCCGAGCCGAGACAAACCTGTTCGCGAACCTGTTCGAGCCGAGCCCTACTAGGTTCGAGCTCGGCTCGTTTATCAAACGAGCCGCAAAATCGAGCTCGAGCTCGGCTCAAGCCCTACTAGGTTCGAGCTTGGCTTGTTTATCAAACGAGCCACAAAATCGAGCTCGAACTTGGCTCATTTATCCTTCGAACCGAGCCACTACCGAACCGAGCCGAGCCGAACTCAACTCGCGAGCTGCTCAGCTCATTTACAGCCCTAACCAACACCACATCTAATTTCCCCCACATTTTTGTGTAGAACTCCACATGGGATGTGGACGTGTAGGTCCAATAATGACATCCAAAAAGTCTACGTCCACCCTACCCTTTTATCGCTCACTTCATTGCACTCAATTTCATCATTTAAAGTGTTTTGAAAGGTTTAATCGCACTCAATTTCATTGTTCAAAGTGTTTTGAATTGTCCAAATTTTAAAAAACTATTTCAAGAAAGAATTAAATTCTTTTCTGAAAGAGTTTTTTTAAAATCTGAACTATTAATTATCAAGACGGACAGTGAAATTAAGAGAACGTTAAAACCGCACGGTGAGTGTAACACCGCTGTAATTACATGTTTGTTTTGACCTGGTCAACATTATCAGGGGAGTGCCATTAAACAAATCCTAGGCATCTGTGACCAGCAAGTTGCAGGACCATTCTTGGGGACCCCCACCACAGTAAGAGTATGGGAGCCGGGGGGGCTGCTCCCCCCTTGCAGCTCTCCTTGCTGCTACCCGGCCTTTTCGGGCCCACTCCGGTCTCGTTTCGATAATCGGAAACGTTCACTTTGTAGAGCTCGTCGAGTAGAACAATCATGTCAAAAATCAGCTTGATTGGATATCATTAAGTACTTGATCGGAACCTTTTTATCTTAAAAAGAATGGATCTGAAACACTGGATCAAAACCATTGTAACCCATAGACCGAGAGTTATATGGGCTCCGATCAGGTACTTAATGATATCCAATCAAGCTGATTTTTGACATGGGTGTTCTACTCGATGAGCTCTACAAAGTGAACGTTTCCGATCATCGGAGCGAGACCGGAGTGGGTCCGGAAAGGCCGGGCAGCTGCAAGGGGGAGCAGCCCCCCCCCCCCCTTTCCAAGAGTATGCACTATATAGTGTCATCTCTCATCACTGTCATGGGTGGATTAAAAAGAATTGTGAATTTCAATTTCCCTTCTTATCTTATTGGAAATTTCAATTTCCCTTCTTATCTTATTGGAAATTAATTTTCATGCTTCATTTTTATTAATGATGTTTTAATTTTAACCATGAACAAAGTAAAATACCATTAGTAAAAAGTAGAGCACGAATATCAATTTCTTATTGTGTTTTGTTAAATTGCCAAACTCGCCCTTGGAGTTTTCCAATTCAACAGCTAAACCTCACCTCTCCATTACATTACAGGTGATCTGAACCCGTCCCGCCATTTTCTGAAAATCAGACTCCTCGTAAACCACCCAGAACGTTACACCCGTACGAAAATTTATATAATGCCCTTCCGCAACCAACCGCTATGCGGTGCCCGAGGCTCTTCTTTATCACATATTGTTATCGGACCCAAGAGAAAATGTATGGATCCAAACAAAATATGTGGTGAAGAAGGTCTTGAGGTTCCAAGTGGCCGTGTCCCAAGGGCATTGAATAATTACTATGTTCATACATTGCCAAAGTGTCCGTCAACATATCCAAAATTTATTTGGTGGTTGTCCTAGATCCTTATCCATCACAGATATTTGTACTTAACAGCTCTGTTTTACCGTTCTACTCAATCTCATTATTCATCTCGAAAATTAATGGTTTAGACTCTACCCTCTCGGAAATTAATGGTCTAGACTCTAGAGCAGTGGGGTAGACTTTTTGATATCTGGGTCTCAGGTTCTCTACCCACCCAGGTGTAACATTAGTTTCTGCACGTGACTACTCTCTCCCGCGTGCAGGATCTATCTGTTTTAATCTCCAACCAATCTCTCTCTCCCTCTCTCTTCTGCAACTCCTCCATTTCATTGTGACATAATAAAAATGAAAAGAGAAATCAAGAAACAAAAATTTCCCAATAAAAAATGAAAAATGGGAAAACTGATATGCGATTCCACGACTTTCCTCGCCGATTAAATCCCATGGCGGGACGCGAACTCATCTCCCTAGCCAATCGAAGACATTGACCAGTCAACCGCTACATGGAAAAACGTGTCCAATTTAGAAGACCGGCAGAAGCTGCATTTAGATAATAGAAAATGCTAATTCTCGTCCATTAGGGTTATGTTTGTTTCGACATAAAATGTTTTACAATGTAAAATGTTTTTTATGTAAAATATTTTTAAAAAAAATAAATTTTAAACTTTTATTTTTTGATGTTTGGTTAGCACTTGAAAAATATTTTCAGAAATCGACAAAATAGTGTAGAGAGAGAGGGGGGCTTACACGGTAGAGAGATCTGAGAATATTGGAATTGAATGTAAATCGGGACTGACGATCGAGGAAACTGAGTAATGAGAATTGCAGTAGAAAGCAGCGGGTTCATTTCTGAAAATAACTTACGAAAGCTTTAAGACTAAGTCATTTTCATCAAAGTAATGAAAAATATTTTACATATAAAATGTTTTTCTTATTTTTTATACAACCAAACACCGGAAAATATGTAAAATATTTTACCGGAAAATATTTAAAGCCCAAACAAACGGAGCCTAGGTGTAGAATAATAGGTAGAAAGTGTATCGATATCGGAAAAAATATGTTAATATTCGTGAAATATGTATCAACATCCGAACTTATTTGTCATTATATACTTATTCTCTTCTACCTAGTAAGTTACCAAAACCATTACACAATACACGAGATGTGCACCGGAGTGTCTGGGACATCTCTCGGAGCCACACAAATGAGTGGAGACATTCAATTTGCTTAAATAAAAATGTTTTTAAAGATCTCAAAAAGTGAGTGGCTCAATTGATTATTGGTAATAATTATTTTTATTCAGGTTTTGGTCATTGAATTCATGGATAAAAAATTAAACAAGCTTTACCGAAATCTGACAGAACTAAAAATTAGAACCCTTGAAAAAAGTAACTTAAACAATGTTACAGACACATTCAGTGTACACATGGGGTACTCATAACCAAATGGGCTTGTAGCCCAGCGGTTACCCCTTGGTACTCCCACAAGGGAGGTCAGGGTTTGACCATCGGTATGGACACTTAAGGTTTAGGACTATAGACAAATTATGGATCCCCGGTGGATTAATTAACTAACTCCCCCGCATTATTTGGTGAAGTGTGTGTGGGGTCTCAACTTTTACAACTGTGCAAAAGTAGATGTAACGTTACATTTATTCCTGTGACAACAAAAATCAATCTGCACTCACACTCATTTTATGCACATAATTACGTAGGCACACAAATAGAGATAATCCATGCCCCTTCGCCACCCTAAGTGTGTGGATTTTGGACATCAAAAAATGCTTGATTCATCAAGGATTCTGTAGACCCCACCTACATCTCTAAATTAAGCATGTGAATCTTACATGATTTGTGTTTTCCCTAAATTAGATAGACTACATATTAATGATAATAATTAAATTATTCCGATCTAACCTTGTTCTTCTAAAAAAGCCAATGGTTTTCCCGTAAAAAATGAGCCAAACAAACCCAAAAAAAATGAAAATAAGCTAATAAGCCAATTGTTTCGTCTTTATTAAAAAAAATTGGATTTCGGTCAAAAAAATTTACTTTTTAGATTCCTCTTATCATGACAATGCAATAATCCCCAAAAAATTGATAATAAGACAAGTGATACGAAAAAAATTTGAATAAGGACAAAAAATAAGCCACTTTAGCTTATTTATCCAAACACCCTCTAAATAGCATTTTAGTTTTTTTTTTTTTTTTAATTGAGACGAATGACTTTTCGAAAAATTCATGTTTTAAGCGATTACCATTCGAAAACCAACCAGAACGTTACAATCTGTACCAAACCGTTTCTGGCCACGTGGCCAACGACATAGCTGGCTATCTCATAAAAAAGGTTCCCCACCCACCCAGCTTACGTTAGCGTCCACACGTGTCTATTCTCTCCCGCGTGCTGGATCTATCCGTTAAGCCCTAATCTCTCTCTCTCTCTCTCTCTTCCCCTGTTCAACAACTCCATTGATTGAAAACAAAGAACAAGAGAAAAAATTCAAGAACCAAGCTTTCCCCAATAAACCAAAAAAAAAACCCAAATGGGAAAACTGATATGCGATTCGACGGCGTCGTCGCCGGTAATCCCCTGGCGCGACCCCACCTCCTCTCCCTCCCCCATCCCCGCCGTTGACCAGTCAACCGCCGCCTCCACCTGGGACAACGTCTCCGGTCTAGAAGACCAACAGAAACGCCACCTCACCAGACTCCACCACAAGGGCGTCCTCTGGAAGCCCCCCGGTTACAACAACAGCAACGCTAACGGAGATGGTAACGGCGATGATGACGTGGAGGGGGTGGTGTTCAGGCTGAGCCACGGGGGGGACGTGGAGGCGGACGGGAACTGCCTGTTCACGGCGTCGCAGAGGGCGATGGGGCTGAGCAAGGGGAAGGTGGACGGGAGGGAGCTGCGGCGGAGGACGGTGAGGAGGTTCTTGGAGGAGAGAGAGAGTTCTGTTGGTGAGGAGGAGAGAGAGGCGATTGATGCGGCCATAAAGCATATGTATTATCCGGATCTGAGGTGCGGGTGGGGGGTCCACGTGGTGCAGGAGGTGAAGATGTTGGCGAGGAAGGAGGACAGGGAGGGGCTGGATAAGGCCATTGAGGAGCTCGTTGATCTTGGAATGCAACGGTGAGTTTCTTTATTTTCTAGATCTGTTTTTTGGTCAAATGGGTATTTCAGATCTTGCATCCGTTATTGTGTTTGCTTAATCTGGGAATGCAAAGGTAAATTTCTTAGATTTTTGTGTGTGTGGATCTGTTTGGTCAAGTGGGTATTTCAGATCTTGAATTTGTTGTTGTGTTTGTTAATCTTGGAATGCAACGGTAAATTTCTTAGATTTTTTTCCCTGTGTGTGGATTGGTCAAATGGGTATTTCAGATCTTGAATTATTTTGATTGTTTTCTGTTTCTTTCCCTTTTTTCGATTTGTTAATCTTGGAATGCAACGATAAATTTCTTGATTCTAGATCTGTTTTCTTTTATGAACATTTCCAGCCCCTTTCGACTGAGCGAATTGATACGAAAAAAAGAAAAGATTAGATTTTGTTGCTGAATCACTGGTTTGGATTGAGGACTTTGGTGAGGAATGGGGAAAAAAGTACGAAAATGATATTTTTGATGGGCTCCTTCTCTTTTCTCTCCAAATCTCACCAGCTCTTGATTCTAGATCTGTTTTCTCTAATGGGCATTTCAGCCCATGAATTGATTGATTTGTTTGGTTGATACGAAAATAATGGCCTGTTTGGAACTTGTGGAAAATCTTGTGTATTTTGTAAACTTCTCCTGTTTTCCTTCTCAATCCAGGCGAGGGAAGAGAATTTTTTTAAGTATTAACTCCATTCTTGGAATGCAGAGGTTAATGTCTTGCCAATGTAGCAATGCAGATCTCTTTGCTCCAATGAACATGTCTTTGTGTTGTTTGATTGAGTTCTTTTTCTTTCTCTTCTTCTTTCGATCTGTATGGTTGATGCGAAAATAGAAGAAAATCTTTTGCTATTGAGGTGTTTCATTATTCGTCATTCCTGTCAGAATGTAGAGGTTGATTTCTTGCCTGTGTAGATCTGCTCGCTCGAATGAATGTTTCAGGACTTGAATTATTCGATTCCAAATGTGTTCCTTTGTTTCCCCTTCTTAGATCTGTTTGGTTGATGCGAAAATGATAGGACTATGGGAAGAATGTGTTTAAATATTGAGGTGATTCATTACTCATAAAATGGGAAAGAGAAATCTTTCTAGCTGATGGTTTTCACTACAACTATGTAGCTTATTTTTGTTAAAGAATTGACTAGCTTTATTGTCTGCCTCTGTTTTTATCATTTTCTCGGAGGAACTGCATGACTAAATTGGCAGAATATGTGTTTATTTGTTGTTATTGTGTTATATAGCTCATTAATTTGTTGTGATCTTGAAATTTCTACTCACAGCTTCACAAGCACTCTACAGTTGTAACTTCTGGATGTTGTTGATTGTTGTTATGAATGATACTATTTGTTTGTTAGTGGATTCTAATTATTACTTTTGATATTGAAGAGAATTGGCGGCAGAGTCTATCTACAAAGAGAGATGTATTGCAGTGGATGACGGCCTGAGTTGGGCCAAGTACATGTCAATCTCTGGTTCTCCTGATGATGAACATGATATCATCACTTTGCAATATACCGAGGAAGGTTTATTAACCATAGATGAGAATAGAGAAGGTCATGCTGCTGCATTCGGAGATGACATAGCAATAGAGTGTCTTGCAACAGAGTTCAAAAGAGAGATCTATGTGGTAAGAAGAATATTTAATCTCTTCCATTGAATCTGTTGTTTGCTCTTGTTTTTTGGGTCTCACCTTTGGTAGTTTTGAGTTTCTTGACTCTTATACGGAAAATGCTGGAATGCATAGAAAAAGGCAGTGGAACACCATCATTTCAATTGAGATGGACTGTTTACAAGTTCCAGTATGTGATTGTAACCAGTTTGGTTAGGAATGTGTCTCATAATCCTTGGGCTGAATCCGTGCGGGGAACGTACCATTATGGGTGGCCCATGAGTAAATGTCTTTTTTGAAGGCTAGTCCTCATTATTTTAGGTCATGCATACTTCCACTTGAGTGTTGTTACTTTAGTAGTGTTTTCCACCGAATCTGCAATACTGGAGAAGGACTACCAACTGTTCGGGGTTTCCTTTAGGAAAATCCGTTTGGGCACTGTCTTACCCATGCATGTAATATAACCAATTAATAAGCTCCTGAAAAGTGGTAATCTTGAAATCTTTTGTGGATGAAGTATCACAGTATCCACGTATTAAAGTAAGGGACAATGTAAATTTTGCGGTTGCTGATGCTCCTAGTACTATGTGTTTTCTCCCGAGTGCCGAGTGTATAAGTGCTGTTCTACGCTTGAGAGTCTCGCCCATCCCCTTCACAAAGGCCAATTGTATAGCATTATCATGATTGTTCTACTCTATCTGGCACCATATTCTGTTGGTTCCGTCAGTCATCAATAATACCGTATAGTAGTTGCAGATGTGCTTACTGCTTACCAATACTCCTAACACAAAATAGACTTTGTTTTTGTTGATTGTTGAAATGTATAATTAGAAAGTGAATGTTATCTGAGATCAACTAGGTTGTGGTGAGAAAGTTATGGGTATGGAGTTTCCTTATGAATTTCTTTTTCCTTTACATGTCCAATGCTCTACTATGTTACATTTATTGCGATACCAAAGGTTCTTTCCTAAGTAAATGTTACTGTTGCCCTCTTCATAGTTATATTTTCATGTGAGACAGGAGTTTTTGTCTTAGAAGAACTTTTCAGGCACTATTCATATTGAACTCTGTTGTTTTGATCCATCGTTCTCAGGTGCAAGCACACGGATCAGATGCAATGGTTGATGAAGAAAATTGTGTTTTCTTCCTTCCACATCGTCCAAGGCATCAAATTTGTGATCCTCCCTTCTTCCTCTTCATGAAAGGAACAGGTAATAGCACCTTTCCTCAGTAGTCTGCATACCCATGTGTTGATGTGTGATGGTTATCTATCCTCATCTATCTTCGTTTTGTTTTAACCAACCACCTTCTTACTTACAGGTTGGTGTGGGGCCGGAGGAGATCATTACGAGCCCCTTATTGCTCATCCTTCATCACTTCTTAACCAGGAGAAGGTTGCATTGGTACTCTAAGGTCGTTGTTAGCCTGGCAGTTTTGTTGGCTTTTAGAGGTTGAATAGAATTAGTCATCATTTTTTTTCCCCAGATGGAATCCTGAACTCCTTATTCATTCCTAGGCGCAAGGAGAATTTCGTGGCATTACACAAATTTTTGTACCCCATTTTTTTTGTAGGCTCAGTCAGTTTGGACTCTAAATTGCAGGTTTCCCTGCCTGCCTTTGAGCAACCCTTTAGTGTGCCGTAGTTGTAGTGGTTTCACCGGCTTCTGTTGTTGTTGTCGTTTTTGTCGAGTTTTCCTTCAGGTTTTACCGTCTTTTTGTTGTATCCGACATTCGGGATTCTGACCAATTCAATGGTGGCAAAAGTTGAGATTGTTTCAGCAAAAGTTGGGTTTCTGCTTCATCTAGGTTCTGTAATGGCTATATTTTCTGTATCCCCACCTGTTCTGGATCTGAAGACTACTGAGGCCAGACTTGATGTTGCTTCATTCCATGACCCTATGAAATTGGATCATTTTGCTTAGAGTTGAGCTAGTCCAAAGCCCAAAAAAAGGGTCTTTCTAGGCTATGAATATGCCTTGCAATTCTTAATTCCAAAGTTTTGCAAGATTTTTGTCACCTAATTATTATAACAATTTTTTTGCATTTTATACTCATCCCATATGTGGTCTGGATACTCAAATCTCAATCATGTGTAGATTCATCCATGCATTGTGAAGGTCAGTATGAGAAGGGTAGTCATTATTCAGTTCTGTGGATCCGCAGAAATGATGACACGCTAGTTTGACCGAATATTAGTATCGGATCTGACCATTTTATAGGATTATACGTCATATTTTCTGGGATTATATATCATTTCACTAATAATCCTGTTAAACAAACTGTGATAGTGTTTTGCCTCTCGCTTTACTAGTCTCTCACAATTAGCTTATTAGTCAAGTGTTTAATACCAAAATACATAGCTTTTTCTGGATCACCCTCTCCTTTGGAACCGTTCTAGGAAGCTTCTTTCACCCCTCTATGCAAAAAATCAAGCACCACTCTTTTCTCCTTTTTCATGTGCAATTGATAATTTTTTGTCCCAACTTTATTTCCCACTAAAAGTTGTCTTCATGGAGGATTCTTTCTTTCTAGGAGGTTTAATTACCCACTCCCCAAAAGCAAAAGTGCCAAATCGTTCAGCCTTTTGCATTCAAATAATCAAAAAAAAAAAAAAAAAGAAGAAAAAAGTGTACCAATAATATGGGTATGTGGGAAGTGGGAGGAATTAAAGGAGAGGTTGCAATTAAAGTGGTGGTAGAAATTTTTAGTCTAAAGGGGGTTCATAACATCGAATGATCTAATTATGCTTTATTTGGGCAGTAAGCTTATGCCCTTGTAACCTTGTTCATGATTCTAGATTTGGAGATGCTGTCGAGCAATTTCCTGTTGAGCGGATGTAGAGTGATCGATTTGGCCGTTCATTTTGGCACGGACAGCTCAGATCGAATCTGAGCATATACAAATATAAACCGTCCATTACTTGGTTAAAATTTGAGCCGTCGATTATTGAAATGATCCGGTCAGTGCACACTGCTCTGCATTGATTCCATAATCTCTTTTACATGCTTCTTTCCCCATTCACCACACGTGCTGCCTTTACTGCAATTACGTAGTACAAGGGAAAGCAGCGTATGCTACAATGGAACGCACGAATATCCTAAAGCATAATGCTGTACAGCCTGTACAAACCTAAGATTCTCAGAAAACCAACATCTTTGAATTGTTCGAGGTCATACCAAAAAAAAAAAACCATTCGAGGTGGACTGCAACGAATTTTAATGGTGCAGTCCATCCTCAAAAATGGACAAGAAGTTTCCTAAATGTTACTCTCTCCGTCTCCAATTATTGATCTTTAATACAAATGTAGCGAATCCACAATTTTATAATATGAACGGTTCAAATCATTAATCATCGCGATGAGATTTCTATAGAATCTAGCATTGCACTATCATTGTGCATTGGCGCAATGCAGCCACTGTCCAAATTTACTAAGGCTCTATTCCGCTAAGAGAAATAACTAATTAAGAAATAAGAACTTCGGCAAAACGAGACCTAAGACGTATCATTCAAAACCATGAACAATAATAGTGGAAAGCAAAAGGAGGCGAGAAACAACCCAAAATCAAATAAAGGCATTTTAAGCTTGCCATGGCTTTTCAAAAGGCAAAGCCCTCTCCACAAAATAATCATAAAACAACCAACATGTGTGAATTGAAATCCACAAAAATACCACCCCTTTTCCCTTTCCCCACCACTATATAAGCTTCCATTTTCATTGCTCTACGTTCAGTCCTATGGGAATCTTCGCAGCTCTCTAACATATTCACCCAAAATTCCCTCTTACACATTCCCAAAATCCTCTCTCAACCTCTTTAGAAAACTTCAGCAATTTGAAAATTCTTTGATACCCAATTCAGAAATGGATTCAATCAATACAGAGAAGCTTCAATCCATGAAAAAGAACAAGAAATTCCAAGTTCTCAACTCTCTGTTTCTCCACTCTGTTTTAGCTTTACTTTGTACTCTGTTTTGTTCCTACCCTTTTTGGTTTCCACACCTCTGTTCTTCTATGAACCACTTGGCTTTTGTTTCTCTCCCAAATTTTAATATTCCTTTGTTCTCCAACCCCAAGTTCTTGTTCATTGTGGGCAATGCCATCATCGTCTTCCTCGTCGGGGAATCGAAGCTTTCGAATCGACCTCCATCTCCGGTGACAGAGACCTACAATGAAGGGCCCTACAATGAATATGTTGGAAAAAGTCCAAAAAATTGCGAATTCTCAAGTCAGATGGAGAAGAAAGGAGAAGGGAAGTTGGGGATAAAGGTTTTAACAGAGGAGAGTGTGAAGAATGTTGAAAAACTGGCAGAGGAGAGAGAGAAAGAAGAGGAGGGTGGTTTGGAAACAGAGGAGTTGACTAAAAGAGTTGAGGATTTTATTGCAAGGGTTAATAGACAGAGGTTGGTTGAAGCTAGATTTGAAGATTGTGGAAGGGGATGAGAGAGAAGAGGTTGGATTGGAAAGTAAGAGAGAGAATAATTATAGACATGGTTTCCAAATTTTGTGTTCACCAGATTGGAGGTTTGTTCGTTAATATTCGATCTTGGGATTAGTGGTAGCGTGCATTGACTCGTCCGGACACCCAATTTTCATAAAAAAAAAAAAAAGGAAAAAAAAAAGAGAGAGAGACATGGATAACTAGCTTAATTAGATTGATTTTTTAGGAGGATACATCAAGAGGACATTTCATCCCTAGACAAGAGATCGAGAAACCAACCGAAAGGAGACTCAGTCCAAAAATTGTACCTTGTCCCAATTAAACCCTTGCTCGCCAAAGTGTGTGTTACATTGTTAGAAAATCTTTGGATGAAAGAAAATCTTCGGTCTGCACTTCCATCTCCAACAATTAATGATCGATTTTTTTAGTTTAATTAGTATTTATCCCAAAGAGCAGATTTTTATTGTATGTGTACTTGGGAAAGACTATGAAGAGATTCATGTAACAATATCTTAATTCCAATTAAATTTCATAGTTAGGAAGAAAGAATTAAGGCATACACTGCAAAGCTATAGTTAAGGTACACGCGGTATTATCGTCTGATAGGAACCTAACGAAGGTATGCTGCTGGACAAGGCCTGATTGCGATAGACACGGCGGGATGGCAAAAGGACTTGTCATTCTTAGATTTTTATCGCCCCACCAAAACATTAATAGTAAAAAAAAATTGAAAAGTCTCTCTCAATGTCTCACCCCACATCTAATTTACACGATTACTATCACAAAGCGGGTTCAAATTTAAGATCGCTTGAGATGTGTAATGAACAAATATGTGACTGTCAATGGGGATTGATGCCGAGATGGATGTGTTTGAAAATGCAAGAATTCTTGTAAGAGATATTTAAAATAAGACGGAGTAATAGTTTATGGCTTACACAACATTGAAAATTATGAGGTGCAATTCACTTTCCCAAAGTTGGAATCTTGACCCGAAATTCGTGCATTCCTAGAACACTGAATAAATTTTCCTACGCAACCTCTAACAAGAAGCTGCCAAATATCAAGTTTGGCCTCTGTCACCATCATGAAAAGGAATCAGAATATCAGATCCTCTGTGATAGAAACTAGTACTCTCTCCGTCCCATTTTCATTGTCCATTATTTCTTTTTCACTTTTTTGTCTCTTGCGTATATCTTTCAATCTATAATATTTTTCATGATTTTGACATCTTTGTATTATAGAACAAATTGAAATCTATCAAATAAGATCCATATTGCATATTTTTGGAGATTCACATTGAAAGATATAAGCGATTGAAAATTGCACGAACATCAAAAAAGGACAATGAAAATGGGACGGAGAGAGTATCATTTCAGCACCAATGGCTAATCTGGTTGGTGGTGCGCTAACTTCCCATTTGATTGACCATGGTTCCATTGTTGGAGGCAGACAAAAAAAAGTAATTTTTTGTGAAATCTTCAATCCTGACTTGGATCGCCTCCATTTGACTTAACTGGGGACGGGATTAATTGAGGTTTGCGTAAGTTGACTAAACACCTTTGACCGTCAAAAAAAAAATATCGTTACCTCATACTTAGTGTTAGAATAAATGGATATAATAAATAATTTCATAATCATATCGTGATACTGAGATTGAAATTTGATTGTAATTAGGATAATTTTTTTTCATAGTTAATTGGTATGATTTCTTTCTTTAATTAAGCTCCCTGTAATGCCCCGATTTTTCAAGAAATTTCGGGCACATTATTCTTAAAATATGTTGAATTTTATAAACTTCTAGGCACTTATTTATCCTTATACAAAATTACAATTTCAAAATAATACAAAAATCTATGTACATTTATTTAACAAAAGCAACACCTGAGTGATTCTAGTTTTGACACGAATTCCAAGCAATGTTGGCCCAGACTCCGTCCCAAGGATCCCACCTGTATCAACTGCTCCACTATGGAATCCTGCATGTTCAGGCAAATTGATTGCCGAAGCAAATGATTTGTCATGATACAAACGTATTGGTGAGTGATAAATCACCCAATAAATAATCCTACCCATCTATCCCTTTACTTTTATAGCTAGCAAGCACGCAACTGGATATTGATGCGAAATAATAACAGAATAACACATAATCCGTTTCTTACTATTCTTTAACATGATGTGAGATCTAAGATCTTCTCCACAAGATCTTTTCCTCCCAACTATTAGCCATGCTCTGTCCCATGAGGTCACTTCATTTTTACTGTCACGGATTACACCTAAGTTAAATATCAAGTATGCATCCCTCCCACTACAAACAAAAGGGATGGCTTATCATGCCATGACATAACTAGGGTTCGCCTACGTCACTTCATAATCATCACTAGACTCCCGCCAGTTTCAAATTATCACTGGATTTTCTACCAATTTGGAGACTAGGCCCATGTTAGCGCCCATTTCAAAGACCAAGCCCCGGTTAGCACCTGTCTCAAATCATATCACCACTCGATATCTGCCTGCAGACAACCTCTATTCCTGAAACTTTCCAATTTATCCTTTACCTAATAACGTCTAGGTGATTTCTGGCGTATACCAACTCATGTGCTAAATCCGATCTATCGCATAAGTTCATGAATTGAACAATAATCAATAAAATGCGAAATATTGAAATAACAACATAATAGTTTTGAATCGTAAATCACACAACATTCTATGAATGAGTCGTTGCCCTTAATCTTGTATGGAAACAAATAGCAAGTTTTACAAGTA
>BPLS01000225.1:251227-266573 GCA_019656275.1 Rhododendron kiyosumense | reverse complement strand
GAGAGAGAGATGAACGAGAGAGAGAGAGAGAGAGAGAGAGAGAGAGAGAGAGAGAGAGAGAGAGAGAGAGAGAATGTATTCCCCATTTTCTGATTTTCTTTCTCGTTTCTGCTTACAAGCTAAGCACTTCTGTTATATACCTCAGAAGTGGTAGAACCGACTTTCCTAATCCACTTACAGCTGGCAGTTAACCACCAACACTAACAACATTGCACCACTAACAACAACTAATTGCACAATTGCCCTTTAATGACTTTTACTTACAGGGCCGAGACGGAGGAGGTGAGGTGATCTCGGTGTCGAGGTGGCGGTACACGGGTAAGGTGGCGGTAGGAGGTGGTGGTGATTGGTGGAGGAGGAGGAGGAGGAGGAGGTGGGGGTGCCGAGAGGGAGGTGGTATATATAGGCGTCGAACCGGGCCGCGATTCGCTGAAACGGGTGGTGGCCGTCTTTCTTAATGGCCAAGTTGGCCTTTCAGTCGTGGAAGTGCTGAGAGGGGGGGAGAGAGAGTAGCTGGAAAGGGCGACGAAGGGGCAGCGGCCGTTTTTCATAACGGCGAAGTTTTGGCCCTTCGGCTATGAGTAAGGTTGAAAGAGAGAGAGATACGGCAGAGAGGGAATGGGGGAGTCTACTGTGAGGGTGGGAGGATAATTGGGTGTGGGAGGGTGTAGGAATTAGTAACGCGGAGATGTGACTCACGGTGTTTGATAGCCTGGATTTCGATTTCGGAAAATTACGAAATTAATATGGTAGTCTAAATAAAATATTTTAAGACTAACCGCGGTTTCGATTTACGAAAATAAAACCTCGTTGATCAAAAATAGATTTTACGAATAAGGATACACCCGATTCAATTTAATCAAACGAATTAGCTAGTTAATCAATCTAATTAAATAAAACAGATTATTAACAAAAAAAATAATTTTTGAAAATAATATCACTAAATTTTTATTTAATAAAAATTTTGGGATTTTACACTCCCTCTCCTCTATAAATAAAGGAGCTCATTGTATAGTAATATCGAAGTTAATAAAATATTTCTTCTCATATTTTAGATTTAGGCTCTGTGGATATTCGCTCCTAGTAGGCAACCTAGGCCTCATTGCCGTCTGCCAGACGCTTAGAATAAATGGATATAATACTATCGTGAATCTGGGCTGCACGTGAGGGGGAATATTAGACTTTGTCTCATATCGCTCATCTAAGTCATCCAAGCTTGGTTTATAGTCTATTCTAAAGGCCACTCCACCTATTGATAATTGTTTTTAGGTTGAAACCCTCCAAAAAATGTAACACTGAGAATGGATAGTTTTTTTTTTTTTTTGGGTGGGAGACTTATGAGTCAAAATACCCGGTCTTATTCTGCACATTAATTTATTTGTCCAATTTTAGATATTTAAATACCTCCAAATGTTTATTATTTGACTTTTGGATGAACAAAATATTCTTTTTACACTTTCAACTATTCAAAATAAAAATTTTAGGGGTAAATGTTTCAAATTAAACTTTTGAAGTGTAATCGTTATGTTTTTCTTACAAAGGTAAAGTTTTGATGTTATGGATTGAGTAGTATTTGGGGTATACTTATGATTTATTATCCCTAAAGTTAATTCTAAGAATCTCATATAAATTCATTGAAACTTAATGGAAATTAAGTTTAAATACATCTGTGGTCTATTAGAAATATCTTTTTTCATATTGAAAAACAAAATAGTGGCAAGTGCAATTACCTACCAAATTATTATTCAGTACAAGAAAATTAATTAAGTTCTCTTTTGAGTCTCTACAATCAACCCCTCCCTCTGCGTACAATCGCCAATCAATTTTATCTTTAATAATTGTTTTCATGTCTCTATCTATCTCCTCTGCTCATTGTCTCAAAAATCCAACTCAAAATCCAAACAAAACAAAGCGGTATTTGTTTGTTTTTATTTCCCGCTACATTGATTATTCGGTGTTTTCGGAGCGCCATCACACGGTGTTCACGGAATCACGGATCTTTTCTATCGCATACATTTTTGCACAGTACACGCTCCTAGTAGAGCCACACAAGTGTGTGGTGGAGATGATCTCTGAAGTACCGCACGTGGTGCTCCCGGAGCAAGTAATAACTTTCCAATCAGTATTTAACCTAATTTTATACCCCTAACACGTCACGCTCGTGGAGTTGCCGTGAGTTTTTCTTTAAAAAAAGCAGCAGAGAAAAACTCAGAACCTTTCGGAGATTTCAATGGTCTAACTCCAACTCCTCGATCTATCCGTAGTTCTCTTTGACCCAACTTTCTCTCTCAGAACTTCTCTGTAAATAAACCTCCACAGAAAACCCCACTTTTGAGAGAGAGAGAGAGAGTCTGTTGGGAAAGCAGAAAAATTGGAGAGAGAAAGATATGTCGACCCTTTCGCATTGCCGTTCATATTGTTCTTCGTCCAATTATGGGCATCACCCAGTAGCCGTTTCTTCGAAAAAATTTGTACCCATTAAAGTTTCGGTTCAATCGAACCGGAAATCGAAGTCCAATGTGGTCTGCATGCAAGATGGTTAGCTAATTCTGCCTTTTGTGTTAGACTTGTTCTTAATTTCCTTTTTTTTGGGAATTTATCTTCTACCTTTTTTTGGACAATGAATTGATGATAGATGAATTGGCAATCGGAGTTTCTGTTTATATCTGTTAGTGGGTGATGTTTTGTTGAGGGATGATACTATGGCGTCCCGGTCATTTTGGAGACGCTGTAATTTTTGGCATAACCGACTATTACAAGCATAACAAAAATCAGTGATATATATAACAAAGGCCTTACAAAGGCATAATCTCCAAAATTCCCAGAATTTTTGGGGATTTTAGGGGTTATGCCTTTGTAAGGTTTTAGTTATACACATCGCTGGTATTGGTTATGCCTATAATGGTCAGTTATGTCAAAAATTACGGTATACTCAAATGGCAGGTGGACACCGTAGCATTTCCCTTTGTTGAGTCTGCTAATTTTTCTTGGTCGGTATACTTCTATCTAGCTAAAAGAGTGTTAATTTGTATGCCTTTTACCATTAAGATTTAGGCTCCGTTGGATTTCAAGTGAAGGAATTTCATGTTGTAATGAGAGATAATACAAGAGTTATAGATGACTTGTGATGGACATGATGGATTTCAAATCACTCCTATCACATGGTGATTTTAAGTTATCAAAGATAAAAGCCCCTAAACACGATGTACTTTTTTATCGGTGGAAGTCAGTATTGTTAGAATAGAATAGTTAGATTAGCACCTTGGAAGAAGAGCAGTACTCCTAACCTCCTTTTCTCCTGGCACCTAAGTGCACTCCCGATACCGTTGAGCCAAAGGCCTCTTGGCCTCTAATCTCAATGTATTAATCGATAGGTAAACTAGAAAATATAAATGAGCTGCTCTGAGTAATTTTTTTTTGTTTCTTTTGCTCGGCAAAAGTTGTTATTGTTAGAACAGTTAGATTAGCATCTCAGAAGAGATCAACTTCTGACCTCCTTACTCCTAGCACCAAAGTGCACACCATGATGCTATTGGGCCAAAGGCCTCTTGGCTGCTCTAAGTGATTAAGGGTGTCAAGTACCTTCTTTTAGTGTACATGTATCCAAACAGAACCTCTATTCTTATTTCTCTGGTTCTTTCTATTGCCAAGCTCCTGCAAGAGACGAATTTTGCTACTGAAATCTTTGATTAACATCACTTAGAATTTAGAAGTATAAAAGTAGAAACTTTTTTCTCACAACTGAGAAAAATCCAAATATTTTGGTGGAGTGGCATTTATAACTAACCAAAGCAACAACGAGACAGTATGTGGAACTAATTGTCCTTTTGTTTCTTCAACTTTATCCAGAGCCCAATGGATTATACTGAAAAACGTGAGCTTATTTGGTCTGTTATTTGTAGTTTTTCTTCCTTTGCCTGATTGTATGCAGAGCTCAAGACTATAGCTTCGCTTGTTGATTCCCTGGTTTACATTTTGCGGATATTTTGTATAGGTGCAGTATCGGCAACACTAGCCCCAATTGAAGATAAAAGTCCTCCAAAGAAAATGAAAAACGGATTGTTATCAGAAGATGAGAATATGAAAAAAGGATTGTCGTCAGTTACACCTTCTCAAGAATGTGAAGAAGCTGCCGGTTTTGGAATTAATAAAGATGACTCCACTGTCAGTATTACTGTGGTTGGAGCCTCAGGGGACCTTGCGAAGAAAAAGATATTTCCTGCACTTTTTGCACTTTATTATGAGGGTTGCCTCCCCGAGGTTTGTATTCATCGACATTGTTTCTTCTTTCTTTCCTTTCTTCTTGCAACTTTGTATATGCCAACTTGGGCCAGCTTCAGAATTGTTGGCCTTTATGTGCTAGAATGCACTTTTGTAAAACTCAGGGAATTTTTTTGGTTGCAGCACTTCACCATCTTTGGTTATGCCCGGAGTAAGATGACTGATGCTGAGCTCAGAAATATGGTTAGCAGGACCCTTACTTGCCGGATTGATCAGAGGTGAAACCAACTCTATATTTTTCTCGATTATTTGATTTTTTATTGGTAGATGAAAACAGCATGTTGCCTGAATTTGTCTCGTATTCTCAATTTGATTCATGTTCCCATTGTGGGATTTTCTTTTCTGGATAAATATTGTCATAGGATTACTTGGTGTACTTCATTTAACTTGCAAATTCCACTGCTTTCTGGCAGCCAATTATGAAGTTTCATTTGGTTTTCCAGGGAGAACTGTGGTGAAAAGATGGACCAATTCCTTAAAAGATGTTTCTACCATTCTGGTCAATACGATTCTCAGGATCATTTTGCTGAGCTTGACAAGAAACTGAAGGAGCATGAGGTATGGTTTGGTTGGTTTAAACTTTTTAAGCTGGCGTGTGTTAAAGCATCCAACTCAAAACCAATTGGCAATGAGTGGAGACGCCACACAGGCTCATATACTAGGTTTGGAGGTTATATTTGACCAATGTGGGACAAGTTCTAACAGTGTGTATCAAGTTATCCACAAGGACCCCAACCTTTTGATGTAGGACAGATTTCGAAAACACAAAGAAAAGTGAATGTTTTGGGACTAACAGTGGAAAGAGAAGAAGAAGAAGAAGAAGGGTTTTAGGAAGATAGGTCTTGACATCGCACCTAGAAAACCCAAGGCATCACAACTAGGGGCTCTTAAGCATCACACCAAAGAAAGGATTGCATCACCCAATCGAAGAGCTTGAAAGCTACTCAATTTTTATTATCACTCATCATCCTTTCCATAAGGCTTACGATCTTATTTATACCAATTTCAACTTGACTAAAGAACTTCCCAAAATAAATAAACTTCAACCAACTTTGGACTCTCAAAGACACATTAATGACATGGGAAAACCGAATGACTCTTGGATAAACTAATTGACTCTTTGGCTACATTTAACTTTAATGAAATGGAAAAATCAAATGACTCTTTGTTCTACTAATTGACTCTAAAGACTTTGACTAGACATTTTGACTTGAAATTAAATAGACATTTTGACTTGGCTAGAACCCAAAAGACACTTCTAAGAATCCAGCCCATGTCTTGCCAATATCCCAAGTAGGTCCTATGTCATCCAACATGTGCCAAATTAAGGCTTGGACCTTAGAACCATCCAATCCATAAGGGCATAACTTCCAACCATATGAAACTACCAAATACCTGTGATCTCTTTGTATGGACCTCATCACCCTTCAATTTAAGCTAACTTGGAATGGTAAATGATCACATTATGTGGAAATGCTTTAGATAATTAGATGTGTACTTTTTTGACGGTTCTATTTATTAAATATTAATGAACCTAACTGATAACATTCATAAATGTTGTTACATTTCGAGTTTGGGAAGAATTGTATTAGACTATTACCATGTGCATTCACCATATCTTCAGTTTTATGGTCTCTATTTCTGGCTTGATGGGATATTCACTGCACATTAGGGGCTTAAAGGATTGCAGAGGTACCTTATGGCAAGAGAGTCTAAATAAGATTCCTAGTACATTGATCAATTCATTTGTTGACGTGGATCTGTCATTCAGTTAGTTTCTTTTTGGTTGGGAGATAAGTTGAATTATGGGAAATATTGAGAAGGGTGACCTGTTGATGGGTGACCTATAATAGCAGTCTTGTTGAGCAGCAACACCATCATGAGCTATGCATCGAATCAGTTTTTTTGCCCTGGAGATTGGGTGATAAAATATTTCTTTCAGGTTTAAACATATGATATTTGGAGCTGGCATAGCTGGTCAGCATTTCTACCTAGACTTTTAAGATGCCAGAATTATCATTTTCGTTTGAACATCCAGGTTGGTGTCCTGATGTCTTTGGTTGGTTTTTTGAAGTTCCATCACATAACATTCTAGTTGGGTGGTTGTTAGAGGGAAAAAGCATACGGTCAATGTATGCGGTGAAGGATGATTATGGGGAAGACATAGGTACAGTAGCGAGTGGAAACTTTGTATGGGGCTACACTGTAAGAGCTATTTCAAGGTAAAATATATGTAGCTTTTGCTGGCTGAGAAGCTTCAAAATATTGTTAAGTCTAATGTTACGTGTGGTGTCAAAGGTAAGGATTCAAGAACGGAGATAAACGGTAGAGACACTGTTTCTGAAGGCTGTGAACATTAGCTAGATTGTGCTTTACTTCTTTTGATGTAATATGGTTATTAGGTTTAATGAAGAACAAAGTAAGCTAGTATAACAGGGCTTAAAGGAGTAACATAAAAGCTGGCTGGTTGTGGTTCAGGCTTTAAGGGGTGAAAATTGCAAGAACAGAAAATGAAAAAGAAATTCTAAGTCTGACAGAGATTACTACAACTGTGGTTACAATTGCACCACAACAATTTAGGCACGAGCTTTGAAGCTTTGCGAAAGCCTCTAGACTATGCATTGCTTTGACAGTGTAACAGTATGCTAATTCACTTTAGAGATCTCCCATAGCAATCAAACTTGTAGCACAATTAGGGAGTTACATCTTTGGGTCCTTCTATACTCCGCCCAGGAGGCGGACAATTGGCGTGAGTTCCATGGCATAATGGACAGTCCTTTTTGCAGTGTGTCAGGATAAAAGGTAGGATAAAAGCTGAAGACTTCAACTAAGAAAGTAAATTGCCAAAATAGCCCTCCAACTTTACCCTGTATGAACCTCCTTTGTTTATATTTGTAAAACTTTCTTCTTCTTTACCACAGACCACTCGGCGCCACCCGCCGGTGGTGGACCCCTCTCCTCTACATCTGTCCCCTTTTTCCTTTCACTACGAGAACAAACCCTCTCTCTCCCATTAACCCTCTTTAAAAGAGGGTGAACATTACCCTCTTTTTTATTGATTGAAATGGTGTAGATCCCACCCATGTAATACACTTTTTAGTAAGCATGACATTTTTTTTTGTCAAACGGAATAGAAGCATGTCATTACTTCGTGGTGGGATTCAACTTACATTTTTTACTTTCAGAAAAAATGCACATTTTTTCTTAAGCAAGCGATATTCCAACTTACACCACGTTCCACCAACACTTTTTTTACTTTTAGAAAAAATGCACATTTAAGTTTTTTTTTTTTACTTTTTTGTTTCGTCTTGTTCAGACAAATCAATAATCCGCAAAAAATTTGGCGCAAAACTAACAAATGTGAAAAAAATTGAGTAAGGACAAAACATGCATTTTTTTCTAAAAGTAGAACGATTCTTAGCTGATTTTTTTACAGAGATTATTTAACAAATTTAGCGTCTCTGATCATTAGTGTGAGATCCCGATGTCACACAACAATATTTTAAGCAAATAAGCCAAGTGGCTTGTTTTTTTGTCTTTCTTTAATTTTTTCCACATGTTAGTTTTGCGTCATTTTTTTTGCATTATTGGTTTGTTTTCCGAGAAGAATAAAAAAAGTAAAACATTATGATTGAAACTCATAATTTTTTTCAATAAAGACAAAAAAATCGAGATGAATCAATAATTCACACAAAATTAATAACTGCGAACAAATTTTGAATAAGCCAAGTGATTTTTTTTTTCCAGCGTTGCATGTCAAAACACCCCTTAAAGTGCTATCAATTACTTTCGAGTAGTTTCCACACAAAAAAACTACTTTGGAGTAATCCATATAGAGTTTTGCTCTGTTTTAATTGCGAATCCTGTAATAGAGTGATGTGATTGATCTCCTAGAATTAGTCATGGAACGTGTAAGCTGGCTCGGACTTTCCCGTTCTTTTGAACTTAACTTAAACTTAACTTCAATATGAAAATATTGTCTTTATTTGAATTTTTTTCGCATTTGTTAATTTTGCGCCAAACTTTTGTGGATTATTGATTCGTCTTGACGAGAGGAATCTGAAAAGTATATATTTTTTTTTTTTACTATTACCCAAGTATTTTGAGGAATAACTACTTTTTAGTGCAAATAAAAAAAAAACTACTTTTTGGCAAAAAAAATTGACTTTTTCGGCTATAAAGTAGTTGTTTCTCAAAATACTTGGGTGAAAGTAAAAGAATATTTACTTTTCCGATTCCTCTCATCGAGAAGAATCAATAAGCCACAAAAGTTTGGCGCAAAACTAACAAATACGAAAAAAATTCAAATAAAGACAAAATTCTCAAATTTAAGTTAAGTTTAAATTAAGTTCAAAAGAACAAAGTAGGAGATCTTAATTAAATATCAGAAGTTTCAAAAAAAAAAAAAAAGCAGAATGTAAGAAAGCTTCTTTTTTTTCATTGGTGGGGAAGCTGCCATTTGGAGGGAAAGCTTCTTCGGCACGAGAATTGGAAGTCAAAATTAGGGGGAAATGCAGAAGGCCAACATGGTCATTGTGCTTAACTGGGTAAATCAGTTCTGCGAAGCTTGTTAGGCATGCATTAAATAGCAGAAGGTAGGACTCTATTTAAACGCGTGTGAATATCACTAACGTCAGCCCTTTGGGCTGATTATAGCATTCTCCTACATCTTTTGACCTCTAAAACCTATCTGAACACAGACAAGATGTACATTGGTTTTGACTATGCATTTTTCCTATGGGTATTTCCTAAATCTTTTTGCTTCCATGACTACACTTTGGATTGGTTTAGTATGGCTGTATGGGCATGCAAGAATCTCGTGTAAAACTTATCAAAAAGCAAACAATCTCAGCGGAAATAGTGTGCATGTTGATATTTATGACAGCCATTGAGCCTTCAAGTTGATATTTTCTTAGATATCTAAAAAACAATAATCGGAATGAGAAATAGGAAGTGCTGTTATTTTGTCTTGTCTTCAACTGTATTTGAAGTTGGAGAGTAACATCATCCATCGTTTACCCTTTTTGTGTGTTTTCTGGAAACTCTTCGAGTTTTGTTTAATTTTGCTGGTTTGAACTTGTAACCTGTTTTTTAGATTAAAAAAAAACACTTGTAACCTGTTTTTTGTTTATCAAAATGGTTTTTGGTATGTCACCCGGAATTGTTTAGTGCTTTTTGTCTTTTTAAAGGTCAAAGACTCAGGACAGGCTCATTGGGATAAATTTCTTGATTTACTCGTCTACTATGTTGTAGATAATCAATTTTCCTGCAAATGATTCTTATGTTCATCTAGATTGATTGCAACGAACTTCTGTGCAGGGTGGGAGGGTTTCTAATCGCCTTTTTTATTTATCAATCCCACCGAATATATTTGTAGATGCTGTAAAATGCGCAAGCCTCTCTTCGTCGTCAACTAATGGCTGGACAAGAGTCATTGTAGAGAAGCCCTTTGGTCGTGATTCTGAATCCTCAGCTGCTTTGACAAAATCCCTCAAGCAGTACTTAGGGGAGGATCAAATTTTCAGGCAAGTCTTTTAGGCTTTTAGCTGGCGTTGGTTCTTATGAGGAAGTAATGGGCTAAAATCTAATCATGGGGAATTTTTTTAACAGGATAGATCACTATTTGGGGAAGGAGCTAGTGGAGAATTTATCTGTACTTCGGTTTTCCAACCTCATTTTTGAACCCTTATGGAACAGACAGTATATTAGGAGCGTACAGTTGATTTTCTCTGAAGATTTTGGCACTGAAGGGCGAGGAGGGTATATTTATTTCTCAAACAGATGTTTAATTAGGCACAATCTATTCTAAAACCTAATCTTCGTTTCTTTTATGGTTTGTTACAGATATTTTGACAATTACGGGATAATAAGAGACATAATGCAAAATCATCTTCTTCAGATACTGGCTCTTTTTGCCATGGAAACCCCTGTTAGTTTGGATGCAGAAGACATCAGAAATGAAAAGGTTTTCCTATTTTCCTTTGTGATCACTAGGGAATATCTATCATGTCTTTTTTGTTGTTCACTAAAGTGGTCTGATGGCTATTAGGTTAAAGTTCTACGTTCAATGAGACCAATACAACTTGAAGATGTGGTCATAGGACAGTATAAGAGCCACACAAGAGGAGGTGTAGTTTACCCTGGCTATACTGATGACAAGACTGTGCCCCAAAACAGCCTCACTCCAACATTTGCCGCAGCTGCCCTTTTTATTGATAATGCAAGATGGGACGGGGTGCCTTTTCTAATGAAAGCTGGGAAGGCATTACATAACAAGAGGTTTGTCAAACTATGAAAAGACCTTAAATTGCGCAGCTTGCACTGATATCATCTTCGTCCATTTTTTGATATATGACTACATAATGTCGCATTTTTCTCTTCAGAGCTGAGATAAGAGTTCAGTTTAGGCATGTGCCTGGTAATTTGTATAACCGGAGTTTTGGGACAGATCTTGATCAAGCAACAAATGAGCTAGTTATCCGTGTTCAACCAGATGAAGCTATCTACTTAAAGATCAATAATAAGGTCCCTGGTTTGGGTATGAGATTGGACCGCAGTAATCTCAATCTTCTCTATGCAGCAAGGTAATACCTAAGACTTCTGGTAGAAAATTGAGGCATGCCCTTATGGTGCAGTTGTTATATTGAGCGTCGCTGTAGCCAATGTCATTCTAACCTTTGTGCATGCTTATCAAACTTAGAAGGTCCTTGTTCTTGTCACTTTTTTGTAGTCCTTGATTGGTTTGTTACTCTTCACTTGTCTTTACAACATTCTAGCATCATTGTCTTAAGAGGGGAAACAGATATTGCTTGAAGTTTTGTCTATATGTTGGCATGATGCATACCTGTATAACTCGAGTTTTTTTGTTTTTGTTTTTGTTTCTGATAATCACCCGTGACTGGAATTGTATTAGTGATAAATTTGAACTCATGCAGCAACTGAGTGATTGGTCGAAATTGAGTATGTATCTTTAATTGTCATTAGATAATCACAATAGCTGTGACCGGTTAAAATTTTCTGTTCTCTGTCTTATGGTAGCACCATTTGGTTTGGAAATCATGCTTACTATTATTGTCCTTCGTAATGTATGAGCTACATATGGTCTACCCATGTCTATGAAAAGTGATTTAAATTTGGTTTTGACATAATTTAAATTTCGGGTGAATCAAATGAAAATTCTATCTGTAGCTTTTCCAATAGATCAACATTCTTTTCAAACTTGGAGTTATAATTTCCTACTCGAACTAGTGAATCAAATTTCTGACTTCCTAGAAACACAGTTTCAGACAATTTTGTGTGTGTGTGCATAATCTTGTATGACAAAATTGGGCATGTACCAAGAAAACATGGTTTTGGAAATCTGGAAACACTTCCCTCATGGATGGTTTCCTGGTGTTTTGTGGTTTCTAGGTACTCAAAGGAGATTCCGGATGCATATGAGAGACTACTTCTTGATGCTATTGAAGGGGAGAGAAGACTGTTTATTCGGAGTGATGAGCTTGACGCTGCTTGGTCGCTCTTCACGCCGGTACTGAAAGAACTAGAAGAGAAGAAGATTATTCCAGAGTATTATCCTTACGGGAGTCGTGGTCCTGTCGGGGCTCACTATCTTGCAGCCAGATACAAAGTCCGATGGGGCGATCTTGGTTTAGACCAATAACTTCGAAATGCTCCGGTTTAACGGCCATCAGATTCCGTAAAGGAAATCTGCTGTCTTCACTATTTGTGAGTGCTGGTTCATTCATACAATGTCCCGGGTGGTGTTTCTTTGTTATGTCAGATTTGTAGAAGATAAAACTAGTTTGTCATTAGGAACTAGTATTTTTGATATATGAGTGGTCTCTCCCTAGTTTTTAGGAAATTTTTTATGGAAGACTAAAAACCAGTTTGACTGCTTATAAGAGGCTAAAAAGCCCGGCAATCCGTCTATTCATATTTAAGACATTGAAAGAAAGTCATTTTTCCATATGAATATCCGACGCTTCCGGTTGTTGTTTTCGGGGTTTTTTACCTCCGATTCTCTCGCCGGTAAAAGGTCAATTGTTTTTCTGAACTCTTAGTAAGGGTGTGGGTTGTATTTGTGCTCAGCCAGGATCGGTCATTGTGAATTTTGGGCTGATTCAGAGGAAAACTGCGGCCATGGTTAGAGATTATAGCATTTGGGGTCTGAGAATAGCTAATTACAGTAGCGCGAGGTCAATGGGAACACCCTCCTCTAGGGTTTGAAATTGCGGTATAGGGAATGTAACGGTATCAATTATACGGTCATATGTTGGCCAATATCGGCCAATACGTAAATAAATACCCGTTACGTAACGGCCATATTTGAAAACTTGCTCTCCTCTCACTAGTTACAGTCCAAGATAGTACTTGGTCCAGTTGGTTAGAATCACTTCATCATGTTTTGACGACAATACCTGATTCGATTGGTCAGAATCCTTATACCTCCTCAGGAATTCGCACGCGGGCTAGCTTTGTCACGTGCATACCTCCTCAGGAATTGTCAGAATCCTTACCTCCTCAGGAATTCGCACGCGGGCTAGTGATGGCATATATGCCTGATGGAACCTAAGACTGCGAGCAGATAGCCTTGCTGAAAGATACGAGGATTTCGCCAATGGAATCCAATCGACCAATCAGAATCTGTTTACTCGGATCTAACATGGTATCATGGCAAATAATGATCCTCAGCGGAACCAGCTTTCCATATAGTAGATCGGGAATTAATTCTTTCTCGTAATAGAAAGATCTTTTGCGGATTAACTTGTATTCTGGCCAGCAGTCTTGGCCTTGAACAAAAACCGGTTTTATTTCTTCTTTCAGAACACGACGGTATCGTTTTTGTTTCATACGGACCTCCAAATCTGTTAGCTCGGTTCGGTATGGGATTCTAAAACCGATTCCCTCCATTGAAAATCGGACTGTTGAAAATACTTTTGACCGGCTAAGATGACTCCTTACATTCGGGGAAAACTCTTCCACTGGTTCAGTATGTTGGTTAATTGATGGGAAGAACTTGTACAAATTTGTCGAAGCTTCTCTTTCCCAAACATATTCATGCTTTATTTTTGTGACTCAAACAAGCACATTAAGTTCATGTTTACCAGAAATTTTTTGTGCTTCTAGATTCAATAATAGTAGTGCACTCCCCGGGTCCATCTAATGCGGGACAGTAAGTCAATGGCAATTTGATAAGCTCAGCAATTCAACAATGACTGCGAGCAGGTCCTGTCTAATGTAGGATGGCAAGTCAATGACAATTTAATAAGTTTAGCGATTCGCGGAGCCACTTCTCAAGATTGTGGGACAACAGTCAATTGACAATTTAATAAGCTTAGCGATTCACGGAGCCACTCCTCAGGTCCCGTCTAATATGCCACTTCTCGAGTCCTGTCTAATGTGGGACGACAAATCAATGGCAATTTAATAAGTTCAACAATTCAATAATGTGTGACTTGCAATTTAACAAGCTTGGATCAATTGGTGTTCAAGAATCCACATTGAAGAGAGTAAAAGGAGAAAGAATTCAGGTCTGAGGTTCAAAATAATAATAAAATAAAAAAACAGGGCTAGGGACGAGAAGAACGACAACTAACAATGATTGATACATGTTGCTTTTTAGAGAGATTCTCAAAATTACCCAGGTAAAAGAAAGATTTTTCTTTATCACAATCTTTGAATTTAAGTGATTTGGGTGATATGTCAAACAACTAGCTTTCAAAAGTTTCCCATTTGTCTCCAAGGTGGGCAACATTATCTCACAAACTTAGCCTCTTCAATAAGGACATTTCACACCTACCAATTGTTGTCATTTTTTATGATAACTAGATGTCCGGGCCAGCTTACTCGTATATCGACTAATTCCGGGGTCTTAAAGTTAACAACCGGACAAATCTTCCAGTGGCCCCAAGGTTTAATTTGGAATGTTTGGTCTTCGTGTGATCCGAACATGCAACGTCATAGAGGACAAACACGTGTTTGCTTTCTCATACCCACTTGACCAAACCCGTTGAGGTTAAATTGGTGTCGTTTTCTTTTCTCCTCAAGAAAGCAAACTAAAACTAAAACAGAAGAAAGATGTCTCTGTTGCATTTCTTGTAAAGCCAAGTAAAAAAATATCCAAAGTTGTGTGTATAGCTGGTGCATAACTTCGTACGGAATGGATATATAAGAAATGCTATACGTTACATAGCAATGTATAATTCACTCCTTTTTTTTATTTTTTCTCAAAACGATTTTCGTGAAACAGAGGACCAATCACGAGTATTCAAGTAAGCGGGGGAAAGACAATGACAACGAGCGGCGGATGCAAAATTTGCATGAACAGTGGTTCCGTGAACAAATTTATTAAGAGTTTGAGCGGTTAAGGTAAGATTATTCAATATTCGACGGGTAAGATAAACACTTTTAAGAATTAATAAAACATTGAAAATCACATGAGATACTTTGTAATCTTTGAAACTAGGAGGTCCGCCCGCCCGCCCAGCCCGCCTCTGCCTCCGTGGCTCTGCCTCCGGCCTCCCCTGATCGGGACAAAATATGTCACACTAGCAAGATAGATCATCTTCTTCAACAATTAGAGTGCAAAAGATGAAATTAAAAGTTCTAGTTAGGTATCAGCAGAAACAACTCCACCTCCGCCTTCGCATACATAATTTTGCATTGTTTGTTTTGAAAGAGCATACAGAGTACAAGGGAAACGCCTCAAACGGGAGGGGAAAGGATCGCCATAATCCGAAAATACAGACATTTTAATACTAAACCGTAATCTGTTACGGCTGAATTTAGATCACTGAAATACTGTAATGAAACCATAAGCAAATTAATCAACTGAATCTCGAGCTAGGACGTGAGCATGTCTACTCGAGGGAACAAAATCACCATCACGGTTGAATCAAGAGAAGTTGACTAGAGGACGTTGCAAAGCGTTACTATCCCCCCATGAACTCGACTAGCTCAAGGATTCGCGTTTAAGTCTAAATCTTTTTGCTATACTGATTGAGCATGCTTCAACATACCATTATTAAGCATGTGGTTCGTGATCATAAATTATACTAAGCAACTC
>BPLS01000225.1:232782-251217 GCA_019656275.1 Rhododendron kiyosumense | reverse complement strand
TCTCTCTCTCTCTCTCTCTCTCTCTCTCTCTCTCTCTCTCTCTCTCTCTTGTGAACTAATGATTCTTTTCTTTTTTTTTCCCAGTGAAGGGCAAACGAATAGTTTCTCCACATTCGTGTGAATGCACCAGGAAATCAACTCTTTTTCACATTCATTGTCAAAAAGCATTTATAGCAAATAAGGCTACCGACCAAAAATTACCCAAAAAAAAAAAAAAGGCTACCGACCAAAGCAAAACTCAAATTGAGAATTCTAATTTAAATGAACATCATCTTTGTTATGGGAACACCAAGGGTCCGGTCAACTGAGCTTGGAAAAACTAATAAGTGCTTTACTTCTATGAAGTCGCATATGAGTGCAATTTTGTTCACCCTCTTTAAAAGAGGGTGAACATTACCTTTTCTCTTATTGGTTGAAATGGTGTGGATCCCACCACAAAGTGATGTCATGCTTACCATGCAATACACTTTTTGGTAAGCATGACATCACTTTGTGGTGGGGTCCACATCATTTCAACCAATAAGAAGAAGGGTAATGTTCACCCTCTTAAGTGAAGGGTGAACAAAACTCAACTCGGTCGCATATGTTCAAAATTCACGGAGATCAAATATTCCAAATCTTCAGGTCACTAGGAGATTTTTCCGATCGTTAACTTCAGGGTTCCGAAATCAGTCAAGGAGTACATTCATCAGTTCAATTACTCACAATAAAATTCTGACTCCACACACATATGGTGGGACCTTAACTTTGGTCTCGACATAAATGCGGTGAGATTTCCTACAGATGATAATATGGTGCAATGAGCAATATTCCCCGACGGAGTCGACAGAGTATCGTACCTACACTAGACATTGACAAGGTTGTCATTGTAGAATACAGCTGCATGCACAGCTTTCTCTCTCAATCCACATAGTAATATTTAATGAAATTTACAACCAACTTTGGTTATGAAGAAGATGGGATGCCCATATAAGTGCCCATGTTTGTTGATTGCCTGTCCATTTGGAAAAGAACATGGACACACTCTACTTGACCCATGAACCTGAACTGTGATGAGAAACTCATCTGTCTGGGGTCCCACTTACTATAATAACATGAAACTTCTGAACAATAGCAAGTTCAAATTCGAATTCTACGGAGGCCAAGCATTTCAAACCTCGGAGTCACTGAAGGATTTGTTCGGTCGTTAACTTCAAGGCTCCAGAATTAGTCGAGATACGCACAAACTGACTCGGACATCCGGTCATATATACTTGCTACTTTTTCAATTGGGCTAATCCAAGAGATAAGTTTCAATTGGGCTAGAAAAGTTTTTGTGACTTTGCTTTTTTGTATTTTAGTTTTATACCTTGTCTTTGCTTTAGGTTTTTTTCTTCCTAAAAAAAAAATATGCCAATTCCATATAGGTTTCTCAAATTTGAGTTGGAGAGGCTTAAATTTGAAAATTATAAAAAGGAATTCCTTCAAGTTCTAACCACTCCAATCCTGGAAACACTCAATAAATGTGTCAACCCAAAAAGATAAATTTGAGATATTAATTACTTTTCATAGACTTTAAACTATGAAAAGTCTCCTAAATATGGTTCTCATTGAAATATTCACTACTTTCTTTTTTTTCTTTTTCTTTTCAATTCCCCCCTTCCTTTTGATTTTTCCTTTTGGTTGGTGGACTTGACTTGTTCAAAAAAGCAAGGCTTTTGCTTTCAGAAAATAATGCAACATATTGATGTTACATAAAATCGACAAGTGTGTGCACCTATCAAGTTGGACTATTCAAATCAAGAATTTGCACACCATTAATGATTTTTCTTTCTTTTCTATCGATATAGCCAAAGTATACTAATTTTACGCTTAAGTTATACCAAACTGAACAATCGTCTATTTAATGAACCCGACCAACATTGGTCCAAAATTATAAAAGTCTGACTCAACGACTACAAATATGAAAAAAAAAAAAAAAAACCCCAACAAAAAATCTTAAAATTGAAGAGAACTAGTTGATTCTTGCACGCTAACCTCCTTAGAGCAAGTTTATCAGGTGAGTGAAAAAGAAGAAAAAGCTATTTTGACTAATGAAATGACAAAAGTTTTCCTGCATCAGATGAGGTAAATACGTTGTTATTGTTCCTCCGGCTACAATTCTTCGGCATAACAAGCGAAGAACTGTTCAAAAGCCACCCAAATTTTTTATTGTTTCCTCTCTCTCTCTCACTCTCTCTCTCTCCCCCCAAAAAAGAGAAAAGGAAATAAAAGTAATAATATTTTAATAAAGAATAGGTTAAATAAATAATATTGGTGCAATGTTGAAAAAGATATGAGTAGGTAAAATGAAAAAAATTCACTGTTTACGAGCAATTTTACCTCGCAATTGGTAAACTTGCTCTAAGAGCATCTCCAGATCTTCAGTTTGGAGAACTAAAACTCCATTTCTCCCTCCAAATGGAAAACCATCTCCAATTCTCCTTTTTCCAAAATCACCATTTTACCTTTCTTTTTCTTTTTATATGAAATTGTAACGCCAACAATATCCTTCTTATTTTGTTAAATATTTGTAAAAATGTTTAACTCTTATGTTATAGATCCATTCTTAAAAAATTGGTACTATTGAGAAGATACCAACAATACCTTTAAAATGAGTCTAACATTGAAGATATTTAAATAATGTTAATAACTTAAGGAACTGGAAGAAACTTTGGGAGAGAAGTTTTAAAGATGAAAATGGAGAATTGTGGATTGGAGTCGGTATGAATAGTCGTATTCTCTAAGTCTACCTTTTGAATGTAATATACTATTTTGAATCTCCAAAACGAAGATTGTGCAAGAGATGGGTTGAAGATGCTCTAAATGGAGTCGGTCAAAGGTTGGCCAAATGAGACGCAGTTGGTTAATTTATTGAGTAACACACACTAAACTTTAAATAAAAGAACTGAAATTTATAGTGATGGATTGCCAAAAAGGATAAGAAAGTGAGCAAAATCATGAGCTACTCCTATGTTTAGCCCAAAGAAAGTCTTGCAGCAAGGTTCTCCTTTTCTCTTCCCTCTTTTTCTAACCTATTTTGCTTTCCCACAGTACAAAACAATCAACTAAATTGAAAATTTGAATAAAAGGGTGTTATATTCCTTGATAATCACAGTCCACAGGGCCATGAAATTCTAAGCTCTTTCACATCATCCTCATTCATCGAATCAAAGAGGTCCCATTTTTCTTCCTTCCTCTCCCCACCAAAGAGGTGCCCACCACCACCTTTCATGGCAGAAAAAAGGCCAAATGAAACCAAAAGCTTCCAAATCATCCCCACAAACACAGAAGATGATAGTAGCAAAAAGAAATTGGCACCCAAGAGAAGTTCAACCAAAGACAGGCACAAGAAGGTGGATGGGAGGGGGAGAAGAATACGTATGCCGGCGCTTTGCGCGGCTCGGGTTTTCCAATTGACGAGGGAACTGGGTCACAAATCCGATGGAGAGACAATCCAGTGGCTTTTGAATCAGTCCGAGCCGTCGATTATCGCCGCCACGGGCACGGGGACGGTTCCTGCTTCGTCACTTGCAGTTTCAGGGCTCTCTGTTTCGGAACAGGGGAACCCTGTTTCCATTGGTTTGGAAAACAGGACTCATTGGAATATGTTGAATAATGGTAACTTGAGTAGACCAACACACACAGCAGCTGGGTTATGGCCATCTGTACCTGGGTTTGGAATTTCTGCACCAAATTCAGTGAGCGAAATTCCAAATTTGGTATCGAAATTCGGGTTTCATGGATTCGAATTCGCGAATATGAATTCGGGACCAATCGGGTTCTCGACGATTTTAAGTGGGAATTACCAAAGCCTTCCTGGGTTGGAGCTGGGACTTTCTCAAGAGGGTGATCATATTGGGGCCATGAATAATTCTCAAGCATTGAACCACCAGTTTTACCAGCAGATGGGGCATGGCCGAGGTGGCGGTCCGGTGAACCGGCAGCAGCATAATCATGATGAGGATGATGAATCAGAAGGATCAAAGTAGTAGGATTTAGACTATGGAACTTCTTATGAAAATTTGATTTGTGGATTTTATCTGCACCTTTGTTTGTTGGATAGTTCAATTCAAGCCTGGAGGCCAGGTACTACAATTAGTAATTATGCATACCAATTTTGGTTTTTCAATAGCTCATCATGCCAGTATCCTTTTGGGTTTCTTGATTGCAGTTTGAACTGCGAAGAACCAATTGGGTTGATGATTGATTCTATTTCCTCTTTAAGTACATCAGAATTTTAAGGTTTGTTATTGTATGCTAGTACCATTGAATGCAAAATCAGTTGCTTTTTCTACTACTTTTGAACAACAGCTGGGTGAAGTTCTACCAATTTGGTCGTTAATTGGCTTAATTTCTGGGACAAGATATACTTATTTACGGAGCCGTTGCGGCTCTTTATGGAGCTAAGTGATCTGGACCGTCCGTTTCGGCATTGGACCGCCAGAATTGAAAATAATCTCTTAACGGTAATAGATAAATACCGTTAAGAGATTATTTTCAATCCGGATTGTCCAAAACACTTTTGAACGATCGAGATTGAGCTCCATAAACACTTGTTTATAACTACCCTGTAAACAAGATTTTCTCTTTTGGGACATCTTCAATTGAGTTGTCAAAATTATTTCTAAGTCTTGTATGGCAATTTGGCTTTGTTGAAAAATGACGTCTCTAGAACCTCAAACTCCAATAGATGGGCCACATTTACTTCTTTTATTACATTATATTTCCTCTAGACCCTGGCTACTCAGCAATTGGACTGTAGAGAAGAATTTGCGGTGTTTGCGTTTGCATCTCGGTCGTCCATCTTAGCAATCGATGGTCCAAATGGGAACATAAATTCTACTATTAGTAACGCTTTAGACGGTCGAGATTTCACGGATTGCTCTTGCTTCCACTGCAGAAAAGCCTAATTCATTTCCTTCTCACTTTTCTACCCCCTTTTATCATCTCAACTTGTTGGACAAAGATTATGGAAGCCACCAAGTAAAAAAGTCGTCCAAGGAAGAGGCATGTTGTTTTTCCATCTGCTAGACATATTGAAATGGGGGAGAAACAGCTAAATGCCACACAAGGCAAAGGAGCAAACCTAGTACACGCAGCTTCTGCCATTGCAGGGTCTGGGGAAGGGTTGATGTGGCAATTCAGTTGGGACTTGTTTGAAATGCCAACCCCATTCATTTGGTAAATTTGCAAATCAGGTGGACATGACCTTATGGGATTCACCAATAGCAGCAATTTTGCTACTTGATACGAGCAAGTTAGCAAAGTGAACCAAACACGAGTCGGCCTCGAATAGCTCAATCACATTAGAGTGTATTCAGTCAAACCCTTGTCCACCAGCGCAGTCTATTTGATAAACAAAAACAATTCACCCGTGCAGTGCTCGTGCCCAATCATACCCATGCCATGTGCCCCAAAACAACGGCCAAGCCCAGCGCACCACGTATTGGCAGCCATACCATGCCGTGGCAGCTTCTAAATGTGAGGTGCCCATGCCAGCCGGCCCAATCTGCACCTCTAGCTACAATAAGCTTCGCTACCAAAGTCTGATAAAGGCAGTGGATGAGCTCAACATACAGCTAAACATAGCTAAAGTTAAAACAACCAAAACAATTTCTTAAGACACTCGTTACTGTCATTTTAATCTCTAATTCATTGCTGATTATTGCGCCACAATCTCAAACTTGGTTCCAGAAATGGCATATTATCGTGGCATTATCCCCAAAACACATCCTCTTATCCACTGGTATAGAATGCTTTGAAAGCACCATGGGTCGAACTTTTCAATCTCTCTAACCTCAACAACATATAGTAATACAAAAATGAAACAAGATGCTTGGGAGGTTTACTGGACAATATAGCCTCATCAAAATGCTCTCTTAGTTGGAAAGGTCTAAACCTAGAAAACTAAGGGTAAGAAAATAACGAAACTCCACCTCAGACCACTGGAAGCTCGCCGCATTCACTGATGACCACCTTCTTCCTGGGACGATCGCCTCTGTCCGTCTCTTGCGACTCAATCAACTTAACAATGTCCATGCCTTCCAAAACTTGCCCAAACACAACATGCCTTTGATCCAGCCATGGTGTCTGTCATTCACCAAACATAAACACAACACATCAAGCACGTGTCAAGTCAAACGCCAGAGAACAAAATTTTTATTCCCCAAGAAGATCGTGAAAGAGGACCTATTAGAGTTTGGATGCATTTAAGCAGCATCTCGAAAGTGATTTTTTTGTACAGGTAATGTTAGAGAGTCGATCTCCAACTTGAGTCTCCGGCAGTTTAAGTACCAATAGTGATAGTGTGATACATCAACCAGCTTATTGAATGATGACAGCAATAGGAAGATATTAAATGGTTACCTTGACGGTGCAGATAAAAAATTGACTCCCATTGGTGTTTGGGCCTGCATTTGCCATGCTAACAACTCCAGGTCCTACATGAACCACTGCAACCATCCAAAATTTTCAGATTTCAGCTTACAATAGTATTGCCAGACAATCTTAGGAAAGAAATAAAGTTAAATATGTCTACAAGACAATAGGAAATAAGCATATTTAATTTAAAAGCAGTTACGAGTCCTCAACATTTAAGAAGGTGCTTCAAATCTTTTTCAACTTTCCCCCCATTTTTCCTTTGTTTGAGGAATACTAAAGAGGTTGTCCGGACCATAGGCCACGGTCTCCCAGTGTTAGCAAATCTCGTGACAAAACAAACATTAAATTCTGTATCCCCGTTTATTGATTTGTAATTTATTTTTTCATTCATTTCTAGAGTCTCTGTTTAGGGAGTGGAAGGAAATCAATATTGTGTAATTGAGAGAGTGAGTTTTTAGCCAGAAGAAAATCAAGGAAGATCAAGGCAATCAAGGGGTTCAACATTTAGCAACTTCGAAAGGAAAAGAAATCAAGAAAATCACTTTTTTTATTTATATGGCAACGTTTTTTTCAGAAAAGATGCTTGAGCAACTCAGATAGTCTTCAGAAGGATTTCAAATATTGCTCAAGCAACATGCCAGTTTACTGCAGCCTATACATATATATGCGTCTCTTTCAGGTTTCACACTCACCGAACATATGAGAGCCGCCCCCGAGCACATCCAAACCTAAGAATATATTCAAGGGGGTCTTGGCTTTGTTTCTTGAAGTAAACACATGATCAAATGATCATTGAGCAACAAGATTAACTTCATGAAGTTTCAACTATTTGAGCTGTTCTTCCGGTGGATTTATGGAAGTATCTCGAAAGGCTTGTGGATTCAAGGAAACGGCGGTCAAGCACTGGGTGTGGTAAACATGGATTCGGGAAGTAGATCTTAGGGCGATTTGTGAGGATTCAGAATCGTATGGTAAGACTATTTGTTACCGCAAAATGTGTAATAGTGTTTGATTCCTTCGCGTGATTTTTACCCTTTCAGGGGTTTTCCGTTGCATTAGTTGTTCGGTTGCTTCCGTTTGTGTGATTGGTTGAATTATTTATCTGTTAGTCGGATCTTTATACCTAGGCGAACTAGGGTTTTTCAGAGGTGAATCTATTGTAATGGGTATATTGTCCTGCAAGTTTCTGGAGTAAGTAGAGAGGTTTAGCTTACACTTGAAATTCTCATCTTTAAATGTACGGCCGTATATACTTTTACCGCCAGTCCCCTGCAAAAGATATACAAGAATGGAAGATTACTTCACAGATCACAAAGAAGACTACAGGTGTTTTTCATTTTTAGCTGTACGCCCATGCAATGAAACAAAGCCAAAATTCTCAAACATCTTATGCATGAATCCCTTCCAAAATAAAACATGGTGACTGGCACTCCAAAACAGATTCTCTTTACGCGTATATTCTAGATAGAAAGAAGAAGAAAAACCAAAAAAGTGAAATTTTACCTTTTTGTCAAGAAATTCAATACGGCGATGACCATATGATGCCACTGGCGGATGTTAGATTTTCTTTTAAAAACGTTGGCCGGGCAAAATAATACAATTGCAACATGGGTAGGGCGGTTGCCCGGTCTCATCCGGCTCCTGGTCCGTCATTGCTACAAGCCGAAGATAAGCTTTAAGAACCATGGGCTCCATCTCACTCAAATGCATGCCACAATTGCAGATATGCTTGATTGTATCATGCACAGAACACGACAAACGTTTTTCCCAATTAGGTAAACTTTAGAGTTCAGGTTTCTTCAGTTCTGGATATTGTGGTCAAACTTCACCAAATCATGAATCCAAGAATCTCTACTTGGCATCTTATTCGTCTTATTTTATGTAACATGCACTCTTCCCTAAACCACTCTCGCTAACATTCACACAAAATCCCAGCTTCAAACAAGAATACTGAGATTGAATTTCTACTTTAGTATCTACCATGTTGCTTAATTTTGGCATGCAAAAAGATCCTATATATAGGAATTTCAACTGTAACCTATGTTACCTCATATGCATGCTCTTAAACTACCTATCCACTTTGTGATGTGTACTTCCCACCCAATGCAGTTGTTCATCAGAAGGAATCCAAAACCTATACAAGCAAACAATTTAATTTCCTCACCTTAAAAAAAATTTAATTTCCTTTATCTAGATCATTCATACATGTAAGAGTGAGCTGTATATGCACAGAGGAAATGCACTTATAAACCAACAAAACCCAAAAACCGTATATAGTGCAGATACTCTCCCACAGATTCAATTTCAAGTCCATGAGTTCATAATAAACAAGCAATGCAACAGATCTTCTCGACAACGTGGCACTATAGTATCAAATCATGAACATTACAAGCAAACTACTAACACAGTATTCTGGTTGCACTTATCCATGGCAGAGAATAAAAACCAAGTCCAGTGATCAGATTTAGTAGTTTGTAACGCTGCACCTACAACTAAAACACAATGAAAGCAATACCCATTCTTGTAATGGACAACTTGAAAGACAAAGTAGGGTCGCAAATAAATGAAAAAATATATCAATCAATGGAAAAGCAAAGAGCACCTACATTTCCCTTGTCGAAGTCTCCTCCTTGGATCATGAAATCCTTGATGACACGATGAAATGCCGAACCTTTGTAGCCAAAGCCCTTCTCTCCTAATCAAGATTAAATAAAATCAAAATACATTCAGAAGCTCAGTCCTTTAGACAACCAAGAGAAGCATGCAAAGATAAACAAATACAGTTTAAGTGCACAAAATGCAACCTGTGCAAAGAGCACGGAAATTCTCTGCTGTTTGGGGGACATCATCTCCATATAGACCAATAACAACCCTGCCAACAAGCTTCCCCACTGGATTTCCAATGCTCACATCAAAATACACTTTGTTGGTCACTTTTGATTGTGGTTCTGCAACCTAGAAATGGATGAGCATATGTCAAAGATAACCTCAGGTCTTCTAAAAGTTACATTATCTTCTGTGAAAGAATAAATTGCACAAGTTCAAAGAACAAAATTAAGAAGACTTTAATAGCAAGAAACAAATTGTTAGTTTGCAACGGTGTTCGATTGCCATATTGCAAATTCGACAAGTGCGGTAGTTTGATTGCCATATTGAACAAACTAATCCCAGAAGTGTGGTAGTTTGTTTGCAAAAATTACTTTGCTACTTGTAATCTTTCCTAAAGGGTCAATGTTTATCAGGTACTCTCACTGGAGTTGGATTGCATAAAAGGCTTATCTAGCAATGACCTCGACTCAAAACACGAATTGATAAGATAGATGTGGATTCAAAAAAGAATTGTTAGATAAATAATATAGGAGGTTTAGCAACAGGCTATTTCTAAACGTAGAGTCAAACCCTAGCATTAATGTTCCAACATTTTTTTCTTGCTTGGAAACAGTCCTCTACTCCTCTCAAGTCCGTCATGATAAAGCTCCCAAATTCAATGCCGTCACTCTCTATTCAAAGTAACAAGTCAAAATGCTTCAGATTCTCATTTTGCATTCTCTAATCACCTCCAAACTAAAATACTCCACTAATTTACGGTATTCCACTTGCATTCCATAAACAAATTGCACATGCATCTTACGAAAGGGCAAGACGGTCAACAAACACATCATAATCTTTCAAACAATTTCACATATTCATAATCTATATTCCACACATATCATCCAAACAATTTCACATATTCATAATCTATTAACAGGAAAATACTGACCTCAGCAGAGGCACGAATCGGGCTAAGAACCCCAGTTTTCCTGCGCAAAGAAGTGTTTGACGAACACTTAAATAAGCTTGACGACAAGAAAGATGTATCCGAGGGTAAAACCGACTTCCGAACATTTACGAAACTACATGGGGAGCTCCGAAGCCCCGTCTGAGACAGGCTCCGCGGGCCCGAGATTGGGCCGACGCTCGACTGCGGACAGGAATTCGTTAGTTAGTTAATCAGCAAACGCAAGAAAAAAAGAACTGCGAGAAACAGACGTCTACATATGTGTATGTGATGTATGTTTAGCTTTGATAAGTCAGGCGTCCGGACCCGCTTACGCGCACCTCAACTAATCCTCACGGACCAATCCCACCGCGGTCCGGCCCCCAATTAAACCTAGACCAAAACTATACGTATATCTCTGTGTGTGTAGTTGTGGGATGAAGTTAGGGATTGTAGTTACCAGAGTTGCGAATGGAACAGCCATTGACTGTATCTGTTGAGCTTCTCTCTCTAACTTGTTGGTAGTAGAGACTTTTTTCTGGGCAGAAGATTGGACTGAGAAGCTGAGAGGGGGGGGAAGGAGTTGTGACGGAGATAACGAGTGTGGATGGGCGTAGGGGTGTTTCCGTAATTGACAAATTTCATTTCTGTGAAGGAAAAAGGAGCAAAAAGTTTGAAACTTCTTTGGCGTCGGGAACTTGAACCGGAGACCTTCAGTGTGTTAGACTGACGTGATGCATATAAAATTTCAAAATTATAAATTATATAACACTAAGACCCTGTTCGTTTTGGAATTTTGGATTTGAATTTGTAGGTAATGAGTATAGGAAGAAATAGAATAATGTTTGAAAATAGGGTAATAATTGGGGAGAGATAGAAAAAAAATGAAAGTAATGATTGGAGATATGGTTAATGAATGAGTAGAAAAATAGGATAGTAATTAGAACCCAAAATCAAAAGCCCTGGGTATCACGTGGTACTTAACGCGCACATCCTGGCTGTCTAGAAATACAACCAATGGTCCTGATTGAAAGATACCGAACATATTTAAAAAGAAAAAAGAAAAGAAAAAAAATGTTTCAATCTAGACCATCAGTCGGCCTGGATGTATGCGTCGGACACTATGTCATAAGTACCCTATTTGCAACCATTGGGCTTTGTAATTCCGGACATTTATCCGTGTCTATTACAAGAGCGACGCTAGAGTTGGTTTTTTTTTTTTTTTTTTGGTCAAGCGGAATTTAACTCTAGAGTTTTTTTTTGTTTTGGGATAAGCAATTTAACTCTAGAGTTGGTTATGCTAAGGAGATAAATGTGCAACATATGTTGGTATTTGCTCATGAACATGTTTTTACTGACTAATTTTATTCATCTACCAAACAAGTGGCTGAACATTATTCTCTATTGAATGATTAAAATTTAGTGCTTTTAAATACGAGCCACCCACAAAATGAGATTCTCCCGGTAAGCAATCATATTTGAGGGAGGGTAATGTACTAATGTTAATAATTTCCGCTCAACGAGCTACTGGTTACTCCGGTGCAAGTTCAGTCTGTCAGACTTGGGGTCCAGATAGTGCAGGGGTGCACTATAGGGCCCCCTTTGATAACCCTTCGAGAGGTTGGAATTGGATTGTTTGAGTGAAGGTATTATCAATACTTTATTTGGTTTTTCAAAATGGTCCGAACTATCAATCCCACCGGATTGCTAATACCCCAATTTGGGGTATTGCTAATACCATCTTGGAGATGGTATTAATAATTTCATCCCAACCTCTCTTCCTTATCAATCCATTCGCATTACCTATCTCTTCTATCAATTCAATCTCATCATCTAATCTCATCTCAAACAAACATAATATTAATAATCTCATCATCGAATCACATCCCAAACAAACATACTCATTATCAATCTCTTCTCATTACCAATCCCTTCTCATTACCAATTCCAATCTTAATCACATCTCCTTACAAATCTCATCAGTCTATCACAGTTATCAAACGAAGCCTAGAGGTATAACCAATAACGCACCATTCGAGCTGTCCATCTCGACAACCAAAGCTTTACATTTTATCTTGGCAATGGACAATTCAGGTCGTGCACTATGGCGACCCTGGTCCAGTCGCTATCTACCTATTCTCGATCATGGTGTGCCCAGAGAGAATTTAGATACGTAAACTACAAGCACAGAAAACTCACATCCATGAAAGTATTAAAAACATCCGCGAACAACTTTTTATGCACATGATTCTATTAGCTTTTATGGGAAATTGTCTATACAAAAATACTTTAACCTAAACCACTCTATACCAGGCTTTGCCATCACCCCTACATCACCACAACTGGGATGCAAATGGGGGAAATAAAAAAATCAAAGAATATCCAACCCGATATGCTTTACAGAAAATTACATCCTCTACAGCTTTTACCAACAGGAATTGCGTACAACACAGACTAGTTAATCATCAACCCGTTGTATCTCACCCATCATGATGCGATTGCTTGTCACCTTGAACCCGAGAAGAGCGGGATCAATTTGCTTCCCTTTCTTCCCCTTCTTTTTCCCGCTGCGCGCCGCTTGTGATCCGTCCAATGACTCAGAAGATTCTGGCTGTGCTGGCTTCTTGGCATTACTTTTAAGCATGTCAATGAACGATGGCTCTGAGACATCAGTATCATCACTGCCAGATGAGATTCGCCGAAAATGTACATCTTTCTTGCCAGGTGTCTGATTGTCCGAACTTTGGTTTGCTAGATGTCCCCCAGGTTCCCGTCTTGGCCCTACCGAATTCAACATCAAAAAGTAATTATTGTCGGATAAAGACCGCCAGTAGGAGGAATGTAAGTAAAACCCTAACTTAAGCTCTTAAGCCTTAAAAAAAAATTTAATCTTTAAATAATCTCATTTCAATAATTTAGAACAGGGAGGATGATATCAATATTCAACAAAATCCAACAGTTAAAGTTATTTCCTGAGAGACACCAACCACCATTCAATCCAGTTTCTCCACCATTATGCTTTCATTCTATTTTACATCCTAACCATTATGTTCTATACAAGCACATTCATTTATAAACAGCTATAGGTAATTAATATTTAGCAACATATACCGCAAATTGACATACCTTCTGAAGCAACAGAAGATGGAAGAAGTTTGCCTCGGATGACTGTATCAGAGGCCAGCTCAGCCAATGCTTCTTGAGATGAATTTTGTGAGGCAGGTGGACGTTTCAGCAAAAAATGGTCCGACCCTCTTGATGTAAGGGATGGTAGCCTGCCAAAAAAGTTAATAAGGAAATTTAAGTTATATAATACGGAGTATAATCAACAATACTGTGAGCTTATAATTGCTCATAGCCCCATTCCCGTTCCGAGATAGAGAGAATTATTTTGAATCACTGGTATATAATGCTAACAAGTTTTTTATCTTAGAACAAAATTCCAGAAACAGGCGCTCATATGGTAAGAAAGGGGAAAAAAAGAGACCAGTTTAATCAACTTAAAAAGTAGGATGACACAACTGATTCAACTGAAACACGTAGGAACATTTTTAACAAATTCATTGGTCAACCTTCCAAAGGAAAAAAGAAGAGGGAAAACAAACAAAATGGCGCTTCAAGTATCCTAGAACGCAGAACAAGCATTTATATCACCAGTAATGACTGACGAATGGCCAAGTTGAAAACTATTGACTCTCTCTCTCTCCAGCAGTGGCCTGGTCCCACCAACTCATACGACAATCCTTGGAAAAACCCAACTAAAAGCTTAAAGCTACCAAGGCTTTTCCTTCGATATATCAGAAGCAATAGTACAATACAGCAAAAAGAATCCTTACCGGCCCCTAGAAACCTCCTCCGCAAAAGAATCAGAAAGTGCAACTTTGTCATTGTAGGAGGCTGTATTCCCACCTGGAATCAATTCTACACATCATTGCTCACATCAACAAAACGGGAGCCTATCGGGCCAAAATAATGTTTTTAACAGAATTACCAGCAAAGCCAAGTGAATTATGCCTGCTCATGACATTAACGGCCGTTTCTCCATGGTCTATAGCAGTAAAGCTTTCCTGGTCGATCCTATCTTCTTGAATCTCCAAAGCTGGCCCCTTCATCATCCGAACCTCACTTTTGAATCCTTGCTTTTTCCGGTCCACATCTAAGAACTCTCGTTCCATAGACTTGTTAGTAGTCATGTTGGAATTTGCAAAAATTACTTGAGACGTTTCATCAAAACCCGAAAAAAATTGGTCTCTTTCACTTAATACTTCAGACTTGAATCGAAGGGGGAGTCTTCCACTGCTTTCCACAGCGCCAGCCTTCTCATCGACTAACTGAACTGGCGGTGTTCCACCAGAATTAGAACCATAAGGCCCTAAGGCAAATGGGTGATTTATACCTGCTTGTTGACCAGATAACACGTTGAAGGATTGATTAGAAGAGCTTGTTTCAGAATAGCGACCTGAAGGCGCCGTTCTCTCATAAGATGCTTTACTACTCGTATCAAATGAATCGGCAGCTTGAGAGACTGGTTTTTTATGAAGTAATTCCATGAGCAAACGCTTTGAATTGTCATTGCTTGTTCCAGTTGACATCCATAAATTTGGATCTTCCGAAGCCATTTTAACATCTGACTCCCTATTCTGCAGTTCGGCATTGAGATGCAACTGTCGTATCCGAGATTCCATCCAATCATTTGGTAGCTGACCATTGGTCTCAGACCAGTGGGTCTCAATCGCATCAGAGGGTGAAGCGTGAAATTGATTGGAAATCGGAGGCTGGTGAGAGTGGATACCAGATGAGAATCCACCTACTTGACCAGTAGAGTGCATTCGAGCTCTTGGTTCCTGCATATCTAAACCTTGACCATGAGCCAAGGCATTTACAACATCCAGGCTCATTCCTGAAGCGCCACCAGACATAGAAATCTGTCGCTCCAATGGTGATAAACCGGGATCATAAAGGCCTCGCTGTAATCGCTCTTGTAGGGAAAGATTCCGGTCAAGGTGACCCAGCTGCTCCTTAGAGGATGGTTTCTGTTGTTGCTGATAAAAATCTAGAGGTCCAAACCCAGCAGAGTGAGCTCTGTGTGCAGTAGCAGGACTTCTAAGGAACTGATTGGTTTCATCACCAGGCCAGTTAGAGCCGCCATGCCTCTCCTCTTCCATTTCCACCTGTTGCCTCAACCCCATTGGCAACTGTCTTCCGTAAAGTTGTTCTTGCTGAAGAATCTGATTTTCCAAAGTGTGCATCTGCCCTCGCTTTGAACGTGATACAAGCTCCAACAGGTCACTTTGATGCCCTTGATGTTGCATTGGACCAAATTTAGCTTGGATAAGATGGTCAAGGGATGGCTCAGCATGCCTCGGAGGATGATGGGAACGTTGTTGTAGTTCATGCAAAATTTGCTGCCTCAACAAAACTTGATCAAGAGCGTTGTTTGTTCTAATAGCATCAACATGTGACATGCCACGGCCAGAGTCATGCATTTGACTCTGCAGTAGCAATTGCTCATGAAGCAGTTGTCGAGCTTGAGACTGCTGCTGTTGCTCCTGCAACAGAATCTGATGTTGGTGTAACTGCTGTTTTTGCTGCAACTGATGATGTTGCTGCTGAAGCTGCAGACGCAGCCTTTGCTGTTGTTGTTGTTGTTGCTGCTGCTGCTGTAGTGCCAAAAGGTGGTCCAGATGTGGCCCTGTTTGATTGCTGTAATGCTGACTAGGTAATTGTTCCATCACTGACTCATTCAGGTGGGGATGAGTCAACAGATTGCGCTGCTGGAGCTGTTGTTGGTATTGTTGCGACAAAAGCTTCTCTGTCGCATGGTAGCGGACAGATTCTTGATCCATATGTGAGACCCTGTGAGCATCCATGGATTCTTGGTACAAGTTGGAACCAGGAACTGTATTCCTCCCATAAACATCTGACCATGTCTCCACAGCATTAGTTGAATCAGCAAGGGCACCAAATGAGCCACCTCTTTCCATTATAGGGTTGAAAAGATGATCCTGAGCACCACTGTTTGATGATTCATTACGCCTTGAATAGTTGCCTTCAAGCTCAGACCACGACAGCCCAAATGGATGCAACTTATTGTGACTCTGACTATGGACACCAGGTTCCGTAAATTCATCTGGAAGAGAAGGGTTGCTCAAGGGAATCACAGGAGGATTGTTCATGCCCATAGAAGCTACTCCTAACAGATTGCCACCAATTCCAGGTCTTCCTGGGAATAAATTATCAGCAAAAACAGACACGTGTTACTTTAGGACCAAATACATGCTCTCCCTCAAAGGAGTAGTGCAATTAAGAACCACAAACAAAATAAATAATGCTATGTTTGGATGGGTTTTAGAGAATTTTTGAGTTTGGTTTTTGGGGTAATGAGTGGAGAGAGATAGAGAAATGAGAACAATGATTGGAGAGTGGAGAAAGAAGTGAGAGTAATGATTGGAAGTAGGGGTAATGAGTATTTTTTGAGTTAAATTTTTTTTTTTTCAAAAAGCAAATTAAACAAAGCATAAGTTACCTTCATCTTGACCAACAAAATCATGAAAGCTTTGACCCTCTGTATTTGCGAGTTGCAGCGGATGTTCACGCTGACTTGGTACACCATCAAACCTAGACAATTGCCAGCTATGATCATTTAATGCAGACATTTGAGTCATTTCAGGAACAGGGGAAGAAGCCGATAAACCATGGCCCATTTTCTCTTCCATAGCTCCAGGTTCTTCTCCATTAGAACTCATATCAACTATAAAGCCATGTCCATCTGTAACTCTTAGATGCGGCATGACCTCACTCAACTCTCGGAAAGGTGTTCCCTCTGGAGCATCTTCTGAACGGACTGGCAGATCGGTCCCAAAAAACCCTTGCTCAAACCAGGAAATGATGTCAACCCCAAGAAATGGTCCTTGGATCTCTCCTTGAGGATCCCGGTAATACAAACTCATCTCCTCTGGCGGGATACCCCCTTCTGATCGATATTCGTTGTGGCTGCCCTCAAAGTGCAGCATATTGCCACTCCAATTCTCCTTGGAAGACATGGGAAAAAATTGAGAAGTGGAATTATCCGGAAGCTTGGTACTGGTATCAAAAGCAGCCGCAGAACCAATATCATTGAGATAAGGATGTTTCATGAATGAAGAATCTGCCACTTTTTTGATCTGAGAAACGTCATCAAGGTGAGCACCATTAATGTCTTGCACACTGAAGAAATCTGTACTACTCGAAATTGCTTGCGCCAATTCATCAGCATTTGTCCCTGTAGTAGCTGCAGAAACTTTCCTTTCCGCTTCGTGATCAACATCTATTTCTGAAAACAAAACAAACTTAGTTCCACTAAGAAAACGTCAAAAATCATAAACAAAAAGCATGTGCCGTAATAATGGTTTAGTAACTGAGTAGGATGGCAGGGTCTTTTACTAACCATCTTTCAATTTCCTTTTAGGATCATCGTTGTTCAAGGAGCTAGAAACAGTAGCCCAACGGGTATTATTATTCACAGCTTGTCCAAAGGCATCAACAACCTCATCAGACATAACAGACGGAAGGATGCCATGTTTCCCATTGGTGGGTTCCAAGTCTCCGACATCTGGCAAGAAATAATAATTTCATGAGACACCAAATGACAGCAAGGACAAAAATATGCATGAAACATAATTGTAAAAGTACGTAGATCGTTGGATGTTGAAATCCCATACAAATAAGGTGATTGCCTTCCTATATTAATTACCTGTAATGTTGTCAGTTGATCTTCCTTTTCCAAATGAATTGTATGACACACCACTACTGGTGATTTTGCCCTTCCCAAGATCACCAAGGATAGCCTGAAAACATATGGCAAACACATTTAAACCTTTTGTGAAAACCACAAAAGTACAAGTACAAGTTAATTCATAGTAGGGGCCAATTTAATGAGCTTACAGCCTCTTCTGCATCAGGACTGACAAAGGCCAATGGCTCAACGACAGTAACTTGAGTTATAGAAGGTACTTCCTCCATCTGCTCCGGCATTGCAGCATAAGAAGTATCCAAATTTTGCATGCGGTAAATGTCCAGAAGCTTCCCCCTTGGGTAGCAAAAAGTATCAGCAGAGGAGCTTGGTTTCCCAGGAACATTTGCAGTCCTGTCAAATAGACCACCACCATGTGAACCAGCAGATGGAGGTCTCACAACCGAAACGCTAGATCTTCCACGTCCTAATGTAAATCCCACATTAGAACCCTCTGCCTTTCCTCTCTCAAGTCCAAACCCAGGTGCAGCACGGTAGGAACCTG
>BPLS01000225.1:170099-220053 GCA_019656275.1 Rhododendron kiyosumense | reverse complement strand
ATTGTGCTAGAAACTGTGTTTTGAATTTGTATTCCTAACATTGCCTTATAGGAGTAGGATATTTTTGTGAAAAATAATTTTGACACTCCACTCTTATATAATAACATTTCAAAATTGGTCTTTTAGTGTGTCTTGCTATATATAATTTTTTATATTAAAAGACAAGTTTTAAAGTACCATCATAAAAAAGAGCAGGACCAAAATCAATTTCTAATTTCTTTTATCTAAAATTTATCACTTTAGGATCATTCATGACTATTTTTTTAGTTTAAAATTTATGACTTCAATCTTGTCTTCAAACTTTATTTTATTTATTTATCTATAACTTTTTTGCTCCTTTTATCCTTGTATATGTCAAAAAACCACGATGTGAAGATAAATGGACAGTTTTTTTTTTATATTAGAGAAAAAAACACTCGACAACATTTTTTTTCCTGTAAGAAAAATAAAAATGCAAATATGATATTTACTCACATCTACTAGGTAATATTGCCTCATCACACCAGGTGATAATAAATTGACATTGTGCTAGAAACTGTGTTTTGAATTTGTATTCCTAACATTGCCTTATAGGAGTAGGATATTTTTGTGAAAAATAATTTTGACACTCCACTCTTATATAATAACATTTCAAAATTGGTCTTTTAGTGTGTCTTGCTATATATAATTTTTTATATTAAAAGACAAGTTTTAAAGTACCATCATAAAAAAGAGCAGGACCAAAATCAATTTCTAATTTCTTTTATCTAAAATTTATCACTTTAGGATCATTCATGACTATTTTTTTAGTTTAAAATTTATGACTTCAATCTTGTCTTCAAACTTTATTTTATTTATTTATCTATAACTTTTTTGCTCCTTTTATCCTTGTATATGTCAAAAAACCACGATGTGAAGATAAATGGACAGTTTTTTTTTTTTTTTTTATATTAGAGAAAAGAACACTCGACAACATTTTTTTTCCTGTAAGAAAAATAAAAATGCAAATATGATATTTGCTCACATCTACTAGGTAATATTGCCTCATCACACCAGGTGATAATAAATTGACAATTTTGATTAGAGAAAAACACTCCACAACTTTTAGTAAACTATGTAAAGACTAAAGAGAAGTTAGTTTTTTTTTATTTTTAAACGAAATACTGTATTAACATATAATAAGAAATTGTCAAGGCAACACTAATTTTCATGTCAAGTCTTGTTTTTCCTGTAACCCAAAAGTTGTATAGGTCAGGTGGGAAACATTTCTCACATTAGTCACAAGTAATGTCACAACATCTACAATGGGAGAAGCCACTAGGATTGTGCTATAATGGCAAGTGTTCCCTGTTCGCTAAAACAATATAGTATTTTCTTTCACCCCACATGAACTCGTACGGGTGTGGATCAAAAAAAAAAAAAAAGAACTCGTACGGGTTCCTCTGATTTCACATGAAACATACACTTAGTCAGTTGTCTTCCTTGGAACGTTTAATCCATGATTTGCAGCAGAAAATCCAGACAGTTCATGATGAACTTCTCCAAATGGCATATGCTAATCAGATCTTTTCGGCGGGCGTATTATTCTGAAGGGCAAATTTCACTCAGACCCCCTGAGGTATATGACAATGACAGAAAGTACCCCTCAGTTTTCAAAAATGACAGAAACCTCCCTTACTTTACAGTTTGGGTTTCATTCCGTTAGTTTCCGTTAGTTCCGTTAGTTAAATGGACGGAAAATGAACGAAAATGTACGGAAATGTACGGAAAATGAAATCTTCAATTTTATTTAGTTCTACACCTATTTTAGGGCTCTCATTAAAAGTCCTAGAGTTAAAAATTAATTATGATCATTTAGGATGAAATAGTTAAAAAAATAAAATCTCCGCACCGATTCAAACGGATTAAAATTTGAAGCATTTAAAAATTTTGCTTTTCACTTGATTTTAGAGCTTTCAATGAAGAGCAAATATTTAAGTGCTCCAATTTTCAATCTATTTGAATCGGCCCAAAGATCTTATTTTTTTTATTATTTTATCTTAAAGTGCAATAATTAATTTTTGGTTTTAAGATTTTCAATGAGAGCCCTAAGATAGTCGTAAAACTAAACGAAGAGGAGATACTTAAGTGCTCAAATTTTCAATCCGTTTGAATTGGTGCGAAAATCGTATTTTTCTGATTATTTTATCCTAAAGGGTCATAATTAATTTTTCGCTTTAGGATTTTCAATGAGAGCTTTAAGAAAACCATAGAACCAAATGAAAGCAGATACTTAAGTGCTCCAATTTTTAATCCGTTTGAATCGGTGCGAAGATTTTATTTTTTTAACTATTTTATCCTAAATGATCATAATTAATTTTTAACTCTAGGACTTTTAATGAGAGCCCTAAGATAGGTGTAGAACTAAATAAAATTGAAATTTTCATTTTTCGTACATTTCCGTACATTTTTCGTACATTTCCGTACATTTTCCATCCATTTAACTAACGGAACTAACGGAATGAAACCCAAACTGTAAAGTAAGGGAGGTTTCTGTCATTTTTAAAAACTGAGGGGTACTTTTTGTCATTGTCCGATACCTCAGGGGGTCTGAGTGAAATTTGCCCTATTCTGAAACATCCATGTGTGTGAAACTTAAATGAAATTCATTCTGCTTGGAATCTGGATGCCTGCTTTCTTCAAAAGTTGGCTCGAAGCATGCTTTGCCATTGAAATCACTTCTCCCTGCAAATTAACAATTTGCATCGACTTGAATCCTCTGAAAATCTTCCCTAGAAAGAAAGGGCAAGAGCAACTAATTCGATCTAGTATATGCATCTTCCCTTGTGACTACATCATGATTTGGAAACAATAATATCAGACAAACATAGGTAGCCATGTGGATACTAGCCGAGGGGACTTTTCTGACACCGCGTGAATAAATATTCCACTAGCCACATCCTTGAGACCAAAATTGTAGACCCACCACAATGCCACATGAAACAAGATGCGGTCCTCCACTTTTGTACCCGTGCACTAGACTATGATACATGAATAACGCCTGAATTGGCGACACTATTCAAGACTAAGCCGTAATTACCATTGTATGGTAGAAGTGAGTTGCCTTGTGTGGCTTCTTAGGTTTATTCCTCATGAACAAAGGTTACCGGTGGTTTAAGCTAAATTCAGCAAAATATCATGTCCATAGCTTGACAGTTTCTTCCATCTTGCTAGATACGTTGCACTTTCTACATGACTTGTTTAGACTTGGCATTTAGTGTCAGTAAAAATGTTTCCAGAAAACACAAATGTAGCAAGTATGTTGGGCTCCTTGAAGGAACTGTCTTCAATTTTTAACAGTTCATATAATAGGTTTATTGGCTGCCCTCTAAAAAACAAAAGAAAATTGTGCAACATGTAACTACAACATTTAGGATAGATCTTCTAACTAAATCCAAATATAGAAAAAACAAAAAGATAATCGAACCTCATCCAAGCTCAATATTTTCTGATCCTTCATTATCCAACGACCATTGCACATAACTGAGTCAATGTTTTCACTTCGCATGCAATATACGAGGCTGGAAATGCTGCGTGCCAGTAAAAGAAAACATATTACTAAATCAAACTAATTAATATAGGGTATTGCTAAATCTAGGGGTGTCAAATGGGCGGGTTTGGGCCAAATTGGACAAGTTATTAGTGGGTTGGGTTTTTAATAGGTCATTGACCCATTTAGACCCAATAAGTTATGATCTCAATTACCCATACTCAACCCAATCCATTTATTTGAAATCAAACCCGACCCGCCCATTAACCCAATTACATATATATTAAAATTTAAAATGACTAAAATACCCATATACAGTAAAATGACCATATTACCCTTATACATTCAAATGACCAAAATACCCTATATACTAAAATGACCAAATTACCCATGTATACTAAAATGACCAAATTACCCATGTATACTAAAATTACTAAACCGAATGGAGATTCTGCTGAAATTTTAGCATCCAGTAAAAAATGATTCGAATGAATGGACTATTGACTAGATCAAAAAAAAAAAATTGATTATTGCCAACTCCAAAAGTTTCCTTCAAAAACCCAAATTTTTTTTTTTTTCAAAGACGAACTGAGCTGGGCGGCTCGTGGCTCAACTTGGCTTGGCTCGGCTCAACTCGACTCTTTAGTAACCGAGCTGAGCTTAAGCATGAGTTTTTGGCTCGTTTACTAAACAAGTTGAGATCGACACTCCAAAGCTCGGATCAGCTTGCAAAAGTTCAGCTAGTTTGTATAGGCTCGGCTCATTTGATCAAGCTCGAGCTCGAGCAGTCTCGGTTGTCGGAGTAATTCGAGAAGGTGTAGTTGTTGCCGGATATGGCTTGAACCCACACAGCGGTGGCAAATCCCAGCCATTTCGCGGCGGCAATAAGATAATCTGTTGAATTGTGCCAGATAATCTTTGTAATGGCCTTTTTTTCCTTTGAATTAGGTGTTCGGAATGGACAAATGATATTGGTTCGTCCCTTGTTATTCAGAAGAAGATATATGAAGGATGCCTGCACTTTAGGGTCTTGAATACCCTTCAAAGCCTGATTTGGATGCACAACCCAGCCATTTGTTGAGGTAATTCGCACGGCGACAAGCTCAAATTCTATGAGTCACCTCTGCCGATGGCTATGACGAGTGGATTTGATTGTGACGACCTCAGTGGAGGAAGAATGAGATCGAGAGGGGCTAATTTCAATTTGTATTGTGTTTTTTCTATTTTTCTTTGATGGGTCATATTCATGACTTATTGAGTCATTTAAGTTGACCCATTAAGACCCAATTACTAAATGGATTAGAATGGGTTCCATTCTGACCCAACTAATAAATGGGCTGGGTTGGGTCTATTTTTTAGTGGATGGGTTTGGGTTCATTAATGGGTTTGGGTTTAATTTGCCACCCCTAGCTAAATCCAAAGCCTATTAGGTTGAATATCCCTCAGGTGGGGCCGCCCAAGTGAAGAGGGAGGGGTGTGGATTTCGAGATTGCCCTTAGCATTTTATGAGACCAAAGAAATTATGCTCAACTGTGCTGAACAGCTAGTTAATAACCCAGAGAAAATTGTGTAAAGCAGTACGCAAATACGAAGGAAAAGTTGCAATATAGTACCGCATAACATCTCAAGGATAGACTTGTACCTGTCATGCACAGGAACCATAGGCCAAGAGAAAGGATTGACTATAATGACATCAGCCTACCAAACAATGGAAGCAAACAAAATTAGCCCAATTGCCTGGAATAGCATCAAGAAGAGCTAAGAATTAAAAAAATACGAAGTCGGGCCCATTAGATATATGTACAGGAAGTTCATGGAGAAACATACAAGAAAATGATTTTTAGCATGTGCAGATCCAAGTTTTTCTCCACCTCAGTAACAGTTTCAAAGGAGAGGAATAAAACTAACCTTTTTCCCAATCTCAAGTGAGCCTATTTCATCGTCCCATAATACTGATTTGGCACCATTTATTGTTGCCATTTCAAGAATCGTTTCAGAAGGAAGAGCCGTAGGATCAGTTGTTCCCTTCAAATAAACTTCTCGTCCTTTGTTGATCAGAGAAGCTAGGTACATCTCATCAACTGTACAGAGACAAGTACACAGAAATACACAACAATTGCTATTGGTAGAAGCACTCTAGAAACAAGGACAGAGAAGTTTGGTCAACAGTCATCTTTGCTTTCATCAACTCTTATATTATTTGAAATATGCCTTCCATTTCACTTAATCCATACACCCTTCTAAGCCTAGCTTAACTGTACGAACACAAGAAACATGATGTGAAGGGGAATAATATTTTCAACAGCAATCCATGTCCATTGTTGAAGTATCCATGTGCCAGCAACAGAATGTTTTGCAGTTGGTGTCACTGGAAATAGCCAACATAGGGCTACTCAAATCATATATCCAAGACAAAAACTCCACCGTCCACACCACCAAGAATGTCATGTGGCCTCACGGCCATGAAATGCATCAGAAAGAAGTCTACACAGGCCCTCTAGTTTTGTCTTCTCAAATTTTATTTACTTTGGTGGTATAACAGACATTACTTTCTTTGGTTGAGAGTGTTGGGGACCAAAAGGGAGCTGATGCAGGTAGCAGGAAATCAGTTATGCTGCATTATTTTAATTCGTTGAGCTAAGGAGTTCAACCTCCGAAAATTATCACCAGTCCTAGAGAAAGTATTAGAAGGTTATACATACAAGGAGAAAAAAGGGGGAAGTTCATATGTAATCTGCTAAAAGCAATAGAATATGTTATCTGGTAACCTGTTTGAAAATGGAGTGCAGTTCAAACAGGTTTTTTCAGAATTGAACATACCAATGCTCATTCTATTATTGGATGGTGCCCCATCAGTTCCCAAGGACACACAAATGTTTGCACCCAGCATTTCCTTTATGGGTGCAAATCCCAGCATTCTCATTGCAGCAGCAGGACAATGGGATACTTTTACTCCAGCTTTTGAAAGAAAACCAATCTGAAATAAGATGTGAGGTAATATTTTGAGTTCCAAATCAATATTTATAAATCACCAAAATGACAAGGACATTTTCTACTGAACAAATCTAACTGGCAGCGGCAAGGGATTCATCCTTTGAACGCCTAAAAGTTACAACATGAGACCAAAATCACCAAACATATCTGTATCACCAGGGTTACCGCAAGAAAATTGATATTTTCTTACTAAAAATCTGACACCATATATGATGCAGGCGTTCTTCCTTGCACAATCTCAGGCAGAACTGACTTGTTTATATACAGTTCGGTTGCCATCCAAGAGATAGTAATGACATAACATTTGACACCATTCAAGATGCAGCGTGTTAGGAACCACGATCACCCAAAAGCCAGAATATGTAAAGCAAGCAATATGAGAGAAATTGGAACAAAATCAACAAAGCAAGTAAGGAACTATTAACAGTGCTCCTTGCTGAAACAGACAACAAATGCTATTTCAACAACTGCAGAATTTTTTTATTGCTAGTCAGAAATCAACTAACCCAATTATAGCCACTCATATCGAAGTAGAAAAGCAAATCAAATCATTGACAAAGGTGTATATGTACATTCCGCTTCATGTTGACTTAGTTCCAATAAAATGCAACAGAAAAATAAGCAAGGAGACCTTTTTCTTTGCATATGGCAGATGACCTGTGGAATAACCATAGAGAATTACCTCTGTATCATTGACCCAAACACTGTGAGCTGCCAGCAAATTGTTTTGTAGGAATTGAATTTTCTCCAGGTATGTAACTGTCCCATGTTCAGCTTCTCGAGTATTCATCACAAAGTGGTTCTCATAAGGTATCTCTGCAACATGCTAGATGTTGAAAAAGTAACACGAGTCAGAACATCCAACATGAAAAAATTCTGCAACATGTTGGGATAAATCTAGATCCCACCCACATTGGAAGCGTAATGAAAAATAAACACACTCACAAGAGTTATAGCCCCAATGCCTACTCCACAGGGGGGGGGGGGGGGGGGTCCACTACTTGAAAAATAGAAAATTACAATGTGAGATGACAAACCCTCCTCAAGCTCCTAACACCATGGCTCATACAATGTTTTTCACTCACCCCCACATCTCTATTTTTCCCTCACATCTACTCTACTCTCACCTCATGGCCGGTGCACCTGGCAATTCCCAAAGGGACTGCCTCCTCACACACTTTTTTCTATTTCTCACATGGCACACACATAGCACAGATGCACACCCTTTAAATAGCAGTCCCACTCTACAAGCAAGAAAAACTCTTGGACTGGCTAGAAGCTTAGCTTCTAGAGGCCAACCATCAAATGCTCTTTGGAATTGGAGCATGCACAGCCGGCAACAATAGACACTCTCCCCTTTCCAAAACCACTAAAGAAACAGATTTGAAAAAGCAATAAATCTTTTGCTTTTTTCAATTCCATTTGACGAGGGAAAACCCAACACAACATCCAACATGAAAAAATTCTCCAACATCCAACACGAAAAAATTCTCCTTCCCTTAGCTTTTCTTTAGTCATGGCTTTTGTTGAATAGAGAGGAGACATAGTTACCCTCCTCCGAGTATGCATTATTACTGCAATCTCAGTCCAGATGAAAATACCGAAAACATTTTGAGAAAGCTTTAATATGTATAAAACCAAGAAAGGGAACTTAAATTTCTCAAAATGCTCTAATCAATATGCGTGCATGCACACACAAACACAGAGAGAGAGAGAGAGAGAGAGAGAGAGAGAGAGAGAGAGAGAGACCATGTGAATCCCAGTTTTCAGTTCTTCGGCCGTGTCTCTCGTTTCAGTTAGTAAACGATCCGTGGAATTCATAATTTGCCTTATTCCCAGCCATATTCGAATGCGTCCATCTGCTGTATTATGGTGCTTCTTGTAAAGTTGCTTTTGAGACTGGAATCTTGAAGTAAAAACATCCTTTTCAGTCACATTGTCTAAAATGGTAAGTTAAACAAGGAGAAATCAGAACATCCCAATTTTAAAGAAAGCAAACATCTAAGTCATTGATACTTACTTTAATGAATAACTCAAGCACCGCATGGTCAGAAAATGATGTAAGTAGAAGATAACATGAAGAGAATATATAATGAACATTTATAACTACCAAATATGGAATCAACATGCATCCATGTATTGTACAAGAGCAAATAAGAAATGGTCAACCTGAATACAATCATCCGTGGCCCTTATATTCCAAGATGCTGGTAAACCCTCGCCAGAATCCATAATTGACTCAGTTAAACATGCACGCAAGCCCAGCTGCGCCACTGCCCTCGCCATTCCAGACACATGTTGTCCTCCAGCTTCAGCAAAGCACGTTACCTGATTCAACAGATATGATTAAGCTAATCTTGACCATATTCCGATTCATATTTCCCTGCCATTTTTGAAACCTTAACTACTCTGGTCTATGTGGATTCATCTAGATCGTTTCTTGCCGTAAGAGGTGACAACTTCTCGCGAATGTAATATTATAAACCAATGTAGTGGAGAGGATCATGATCCTGATCCTCATAAGAAACTGATAGGATCGGAACACACACACGATTCACGAGTATAAAACAGTAAAGAAATTGACACAGCAATATACGAGCCATAAGTTCATTATAGAACTGTTGTAGAACTGGCCCTTATTGTAGAATTTCTCGGTACCTCTCATATATGAGCCACAAGTTCTAACAGAAACAAAGTTTCTGAATCATCATAAGAAACAAGTTAAAAGGAACAAGTTGAAACTCACACCAGAGTGTATGAGTTCGATTCCGCAGAGTAAAGTGGAGACGTAAGAGTCTTCCTCAGTCATGTTGGACTCGAAAGGCCAAATGCGGTCGTGTAACCAAGTGATCAAATCAACGTCATCCGCGATGCCTCTAGCAAGTTGTTGCGAAGTGTGAACATGCGTATTGATGAATCCTACATAAACAACAAGAAGATTACACACAGATAAGAGAATCTCAAATCCCTTACTCAGATACATACTCAAACACAAGTCTGAGTAAAAACCCACTAAAACTCCCTCTACCTTTGAATTTTACTCAAAACACTCGAATATTGACTCGAATTTATACCATTTTTGTCGTTTCCATACCTATAATTTAGACCATTTTCGGGACGAACCAACAATTGTGACGCCAAAAAAAAATTGAGGTTTTTTTTTCTTGGAAACTAGGCCGTAACTTGCTTGGATGGTGATAAAGGGAGAGATAAGAAAGGGGAATCCTTTCTCACCAAATCTCACTATTTTTGGTGAGATTGGGTGGGAAAGGGGAAGAGCCAATCAAACATCTCTTCACTTCTCACCAAATGTTCAATCCAAATGAAGGATTTCTGAAGAAACCATAACCCTTTCCATTCCTTTCTCATGAATCCCCTCCATCCAATGAGGCTGTAAGAGAGAGAGAGAGAGAGAGAGAGACCGGGGAGCAAGAAGCGGCCGTGAAGATCGACGATTTCGTGCGAAACAGCAGAGAAATCACGGAGGATGTCGCAGGACTGACCAAGGGCTGTGATTCGATCGTGGTCGATGACGATTGCTCCGTTGCGGAATACACGCCTCTGGGGGTCCATTGTCACGATCACGCCGTTATGGAGTACGATAACTGATCTGCTGCTGCTGTCCTCCGCTTCCATCTCTTTGCTTCGCTCTGATCGAGTTTTTTGCAGAGAGAACAATGGTGGAGTGGAAGTATTGACGTAAAAACCTTTCAAACGCTTTTTGCAGAGAACAACGGTGGAAGTGTTGGGGGTAAAAACAATAAGTCTCTGTACGCTAAATCCAACAATTACACCATCCATTATATTATATTCTTTGTAGGGTCCACTCCGGATTCCAAAAAAATACAGAAAAATATCAATAAATTTTAAAATAATATATTATGGGGCCCTGTAAAACATTAGCTCCAACAAATATCGGTAAGTATTATTTCTAGATTCGTAGTGACGAAACTGTGCAGTTAAACAGTTTCGTTCCTACAAATCAAGAAATAATATTTACTGATATCCGTTGGAGCTGATTTTTTATAGGGTCCCATAATATATTATTTTAAAATTTATGGACATTTTTCTATATTTTTTTGGGACCCGAAATGGGCCCCACAAAAAATGTAATGGATGATGTAGCGGTTGGATAGTAATGTATGTAGCACCTCTCGGGGTAAAAACCGAATCTGATTGCGGTCTGAGTGATTGCAATCGGCGGTCAGATTTGTTTTGAATATTTCACCGATAATAAAAAAAATTATTGGTAAAAAATTTAACAAATCTGAACCTTTGATTATCAATCTGAATGGTTCAAATTAAACCGCACTTCATTCTCTGCGCTTTACTGGTGAGAAGCAGGATCCACTAAAACCTTTCAAACACTTTTTTGGTTCACCTCTGAACAAGACGGTGTCTGTGCTATCTCGATCGTCCAAAAATGTTTTGAATGATCTAGATTTAAAAAACAAAACTCTTTTAACAAAGAGTTAAACTCTTTTGTGTCACTTTTGGATACAAATTTTTTAAAAATCCGAACTATTAATTACCGAGATGGATGGTTTAGATGTTCGCGTGATCACATGCGATTATATATAACAAATGATATTTTAGTTAATTTTGAATTTTTTTTTTCGTCAAGCACCAGGAAAGTATAAAAATATGGATTAATCTGGAATATATAAGTCAAACACTTTTTTTTGGTTAAGATTCGTATAATTGTGTTATATGATTTGTAATTCAGTGTTGCACATTTATTTTTTTTACAAAATTAATAAATTTTGAATGACGTAATTTCCGACCCGATCAATGTTTTTGGCGAGATCTAAAACCTAAACGATTTCGATCCTTGTTGTGGGCTTAAGAAAAGCCCACAAATGGCTCAAAACTGAACTGGACTTGAGGGAAGGAAAATGGACTGAGGAGGTGTTCCGAATTCTTGAAAAAGGAACTTTTAAAAAAAGAAGGTAATTTTAAGCTCAAAAATTATGTGTTTACGCAAATATTTTTTCTACCAATATGGATTTTGTTTGATAGATTTCATTGAGATCTTTTAAAGCGGTGCAAAAAAAATCAAAAATTATTTTTCATTTTCATTATATTTAAGTTTAAAATTACATTCTTTTTGAAAAAAAAAAAATTTTCAAAAGAAGGCGGAACGGCCGGTGAATCCTCATCATAGCCTTATAGGGTGGGTTCTATTCAATTCGTTGTAGTGTGGATGTTCTAGGAATTTTAATATTAAAATTTTGAGATTGAAACGAGTTCTTTGTTTTCTACGGTTTATCAAGCAATTTTCAAATTCCATTCCAAAAAAATATAATTAAACATTTTTTTTTCTAACACAAATTAAAGTGCTCAATTCCGTAGGGAACATTTAAATTAAGACGAAAGAAATATACTCTAAACGATAATTGACCTATTGAAAGACTAGAAAATATTACGGTTCAGTTTGATTGGCAAGAGTCTAAGAGCATCCGCACCAGTATCTCTAAATTTTGGACCAAATTAGAGAGCAAAAAGTCATTTTATTACTTTAGCCACTCACTTTTAAAATGTCTACTGCACCAGACTCTCTACATTTTAAGTTATCCCATTAAAATATTATTTCTCTTATTCTGAAAAAAAAGAAGATAAACGGCAAATGTAAAATGTCCCACCCAGACCCTAGTGCACCATTGCACCCACCCACCCTCTCACTCTCTCTAACTTTACTCTCTGATTTTCAACCCAACCCAAACAAAATCCTCTTTTTTTCCAACCAGTCAATCAAATCCCAATTTCTATTCTGAACTCACCCTCTCGAAGGCGTCGACTACAGGGGGTTGGATCAAAGAAGGCGTTGACCACAGGAGCCGGGTTCAATCAAAACCCCAATTTTTGTTCCAACCAGTCGATCAAAGAAGGCCCATTGCCGGCGTCGATCGAGGCCATGCCGTCGGTGAAGTAACGGAGTTGGGGCTCGAGCTACTTGGAAAAGTTCATGCTGTCGGTGAAGGTAAGTGGGGTACAGATTTAATAGTAAAAAAATGGATGGTTGATGAACAGGGCCTCGCAAGAAGAAACGAGGCACTGTAGCTCCAGCTACTCCTCCGGTTATTTCCACGAGGCTGGTAAACGGTGATTTTCAGGGTTTGGGTCGCTACTTTAGTGTAGAAGAGGGAGTAGTGAGTGAGATGCGGATGCTCTAATAGAACCGGCCATCCCTTGCGGAATAAAAAAGGGAAAATTTCACTCAGACCCCCTGAGGTATATGATAATAACAGAAGGTACCCTTCAATTTTTAAAAATGACAGAAACCTCTCCTATTTCACCTTTGGGTTTCATTCCGTTAGTTCCGTTAGGGAAATGGACAGAAAATGTACGAAAATGTACGGACAATGAAATCTTCAATTTTATTTAGTTATAAAGCTATCTTAGGGCTCTCATTGAAAGTCCTAGAGCCAAAAATTAATTATGATCATTTAGGATAAAATGATTAAAAAAACAAAATTTTCTCACCGATTCAAACAGATTAAAATTTGGAGCATTTAAAATTTTTCTCTTCATTTGATTTTAGGGCTTTCAATGAATAGCAAATACTTAAGTAAAAAATTCTTAAAATGGTTGTTCTACTCGACGAGCTCTACGAAGTGAACATTTTCGATCATCGGAGCAAGACCGAAGCAGGCCCAAAATTTGGGGACAGCAGCCCCCGCCTTCTGATCATAATGCATAGATGTTTGAGTTTTGCTATTAACACATATTTTATGCGCACAAATTGTGCACAGATTTTAGGAGCCTATAATCTGAATGAAAAATAAGGAACAGGTTGGATTGTTTGTGTGGGACCAATAGTGGTCCACATCACAATCTGTGCACGATATGTGCACAGCAAGTCCATGTGGATAGACTTTTCGTATATCTTTTCCTTTGTCGTTCTCACACCACGTGTGCATATTTTTCTTTTGAGAGATAACTTAGGATTCTCGATATCATCTTTATCCTATCATTTGTTGTATGTGATTAATGAGGGATCTAACTCCAATTACAAGTGATTCGTGCTTATCTTCAAAAGGGGAAAAAAAATCCTAAATATTCTTCATAACTTTTCTAAAATTTGAATTTAGAATCTGAAATAGAAGCAATAACTTACAATCTAAAACAAGGCTATTAGAAGCACCCTGCACGATATGTGCACAGAAAGTGTGTGGACACTAGACACAAATTTTTCGTGTACCATATCTTTTTCTTTTGTCATTCTCAAACCACGTGTGCATAGTTAAAGAGGTATTTGGTCACTCGGATAAGCTGGTCCTCAACAGTGTTCGGTAGCATCCTTTTTCTTTTGATAACTTAAGGTTCTCGTTACCATCCTTTTCCTATCATTTGTCGTATGTGATTGATGAGAGATCCAACTTCAATTATAAAGGATTCGTGCTTATCTTGAAAAGGAAAAAAATGACTCCTAAAAACTCTTCATAACTTTTCTATAATTTAAATTTAGAATCTGAAGTAGAATCAACAACCTACAATCTAAAAAAGACCATCAGAAGCACCTAGCACAATATGTGCACAGAATCTAGCACGATATGTGCACAGAAAGTATGTTCACACAGACTTTTCGTATATATTTTCCTTTGTCATTCTCACACCATGTGTGCATAGTTAAGAAGGTGTTTGGACACTTGGATAAGTTGGTCATCAATAGTGCTGTCATTTGTTGTATGTGATTTATAAGATATCTAACCCTGGATACAAAGGATTCATGCTTATCTTGAAAAGGAAAAAAAAAAACTCCTAAATACTCTTCATAACTTTTTTAGAATTTAAATTTAGAATCTGAAGCAGAATCAACAACCTACCATCTAAAAAAGATAATTAGGAGCACCATTTGACATGATTACCCTTTTTAAAGTTTACAATTGAAAATCTTAGTTACATTAGGAATGATTTTTGGCATTGATTAGTAGGTGATTTAGGATTTGATTCTCTCCCTATACACACACTTTCTTTCTTATTTTCTCCCTTTAGAATTCCTCAACCACAACCCTACACTTGATAGCCGCCGCACTCCTCACTTCCATCCCTCAACCATAACCCTAAACCTGATAACCCCCGCACTCCTCACTTCCTTCCCTCAACCATAACCTTACACCCCTGATAGACGCCGCATTCCTCCCTTCCATCCCTCAACCATAACCCTACACTTGATAGCCGCCGCACTCCTCACTTCCATCCTTACTGCCCCATCTATCTACTGTGGCCGATCTCCACAATGCTGATCCTTTAAGACAGCGTCGCCCTCCACAAGTGTTAATCTCTTTCTGTGTGCTTCTCATTCTCACTTTTTGCCCGATCTATCTCCCACGCTATATCATTCTCTTTGGCTCCCCCTTCACCTCTACCAGTCAACATCGACGACGCCTTCTATTCATCACTACGCGCCGTTGCTCGCACCATCCATAGCCTTCCTTTTTTGCGTGGTTCGATCTCTCTCTCCCTCTCCCCCCCATTGTATAAATGTAAATGTATGTTGGTGTATGCATGTGTGTATAAAAGTTTTCATAATTCATGTACCTTCACTTTGAAATCTTGTAATTGATGTGTCATAATTTTGTATCTTTCTATAGATTGTGTTTATAATCAATAATTTTTGTAATCTAAAATACTAGTGATTGTCATGTCGGAACATTATTTTTGCAAATTCTAGGGTGCTAAAAAAACCGTCCAAACCACAGAACTAGTCCGATCCAGACCAAATCTCCTATTTGGTCTGGTTCTGCAATTCATTGGTCAGGGTATGGTTACAAAAAATAAAAATCGTTAATTTTGGTTTGGTTACCGATTTTCAATTAAGATACATGGTTAGAACCGAACAAGGCCATTTAGAACTAATATATAAAAAAATTCAAAAAACATACTTATCGATATCGGACTCCATAATAAATTATTTAGGAATTTTTGAATATTTTTATGTATTTTTTATGGGGTTCACTCTGGACTCCACCACCACTTCTGAGTTTTTTTTTTGTACGTAGGAGAGTGTATGTTGCACAATCACTGAATATCGCATACACGATCTAGATTTCCCTCTTCGCTCGGTAACACGTATGGCAGTTATACACGCCATTTTGAATGTGCAGTTGAATTCGAAGAGAAACCCTCCCTCTCTCCCTTAAACAGCATAGGTTCACCCTGTTTTCTCATCCCTCAACGTTTGCGACAAGGGTGGAACCAGGAATTGATTCTACCCTAGGCTAACCCAAAATCAGTGTTTTCAATTATATAGATCGTATTGGGATACATATCGCATATCTTAATATACGTTTGAGAATTTCTATTATTCAGTTGGACAAGATTTTCGGAAGAGATAGAATACTAAAGATAAAAGTGAGTGGGGATCAACCTTTTTTTTGGTTGATACAAAATAGTGAGAACCCATCTCTATCTATACTACTCCATGGAAGACTCTAACTAGTACAAAGATATTTTCATACAATATAAATTTTAAGGTAATTCTAGAATTACACGTGTGACTAATTCTTATAAATTTTTTTAGATATTTCATAAGGATATTCTAGAGTTTCTCAAGCTAGACATTTTAGAGTTTCTGAAAACTAGATACCATTTATATCTTTTTTAATAATATCTTTTATCTTTGGGTTTTGTTGATTGGATTTAATTTTCTTGTGTCAAATACTAAATTTAGTTTATGCTTCAACAATGTTAATAATAATTAATAGACAATTAAAAAGTAGTTACACCTAATACCACCACAAATTATGCTTATATTTAAAAAAAATTAAGATGCAAAATTTTAAGTCTCTCAATTGGGGCTTATTACATTAAGGTTTTCCATACCCTTTGTTAGGGAAAGAAAAGTCAAGCAAAATATAATCGAAGTATGGTCCTTTCTTCTATACAAGCCACACATTGAGGTTTAATGTCTATCAAATGGTTTAAAATATTCCATAATTATATCAAATGACTTAGATTAATGCATTCGGGATTCCGCTTCTTGAAATAAGGTTCGACTTTTTCTGAATAAAAAATTAGACGATACATACCGAATTACGACATGCGTATAAATCGTACGATACACGGTTGTATAATGTAATTTCCATACAAAAAAGATACAGGGTGAGATACGTATCGTTTTTTGAATGAGACAATACAAATCGTAGGATATGTATCATGTATTGGAGGTATTTAAAAACTATGGGCAAAATAGTGTATATAATATGCATACGGACAATCTCTAATAAATAAGGCTTGTAATCCAATTTATGCACCGCCCTTATGGCTAGTATCATTATACCATTGATCTTGCATATTGTGAATGTTCAAATGGTAACGAGTGTGGATATTGGATATCTATTTTTTAGGAGTTAATATAGTGGTGTCTTTGTACAATATGAAAAAGTCGCTCCCGTAAAAATCATTGGATATCAACAAATCTCAAAAAATGCTCCAGATTTTTTGTTGTTGTTACGTTGTAATTTAAACCTAAAAAAATGAGATTGTAAGAACCAAAAATTTAAAATTTAAGCACACATCAAGTGTTTTGCATGACTGCATCTTGCATGATTGCATCAACTAAATTAGTAAAAATCTAACCAAACCGGCCAATGCTATGCATTTAACAATATAAGAGCAAATTTAAGCACACTAGCCAGTCAAGGTTGGCCCTAGGCATAGGCCCACCAGACAATCGCCTAGGGCCTCCCGTTTCGGGCCTAATTATTGGGTCCCAAAATAGAGTAATAGGTTAAATATTATCTATGTCAAACATTTTTCAAAGAAGAGAGTGTAATGGGGACATTTTTCTTTTTTCTTTTTGAAAGGAATGGGGACATTTTTCAAAGAAGAGTGTAATGGGGTGGTAAGATCTATGCCATTTAGCCTAGAGGTAGCGTGTTTAATCCATAGGGGCCTCATTTTTTCAAGCTGATTTTTTGAAGTTGTACGAAAAACTGAAATCATGCTCAAAGCACACATGCCACCAAGCTACAAGGCGATCTTGCTTCTCATATTGGACAACAAATTTATATATAAAAACATGGGAGGTCCCATTTTTCATATCTCACCTGGGGCCTCCAAAATCTCAGGGCCGGGTCTGCATCCAGTGCTCTATATAATAGGAAAATACTTACGGATCTGAAGCCTAGCAATTTAATGTATTTGAATGGTATTTCTACTCATACGTAAAAATAAATAAACTAGATAAGAGATTAAAGAAATTCTAGTTTTTCTCATCAATGAGCAATAATTTTAATAGTAGCATGTTCACCTGACTACTGTCCTTTTACCTTCATTAAAAAAAAAAGAATTCCTCTTTACAATAAGTACCAAAATACTTCTACAGTAGAAAAAAAGGGTTATGTTCTTCCTAATTTTTTGCTCCGGTAGTTTTTAAGTATTATTTACTTTTCATCGTTATTTTGGAACGAATCATTTATCCCGACATGTAGAATTTGAAAAGTAGTATAAAAATGTGAACAAAAGTTAAAAAAAGTTAATATCGAATGCAATATTCTAAAAATCGCTAGGCGCTAGTCCTGCAGAGAAGGGGCGCCCAGATGGCCGACTAGACATCGATTAGTCGGCTGCCTAATCAAGGCATTTGACCACTGCCTAATGCCTAGGCGGGGACTAGACAGCCTAAACAGTCGACTTTTAGAACACTGACTGAACCATACTTTCTTTGGTATCTTTATGGTCTTGGTCATTTTTATTTTTTTAGACCCTCTCTGTAAGTAGTCAATTCAAAAAGTTTAATATGAGTTTTAAAAAATTCAGAAAAATACGATATCAGTTCAACAAATAAAAATTTAAGAACCACATGAGCTAAGGCTCTGTTTGTTTGGGCGTAAAATATTTTTCGGTAAAATGTTTTTACTTATTTTCTGGTGTTTGGTTGTTTAAAAAATGAGAAAAACATTTTACATGTAAAATATTTTCCATTAATTGGGTGAAAACGACTTACTCTTAAATCTTTCGTAAGTTATTTTCCTAAATGAATCTGGTGCATGCCTTCTATTGCAATTTTTACTACTCAATTTTCTCAATCGTCAGTCCTGAGTCTTCCTGACCAACGTTCAATTCCAATATTTTCAGATCTTTCGACCGTTTAAGTCTCCCTCTCCCTCTTTCTACATTATTTTGTTGATTTCTGAAAATATTTTTTAAGTATCAACCAAATACCAGAAAATAAAAGTTTAAAGTTTGCTTTTTGAAAAAATATTTAACATAAAAAATAATAAAATATTTTTACATTGAAACAAACGGGGCCTAAAGTTAACTGTCCGTTCTGATTAAAAAAAAAAAAAACTGTCCGGAAATTCGATATTTCAAAATCACATTAAAAAAACCATTAACTTTTTTTTTTTTGATCAGCCATAATAAAAAAAAAAAACCATAATTGACACGCCGGCAGTTGCAGTGGGCCAGTAGCACGTATGGCGGTTATGCTTCCCCTATAAAAGAAAAATACGCGCGCCGTTTCAAGTCTTCAGTTGAATTCGAAGAGAACTGTCTCTCTCTCTCTCTCTCTCTCTCTCTCTCTCCAAAACCCTATTTCTACTAACAGCGCCTTTTTCAATTCAATCTCAAATATCTCTCTCTCTCTCTCTAAAACAGGTTGACTCTGTTTTCTTGACACCATGGACGTGGAAACCAAAGAGCAAATCGCAGCCGTGGAAATCAAGAAGGAAAAAACCGACGATCACAACGAATTGCCGGAGCCAATCCGAACTTCCACGCCGGCGAGCGTGATTGATATCAGTAGCACAGACTCGGACTCGGACGACTCGGATGACGACTCAGACGTGGAAGAGATTCTGAGGAAGAGGAGGAAACTTGACGGCGTACTGCCTCTTGGATTCCTCGATCCCATTCGGCTGGAAGAACGGATGACTGTTCAAACGACGCCGGCTGGTGCGAATACTAGTACTGTGCAGTCCAATGCGGTGGTGCAGAGTTGTAGGCAGTTTTGGAAAGCAGGAGACTACGAAGGGGACAACAACAATGCTGCTGATTTCGCTTCGCATTCTGGTAATAACATTGGCATTTTGGCCTAAATTTTTGTTCGTCTTTTCTGAACTTTTCTTATATTCATGTTCTCGTTTTTGAATTAATCATCTGTCTCTCGACAGTATGATTCAGAAAAGTGAATATTAAGCAAAAAGTTCACTGGAAGACGAAAAGAATTTGAAAGAGCTGTCTTTTCATATTTTTAGTGTCGGCTTGTCTGAATTGTTTTCAACTTGGGTACAATTTTTCATGCTTTTTTGATTCAATCTTGTTGAGACGTTTGATTGCTCTAAAAGTTTTGACCAAAAGCAAAACAAAAAACCACTTAAAATAAATAATACCGACTTTTTTAAAGACAACTTAATTTAGGCCTAAGTATGTATTCGTATGTTTTTAGTCCTTTTTTTTGCAATTTGTTCTCTCTATATTGTTTTTCTTTCAGTTTTTGTTTTGGAGAAATCTACTGTTTGCGAATCAGTACCATAAGAACAGTTATGTGAAGGATTTTTCTATTTTTGATAACCGGAGGTCCGGATCAGCTTGCACGCAACTTGACTAATTTCGGGGCCCTGAAGATATCGGGGTTATGGAATGTTTGGCCTATGTGAGAATAGAACCTGTGACCTCATGGAGAAACACTTATTACTTCCGTACAATCACTTGGCCGAACTATGTGACAAGAATTTTAGGAAATTATACACAGAAGTTCTTTAGTATTTTTAATCCGAAATTTGCACTTTTTTTTAGTGGATTATCTTTAGTATTTTTAGTGAATTATTATTTTTAGTGGATTATACACAGAAGTTCTTTAGTATTGTTAGTGAATATTCACTAACAATGGAAATAATTACTCGACTCTCTCTTCTCACTCTCACTTGGTTCTCATTTTTGCTGCACTAAAGTACAACATTTATCTCCGTTTGGTTGGAGTTTTGAGGGAGGTTTTTGGGTAATGAAATGAGAGAGATAGAAAGAAAAATGAGAGTAATAATTGGAGAGAAAACGTACTGGGGACCGTGCATAGAGAGATGGGTTGGTTTGTTCTGAGAAAATTTTCAATGCAACGGTTATTTGTAAGTCTCTCTCACATGGTGTGGGACCTACTGTCACCTACATACATGAGGCCTACATTATGTGAGAGAGCGTTACAAATAACTGTTTTATTGAAGATTTTTTCGTTCTAGAGACCCAAAGCAAATACGGTCTTAGACTCAAAGCTCTCTCTCTTTGATAGCTAGACACCAGGATGCTGTGGCATGAGGCAAGGCCTCGTGGGGTGCATGTCAAGGGGAGAGCCTCATTGTCCATGAGGCTGTGAATAAATGGGGTGGATAGTGTTCTAAAAATAGGAATTAATCGGGACCTATCCGACTAGATCTGACTAATTGCTATGCGCCGATTATTAACTGATTAATATTTACTATGGGCCGATTAATCGCCGATTACTAGGCCTCGAAGCTTGAAGGTGTCCGACCACCTGACTAGCGTGACTTTTAAAACATTGGGTGGACCCAACAACATGGTGTGTAATTATGGTGTATGTTGGCCGAGAGGATGAAAAATCTGTCCATAATTGGTAACAGATTAATTGGTGATTAATTTCTTGCTTATTATGTGAAGATTTGGTGCTTTAAGATTTGGATTATTTGTCTTAATGGTCTCGGGAAATTGTGTATATATAGAGAGGGCTTTGTTACAGCCATCCATGAATAAGAATTCTACTCCCTTCTATGTTCCACCAACTAAAGTACTTATTTTTCATCCCTTCTTCTATCTTACACCAACTAAAATACGTACTTACGTTTCAAATAAGTACTTATTTTTTGAATTAAAAGTGATGTATTGTAAGAGAATGACTTGTCTCGTAAAACGAAAATTATGTAAGTACTTCTTTGTACTACAAGAAAAGTCTTATAGTTAAGTGGGTTTGTGGTTTTGTTTTACTATCATTTTGTTTTATGATTTTAGTTTTGAATTCTTGTGATGGAGTTACAAACCGTCATGCATGGAGGAGTAGTATGCATTTTATTTGTGTTTTGTATTGTAGCCTTTCTCTTGTTCTTTTTTGTTTTTCTGTTTTGTTTTGGTTACCATGCGCTTATGTATTACTTTTTGCACAAATGGAGTTCAACACTGGTTAGAGCTTTTCCATTCTTTTGGGAGTTTATAGGGCCTTTTTGTTTTGTGGTCTTTTTCGTATATGGGTGGCATTCCCTTAATGCATCTTTTGCTAATATAATTATTTACTTATAAAAAAATGATAGTAGATTTAGGAATGGTTCTTTTCCTTGTTCCTCCTCCTGTTATTGGTTTGTACAGCATGATAGCTCAAATTTGATCACAGTGAGAAAGATACTGAACTAGTCTGTGGCTTTGGGACTGTGAATTTCTTATGCAATTGTTGTGTGTCTTGCTTCCCATCCTTTGGAATATGAATTGGGTTTGAATTAAGAGCTTGCATCTCAGCCTCTAATAATCATATGGAGGAACTTTGAGAATTCATGAAGGGAAAACGTTAACTTGGTCTGTAGATCATCATATTGTTGGATTGTTTTATGACAAAGCAGGATTTTAAGTTTTTATCGGTTGGATAATTTGATAGCACTCGGCGAAGTTAATTATCCTGTTTATTGATTTTGTCCCTTCAGTTGGCATGGATCATGTCAGGGTTCATCCAAGATTTTTACATTCCAATGCTACCAGTCATAAATGGGCCCTTGGAGGTGAACTTTCATGTGAATTTGAACCTTGAACTTGTTTCAAAGAGATGGTTTTCATTGAACGTCAGCCTAATCTTTTCTTTTACCTTTCCAGCTTTTGCGGAGCTTCTAGATAATTCTTTGGATGAGGTATGGCGTTTCCATATGCCTCTTATCCCTTTTCATGAAGGGCATTCACCCTTGTTTTTCTATTTTTGTATTTTCACCTTTCAACTGTTGACTGTTGTGGTTTAATCAGGTCTGTAATGGAGCTACTTATGTCCATGTTGACGTGCTGATAAACAAGAGAGATAAGAACAAGATGTTGTTGGTCGAAGGTATGTAGCAGTCTTTTGCCCTTTTCTCATGAGTATTTTGCAGGTTTCTTTCTTCTTTATCGTAATTTTTTTGAATATCTCATTGGGCTCGTGAAAATTTATGTTCTATTTTTTCGTTCCTTGTGACCTGAATGGTTTCTTTTTGTAGCTTGAAGTCTCTACCTATATGCTTGCTTAGTTACAGTTAAATTTCTGACTGCAGATAACGGTGGGGGAATGACTCCTGATAAAATGAGACAGTGCATGTCTCTTGGATATTCCGTAAAAAGCAAAATGGCAAACACTATCGGTCAATGTGAGTTGCTCTGTTCCTTATTTTTCAGACCATTTAGGAGAGAGTACTAGTTTTCTGTCCAATGTACAGAGAATAGTGCATCTAGTGAATATTTTTAACGGTGATTTTACGGTACTGCACATTTCCCAGATGGAAATGGTTTTAAGACTAGTACGATGAGGCTTGGTGCGGATGTCATTGTATTCTCCCGTTGTCCTGGTGCTGATGGAACAAGGTGGTTGCTTATTCACTGTTTGAATTATTTTTCTTTTGTTGTTTTTTATTAATTAATTCCTTGTGACTGACAAGGAGAACTAAGCTAGTCTTTGGGATTGAATATAGCTTACATTCCTTTCTACGTGTGAATCTGTGATGGAGTTGACATGCTGGCGAAAAAAATAGATAGAAAGCGTGGATACTTAATTGTTTCAATTAATTTCTTGTCCACTCAATTGAGCTTATCCACTGTGTCTCAGAAATTAATCAAAGTATCTTTTATTTGTTCAGCTCAACGCAAAGTATTGGAATGATGTCCTACACATTCTTGAGGAGCACAGGAAAAGAAGATATTGTGGTTCCAATGGTAAGAACTCCTGAATTAGCGGTTGTATTATATGTGACCATGCTTGCACTTCCATGCTTTAAACTTGTGACTCTAGTACTCTTTTTGCAGTTTTAAGTATCTACCGTCTTTAGACTCTTTACTGAAGGTTTTGATGTTTTGTATTGTATCCAATATATTTTAGGCACAATGTCAGATTAGGTAGCTTGAAAAGAAAATTATGAAATGTGAGTGACATAATGTTTGGCATGTAAAATTGTATTTTTCGATGCATAAAAATAGTGAAGAGATGTATATTTGGGAGCTAGATCATCATGGTTTAATCCTTTCAAATTGCAAGATGGATTAAAGGTTTCCTTTTTTGATTTGCTAATTGTTTCCATTTTCATTTTGGGTAAAAGGTTGATTATGAGGGAAGTGGACAAGACTGGAATAAGTTGATGCGATCATCTCCTAATGACTGGAATAGAAACTTAGATACTATTTTGAAATGGTCACCATACGAAAGTGAAGATGATCTCCTTCAGCAGGTCAGTTATATTGTTCATGAACTAATACTTCTAGGATAATAGCTCTTATATGACGGAATCATTCAAATAGTGCATTATTAAATGTTGTACCTTGATTTGTTTTGCTAACTCTGCTTTTTGCCAAAGTAAGAAGTAGACAAATGCAAACTAAACCAAGCTTACTATTTTAGGGGTTAACATTGGGCATTTTCAGTAGTGTTTCCCGTAAATATTTTTACCTAAAGAGCTACAGACTGCGCACTCGAGACATTTGTGTGGTTCTTATACCCTCAGTTGCAGTTTGTACGGTTGCCCTCTTTACCGTTTGAGATAGTCTTTTGTCATGTTATATATTCGCTCCGTGGCATCTCCCTCTATTTACCCTATGTTCTTGTTCTCTCCCTTTCGAATGTCAATTGACGTTATTGCGCGTGGAAATTTGTAGTTCAACCAATTAAAGGATAGAGGTACACGCATTATAATATACAATCTTTGGGAGGACGACGAAGGACAGCTGGAACTTGACTTTGACGTGGATCCAAGTGTATGCCTTTGGTGCCCTTGAATTCAGTTTATGCTTTTATCATCTTTATGCGTTATCATTTGATGGCAGTGATTATTCTTTCTTTCTCATGGCATGACAGGACATTCAAATTAGAGGGGTGAATCGGGATGAAAAGAAGATAGAGATGGCAAAAGATTATCCCAACTCCAAGCATTTTTTAACCTATCGGAATTCCTTGAGGGTATATTGTGTTCTTATCACTAGGTTTCAACATGAGTAGTGTTTGGGGGATATGTGCTGTTCCGGTTCTTGTTCTTGTTCGTATTGTGCTTCTCTTAAAACATCCTTGTTACTGATAGTTTTGGAACTGTTAAATTTCTGCAATAACTAGACTAAATCGTATGTTTGAACTGTTTTCTACCCACTGGTCATTCCTTTTTGGATTTACATGGGTTGGGTTTAGGCATTTAGCTTGTCTGGTATTCCTTGTCAATAAAACTTACTCTTGAAATCATTCTGGTGAAAGATGATTGATTTTAAAGATATCTTTTTATTTTTATCCTTTATGTTCTTGTTGACAGTAAATTCTAAATAGTACATCTTTGTCATTCAGCTGGACTACACTGTGAGTAGAGATGTTAATAAAGTGTAAAACATGAGCTGGTTGCCATGCTAACATGGCTAAGAACTAAGTGCAGTAAAGTCGACTTTTAGTGGTAAAAAATCTAGGCCGGCCCTTTTGGCATTGCCTGACTGACAAGACACTGCTCTTTGTGTTTGGCTTATACTCTTGCCAGCAGCCAAAGGAAATATCCTGAGCACAGACTCTAGATCCTCACACGTATGGACATCAGTATGAGTGTATGGCATGCATGCAAGCTTGTATATCCTATGGAAGTACCAGCTAATCTGCGCGGCATAGACAGTTATTCTTAGGAGATTAAGTTAAAAATATCAGGTTTTCCGCATATATTTCGAATAACACTCCGCTGTTGCTTGCTTTTCAGAGTTATGCGTCAATTCTGTATCTGAGAATTCCACCTGGCTTCCGGATTATTCTGCGGGGAAAAGATATTGATCATCATAATTTGGTTAACGATTTGATGTTTACTAAGGCAATTACATATAGACCAGTGGCCATTGCTGATGGGATGCCAAAGGATCCAAATGTAATGCATTTAACACCCGAGCTTTGCACAGATGCCTAATTTCGATATATCATAGATGGCTGATTCTTGTTCTGCCATTTTCACAGACGTGTGCTGTTGTGACTCTTGGGTTTGTAAAAGATGCGAAGTATCATATTGATATCCAAGGGTTCAATGTTTATCATAAGAATCGACTGATTAAGGTAAATTTTATTGGGTTCTTAGCTTTTAAGTAATTTTGTGTGCTTTCCATCCATTTGTCCCACAGGTTCCCCATTTTAGCATATCTAGTTCGTTATTTGCTGTTGATCGATTGTATATGCATTTGAAAACAGTATTACCATGAAGCTAATTGCTCTAAAATATGTGCGTGTTATTAAAACTGTGGAGTCTCCCTTGATGTACATGATGACCTGAAACTGTTGCTTTTTCAGCCATTTTGGAGGGTCTGGAATGCTGCTGGAAGTGATGGCCGTGGGGTTATAGGTATTGTTTCCTGCATTATGATGAATAACTCAAAAAGATTTTCAGCATTTCAACGATTCTCTCGTGCAATTTGACTAACCAATTTCATTTTTCTACTCTGGTCATGACCTAGGTGTTTTGGAAGCCAATTTTGTTGAGCCAGCTCATGATAAACAGGGGTTTGAGCGTACAAAGGCACTGGCCAGACTTGAGGCAAGATTAGTTGTGATACAGAAAAGCTACTGGTTTGTTAATTCTCCTCTATCTCAATGTGTAAGGATTCTGTACTTTGATACATGTTTCAATCATCAACAAATGCTGTTTTCTTAGGTCTACAAACTGCCATGAAATCGGTTATGCTAGGCGACGACGTTCAAACAAGTCTGTTTCTCCAGATAGAGATTACACACCTTCGGATAAAGGAAAATCGTCAGCACTTCCATATTCAAATGGGCATCTTCACAGTGATGGTGGATCTGCGACCAAAAGGAAAAGGGAATACATTTACAGTGATAGTAGATCTAAACTGAAGGAGACTTCAGATTTTGTAAGTCAGGAATGTATGCCAAGTGGGAGACCTGATTGCATTGATGGGCATCCACATTCCAGGGTAAATTAATTAGTTTATTACAGCAGCGATTGGTCAATGAGGAGAAACTCAAACTCAAATTAGTCTATTATTATGAGATTACATATTATTTTATTTTTCCATGAACCATATGTTCAACAAACTTGGTCATAAAATCTGAAGCACCCGATTTTCTTTCAATTATGCAAAAATAGTTGAACGGTAAAGACATTTAGTTACAATCAGAAATGACAGAAGGCCTCTCATTGATGTTTGGCCTTATGTCCCGAAAGGGTCGGGTTGCCCTCTGGCTGCCTCAAAGTTGTACAATTTTTTTGGTTGGAAAGTTGTTAGTTTGAATGTTTGTTTTTCCCTTTGAAACAGGTTGATAACATCATCAGAGACGAACATGCATCCACCAGCTTCAATGCAGGGAGTATTGTCAAATTGGAAGGAGAGAATCGTGTACTGAGTGGAAGGTAGATCCAAGAAATTTTCAAGAATCTCAGCTTCACATGATGCTTGCTGCTTTCTCATTCTGCATCCTCATGGTGAAATGTTCTTAATTTTTGTTTTTAAGATTGGAGCAAGTGGGTGGAGCAATAGTAATAGATCTGTCGTGTGATCTACAATTTGAGAGAGACAGGTGCAAATCACTAGAAACTAAAGTAAGTCCAAGTTCTTTCCTCTTTTCTTTACACGTTTTGATAAAAGGATTTCAGTGATGCTTAAACCATGAATATCACCTATAGCTGCAATTGAGTCATGATCCTTGAATGGTTTCCAATTGCCTTAAGCTACTTGGTAATGGATAAAATTAAAAATTCTAACACTGTAAGTGAGAAAAGTAAAAGCATGAAGCTTGGAGCTTCAATTTTGTCATATATATATATATATATATATATATATATATATATATATATATATATTGAATAACGTGAAGCTTCTTTCCAATCAGTTGCAGGAGGCACAACGGGAGATAGAAAAAATGGATAAAGAACAAGAATCTCTGATTGAAATATTCGCGGAAGAAAGGAGCCGACGAGACGCTGAGGAGGATATTTTGAGGAACCGGTTGAAGGTTGCGAACATTTTCTTTTCTTCTTTTTGTTTCTCATTTCTCATTTCTCCTCCTTTTGTTCTGTTTTTCATTCTGATTCTTGTTATCAGTTTCTTTTCTGAGAGAGACTTGTTTGTTGTAGGATGCATCTAATACCATCCAAGATTTGCTTGAGAAGGTGAAGGCGCTTGAGAGCAGGAGGGTCTTAAGTTGCAAAACTGAACACTGAAATGCATAAAGCTACAGAGGAAATTATCGACTGCACATGAATAGATTTAGAACTGTCATCTGAGCCCAGGCATTTTCCCTTTCCTTTTAAGGGGTTTGTGCATTTTCGAATCACCCTGAAAGTTTAAAAGAGGAATACATAGAAAATGAAGCCTGAGAGATGTAGGAGTTTCTCCCTTGTTTGTTAACATCTTGATACAGAAACTATATGAAAAATTCCATTTGCTGGGAACTATGCGTATCTCTATTTGAAATATCAGTTGTTTTGGACCTCAAAATACTGTTGATGATCTTCAGGTCAACGTTACATAAATTTTGTACTAGGGTTGTTTTTTTGGAGTTTCTAAGCTGACCCGGGCTTCTAATGGTCTAACAAGGTAATATTTTCACATTATTTGGGCTGCTCCACTGTTGGACTCGCCGGTAATGCAACTGGAGCGATAGTGAGAGGATTAGCAATATTACAACCTCGACATATTTTATATCCTACTGGGATAAGTTGTTCAACAAGTAAGTTGCTTGCATGCAAACACAGGAAACAAATGATTATGGGATTTATAAGCGCCGGGTAGCTAAGTTGGTATGGAAGAACTGCTGCACCACAGGAAATCCTTCTCTAGATTGACCCGGGCATCAATGTTACAGAAACACTGTTGACAAGGTAATATTTTCACAGCATGTGGGCCGCCCCAGAGTTGGACTCGCTTGTAATCCACAGTGAGAGGATTAGTAATGTTACATCCTCCACATAATATATATCCTATTGGGATAAGTTGTTCAACGAGTAAGTTGCTAGCATGCCAAATTGCCAATACAACAAACGACCTATGTTGTTCAATGCGCAAGTTGCTAGCATGCCAACACAGGAAACAACCTATTACGTGATTTATAAACCAATCTTAGTTCGGCCAATCAAATAGAGTTGATCAAATGGAATGATTTGGTACAAGTAGCTATACTAGACAAACACAAGAAATCAAATCATTGTAAGCATATTATTCTTTTATACAATCTCATAGACTGCTGTAATAATTCAGTTCACAAGAAACACAATCTACTTGCTATTTTCAAGTTCATTTACTACATACATAGTCTATCTAACTTTGAATGGTGTATACCACACTAATTGCCTCAACATGAAGGAAGCAAAACCAATTTCTCATGGCTAAGGGCTATTAGGAGGGGTTGGGGGAGCAAAAGGAATCCAAGTTCTGGGGTCTATTGAATTAAATGCATGAGGTGGTGGGGGAGGGGCGAGGAAAGGGAAATTAGGTCTTGGCCAAGTTCTTGGGTCTCCCCAATTAAATGGAGGAGATGGGGGTAAGGGGATACTAGGGGGAAAGGCAGGGAAAGGAGGGAATGGAAAGGGCAGTGATGGGGGCCTTGGAATTGTTGGAGGAGGAGGAGGGAAGGGCAAAAATGGAAAAGGAGGCAAAGGTGTGAGGGGTGGTAGCTGAGGTAAAGGTGGTAGTTGAGGTAAAGGTGGTAGTTGAGGTAAAGGAGGGGAGGGAGGGAATGGGAAGGGCAGTGATGGGGGCATTGGGATGGTTGGAGGAGGTGGAGGAAATGGCAGAAATGGAAAAGGCGGCAAAGGCGGTAAAGGTGGCAGTTGGGGTAGAGGAGGGAAAGTGAATGGGAATGGGAATGGGAAGGGGAAGGGCAAATATGGAAGAGGTGGTAATTGGGGTAAAGGTGGCAATTGGGGTAAAGGTGGTAGTTGGGGTAAAGGAGGCCAAGGGAAAACATAGGGTGGGAAAAAAGGGAAAAAAGTCTTGGAAGAATTGAAATCACTTGGGATTTCCAATTCCTCTGTCGACAGTGTTTTCTTACACAAGGAGGTGTTCTTCTCAGGTGGCCTGTAACTCAAGGCACTTAAGCTGTAAATACAGAGATTTGCCTGTTTTGATTTGACTGTGATTTGGTTACTTGTGGCCTTCATGCTTGGAATATTGCAGGTTGATGAAGAGGGGTTGCTCTGAATCAAGCTTGATTGACAGAATGACTGAATTGCTGGGCCTTCCACACAGTCAACCCCTTCAACTGATGGTATATCCAATTTGTACACTCCATACCTGTTTGTGGTTCGGTTGACGGAGAATGTGATTTGCTCTGTGGTTTTTGGTGAATTTGCTTTGAACTTGCATTGTACGTGAACATCCACACCTAATCAGCAAAAATACAGAATAAAAATTACCGAAAACCGGTCCTGCTTGGTACTCGTTGTCTTCGTGTTTCGCGTCTCTTGTTTTAAGAAACAGGAACAAAAAAGGTTTTAAGACACTTGATGAGTTCATGTGGTTTCCATCTTGTGTGAAAGCACTTTTCGAGTACTGTAGTTTTTGTGTTTCTTGAAAAGCGGGTGGTTATGAGTCTTATGACGAATTACAGAAAATTATTTCCGAAAACAGTTCACCGAACAATTTCTTTGTAAGACTAATACTACATGACCTGGGTATCACATCTGAGTGACATCTTATGAAGCACCTTATATGCATTTACCGTGTGTGTTATGTATGAGGCACCAGTTGATGTGGTTGGTGCCGTGTAGGGCAGTACTCAAATGCAGTACACAGACACAGTTACGATAGCATTGCTCTTTTTCGATTATGGAAAACAGAAAAACAAGAAACGAAAACAATACCAAACAGGCAGACATGGCATTTGAGTAAGAGTTGCACATTACCAGGCAAGAAGTAGCTTTGTCCTGAGAATGTGTTTTCGAAGCATGTATCACAGTACACAGCACCCACTACGGTGAGATGGGAGTCGGGTTTCGGGGGTTGAGCCGCCAGAAGAATTGGGTGAGTAACCAAAGATAAAACAACAAAGAACAGAAACACTGGATTCATTGAAGCAGGGAAGAGAAACTTCTGCAGAAAAGAAGCATCTATGCTCTGCATAGAGCCTAATATTAATTCGTCTTATCTTTATGGGGAATGTGATATATGAGCATTGTTATATATCACAGAACTTTGGTTTTGTATGCATATAATGAGGCCCGTGACTGGTTTGGTGTTAGGACCAACTGTAATCAGTGAATGTTTTAGAAAAGGCTTTCCTCATTCAATACAAACAAAAACACGTGAAGATCTCCTTTTTGCAGCAGATTGTGAGAAGTCTAGAGAGAGAGAGAGAGAGAGAGAGAGAGAGAGAGAGAGAGAGAGAGATTCACGGGTGGAGGGGATTGATTATGAGGCTGTGTGATGTCCTTGATGTGGGAAAAGATGGCCCAAACTCCAAAGGGTATTTGGAATGGAGGGTTGGAATTTTGTTGATGTTTTTGGCTATTGGTTTGTCATGCTTTCACAGTCAGTTGTGTCCCTTTTTTTCTTACAGTGGATTCATTCCCCTGAATGTTATGAATGAAGTGCTGCTGTCAACTTTTACCAACTAAACTCAACACTATTATTGATGTTATACAATGGTGGGGAACTTAGTATTGGTGTTATCCAAGGATGGGTCGTGCTATCGAAGCCTTCTCGAACTTTGTCCTCTTGCGAAGCCCAACGGTGCCCTCTCGACTTGAACTTTGTCCTTCTACAAAGTCCAACTGTGTTCCTCTAGTCTTTGGTGGGACGGTAGATGCTATGGCTTTATGGTCCCTTAAGGGCTCTACTATTGGTCTGGAGTTTCTATGGTCATGCCCAGGAAAGGCTGCTATATCTAGTAGCTACCTCCACCACCCTTTTTCTTAGCAAACATTACTATAATTCTGAACATTTGTACGAATGGATTTTATAATCTTTTGACCACAAGTACAACCGTCTCACCTACGCTATTTTGTTCACCACTTTTAAGTGGGTGAATATTATCCTCTCTTGTACTGGTTTAAAAAATGAGTTGCAATGGAGTAAATTTTATACAAAACAAGTAGACCCCAATTTTCTACACTACGTAATGCACACTTAAAAAGGAAGATGAACAAAATCACAACCCATCTTACGTCTAATTTATCTCATTTTTCCTCATGAATCTACTAAAACTTGTACATTTTCCTTTTCTTTAATGGCCGCAATAATAGAGTAATATGAGATCCTCAAAATACCTTCAGCTGTTCAGCATGTGAAATACAGATATTTTGATGTTCTATTGTCCTAGTCTTTAAAGTGGGGTAGTCCAAACAAAATGGACCCATTCAAATAAAATGTCCAAGGTTCACCCAGAGTACAATGCCCCCACCTCAAACTAGGCATGACAGCCACTCGTTCAATGGTTCAATACCAAGGGTGATCATCGGACCAAGCCTGCTGGGCCGAACGGGCTTTTCTGATAAGCCCGACAGGCTTGACTGGGGTTAGACCGATTAAGTCAGGCCCTACCCAACAGCCTTGATCCTGGCAAGCTGCGGGATATGCCGGTGGGGGGCCGTGGCCCCATACTACCCACTTCAGTTGCCACACTCTCCCCCATGACCCAAAAAGAAAAGCATAGGATCACATGGCTTTGCGTTTGATGTCTAAGGATTGCCCCAAGATCGCTGAATAACGTCTTCTCTATTCCCATGGCCACTTTTGGTTTTTGAAAAGTTCTGAATAGTTCGAATTTGGAACAATAAGCCACAATGCCAGTAGAATGGTTCCTGCATGTGATAAAAAAAGAAGAAGAAGAAGAGGTAGTGGTTCTTGTGCATAAAACTGTGCATAGCTCTATATTTCCATTGACATCTACACAAAGCAAATATTATGCACCAAAATTTCCTGTATTATTACACCGTCAAAATTGCGTAAAAAATTAAATAAATTATACAAGAAATGAAGATCTCAAACCAAATGTAGCATTCAAAAACACCACCACCGCCACAACCTTTCTTTTTCTTTTCTTCTTCTTCAAATCAAAATTGAAAAACTATCATGCTCTCCTCCTACCCATAGAATTAGGATTCCCATCAAAAAGTCCCTCAATCATCAACTCAATATCATCACTCTGGTACTTAATATACTTCTCCGACTGCTTCCCCGACTCCAAATATTGCCTAAACCTCCCCAGGAACGATCGGTACGCAGGGATCACCACCGCTGATATGGACACCCTCAGCTCTGACTGCAACTGGTCGTCGTTCACCACCCACGTGCTCTGCGTCTTGTGTATCTCCTCGAACAACATGTTGAAGTTCTTGAACTTCTCCTTCACCACCGGCTTGTACACCTTCCCGTTCACTTGGCACCCATCGTGCCCTATGCATTGCAGCAGTCTCCCCCAAGTCTCCCTTTGGTAGTTCTTATGGTACTGCCTCACCGCAGTGGATCTCATCCTGTACCACGTGTCCCCTACCGATTGGAGGATTTCGGTGGACCCTTTAATTTTCTGATTTATGTAACGACCATTATTCATTAGGAATATGTAACGCAACGAGGGATCCCTGTATAATCTTGATTTTGCCTCCAGATTTTCGTCTAATAACTCCACAACTGTTATCAGCTGCATCGAAAACGGCGACGTTGACTTGTCGAGATTGTGGGGTTTATCGGATTTGGTGGTCGAAGATAGCGATCCTGCCAGAATGTGATTGGTCTGGAAAATCTGCTCTAGGGTGTCCTTGTATTCGCCGGCGTACTTTAGATAGTTCATGACGTAACGGGTGAGGGGGTGGATTGCGCCACCCGGGACGGGCGTTTTCGCCGCGTCCCCCTTGATCGAGTTTTCCAAGTCGCAGAATATGTACACGGCGGCCTCCCCTATCCGGTCCCCGGAGGCGGAGATCTCCGACCTCAATTCACCGCCGGATTCCTCCGAGGCTCTGTCTTCGATGGACGGAACCAGATCGCGGAGGGCCTCGTACATGTCGAGGTACTTGAACAGCTTCTCTGCCGACCGCCGCGTCAGGACGACGGCGTCCACGAAGTTGAGGAGCTGGATTATGACAGCTCGAGCGAGGTTGCTGAAGAGGCCGATAGAGATCGCTCGATTCTGAGAGAAGACGGCGTCGCAGAGGCTCCGTTCGCCGGGGAAGAGGACCGCCGCGCAACGTTTAACGGCACTTATCCATCTCGAGATGTCTCCTTCCAACGCTTCCCACTGCATTCTCTGGATCTCTTCGATCGTGACCCAATTGAATTCGGTACATCTCAACGCTTCGGTGAACGCGTTTCGCCGCACTATGCTGTACACCTTACAGAAAAATAGACGCAGAATTTCAACATCGGATGGGCAAACTATTCATTGGAATTATAAGAATATAATCATACATAGATGTAGATACATTCATATCCATTTTTAACAGTACAATCCCCTTCGGATCAAGTGATTTCATGAAGAAAAAGTTACGAATTTGTGCCACAATAAAATAAACCTTGCGTTATACACATTCTTCAATCATTTGTCACCAATTCTTCTAAACAAGCCACGAGGTTCTCCTTTTTATTCTACTTTTTTTCTCTCACCAAATTCTACAATCGAAAAGAATTCTTAGCTTTTTATGAAGAATATTAGGTCGACGAACTAATATAATTCTAATTTTAACATGTTAAGAAATAACTAATGATTGTAAAGAAATTTCGGTTCTGATTAGAAAAGAAAGGAAAATTAAAATTTTTTTCCTTCTATTGTTTGGTTAGAAAAGAAAAAGAAAAGAAAATAAAGATTTTAAGGGAAGTGAATAGTAAATTTTTTCTCTCATTTTCTTTTCCCTTTCTTTTCCTTTCCCTATGTTCCAAAGAGAGCCTTCAAAAAAAGGAATTTTTTTTAATGTTTTTAAGAAAAAAACTATATTTATGATTCTAAAGAAATTTTAAAGTTTGAATAGGACGAATCCGCCCTTCGGTCCGTCCTCGCACCTGGCAGCACTCCGTCTCGTACCCTGCCGAAACCATCGCGCCCGCGATTCTGCCCATCCTCGCCACCGCCTCCGCCGAATACCCTGGAAACTCCGGCTCTCCTTTATTCGGCTCCGCTTCGTGCAAAGTACATCGATCCGATTCCTCCTTCATCGTGTCCTCGTCCGTCGGTCCTTCCAGCAGACCTCGAAATTCCTCCTCCAAGAACAACATCGCTCGCTGCAGCACCACGCTCATCCGATCCAGCGACGTCGTTTTGACGGCCCCTGCCTCGAAGTCTCCGAACGCGCTGGTCAGCTTGAACACGCGCAGAACCGATTCCAGAAAGCGCGCGTCCTCCTCCTCTGTTTTGCCGAACTTGTTCCCGCCGTCCGCCGTGTAATACTTCACGATCTTCGACTCGATGATCTTCGAAAACGTCTCGACGGCCTCATTCGGCACGTCAGGAGGACTCGATCTCCGATCGATCGAAGACAACGTGGACGTGAATTGGTCGATGGATAGGGAGATCTCGTCGGCGTCGCGATCATCGACCGGCTCGACGGTCTCCCGCCAGGCGGTATCGGCGTAGGAGGCATCGGAGATGTCGGAGGTTTTAGGGCTGGTGATGACCTCGCTCTTTCTGCGAGCGTGGCGGCCGATGAAGCTGCCGGATTTCTCAGGATGGTACGTCTTCTCCATTCTTCGCAATCAAATGCGTCTTTATTCCGCGGAATTTATTCAGTTTTCGATTTCTTTGAAATTCTTTTGGGATTGGAATAGAGAACGGGGATGGAATCGGAGGATTAGGAGCTGGAAATGCATCGTTGTTTTGCGATTGGATTTGGTTTGGTTTTCATTGATTTGGGAACTGGTCGTTTCTGTTTTCGGAAATGTAGGCCGTATATTTTTGTTGGTGGTAGTTGACCGTTGGCCAGGTGGTTATTAGAGTTTGTGCTTCTTCAACTTTTTTTATAAAAAAAAAAAAAATCTTTCACACTCTAAAGCTGCGTTCTTGTAAATTTATTTAGTTGGAACTTATTTCGATAAGACGAATCGAAAAAGTATAAAAACATGGACCGATATTGAAAAAAAAAATGGGAATGACTTCGGTGTCCTCGGTCATTTTGGGGACACCGTAACTTTTGGCATAATAAAACCATTATAAGTATAACCAAATTCATTACAAGCATAACCAAAACCATTATAAGTATAACCAAAACCATAACAAGACATAACTTGGTTGGTTATGCCTTGATTGATTTTTGGTTATACCTTGATTGATTTTTGGTTATGCCTTGGTTATGCCATGTTATGGTTCTATTATACTTATAATGATTTTTGTTATGCTTATAAGGGTTCTGTTATGCCAAAAATTACGGTGTCCCCAAAATGACCGGGGACACCCTAGCATTATCCAAAAAAAATCATACAAGGAAACACTTTAAACAAAAAAGATAGCTGTTTGTACTTTTTTCGTTTATACTGAACTTTTTTTTGCATTTGTTCATAATTTTTTGCTTTTCAGATTTCTTTCGTCGAGACAGATGATCAATAAAAAAAAATAATGCAAATCTAAAAAAATTAAAAAAAATCGAATAAAACACATAAAACGAAGACAACAAATAAGTTCACAAGAACTCATCCTAAATGTTTGTAATGTGGCAGACACTGAATTTATGTCCAGCAGGGGGTCCAAATCGTGTGTACTTTCATATTGATAATAAAAAATATATATTCTATAAGTATACTAGTGTTTATCCCTTCCCTATAGCACTACGCACTCTGGTTGGAATTGTCCATGCCTAAGGCACTTGCTAGCTAATGGCTCAAACACTAAATTGATTCATTAATGTGTAGTATGTAATCCTCTTCTTAGTGACACAAAAGAGAATTACTCGTACATACGACACTCCTCAACTAAACTTTTAAGCTAGTTACAAAGAACTATCAATTTGCGTATAGGGTTTTGGAATTGGAAGATCGGTTGCATTTATGCAATTACTACAAAAAGAATGTGGGCACTTATATTATATTTGCAAAGTTCCTTTGCACAATTACAACAAAGAATGTGGTCACTTACATTACATTTGCAAAGTTCCTTGTCAACCCTTAGAGTAAATGAATCTCAACCCTTTGTTCAACTTGTATTTATGTGGTCTCTATTTTATTAGGTAGATGTTGTTACTCACAAGATATGAAGAATGGACGATATCATGTTTATGTACATAGCGACCACTTAGTTTTATATGTGCAACCTAAAATATATTGATAACTTGAAATTTTGGGAATATTTACCCCCCACATAGAAATTTTAAGAAACTTTTTTCACTCAAAGGATTTGCAGGGGCTAATCCCATAAAAAAAATTTAATTAACCTAAAAATTAGTATAATACGCGAGATAATTTCGAGTTGTGCAGGGGCTTGGGTCCCCCGTGCACGCCCTTGGGGCCTCCCCTGACATGATGTATTTGGACCAGTTTACATCAATTAATTTTTACTATTAGAAAATCAAATTTTATTTTTTTATCGTCCAATAGTGGGGATTTGATTATCCAACAAGAGGTGATAGCACTTTGGATGTTTGGATCCTGTGATGTAGAAAACAAGAGCAAAACCTAAGTCCTATATATGCTAGTATGCTTTACTAATTTAGTTATTAAAATAAACTTTATTACCTCATATATTAGGATTATGGAAAATACGATTTGCAAACCCACCACAAGACAAACTTGAAAGCATATTTTTAAAAAATAGACGTGTTAAAAAACTATTCGATTAGGTCCAACTAAAGATTAATCGGTGATTACTAATTAATATGCATCGATTAATCACTCGAAAATGGTCAGTCGCCGGATTAGCACCTATCAACTTTTTAGAACATTGGATACAATTAGAGGTGGCAATCTGGAGCCCATGTTTCCTCTATTAGTCGGACCTAATAGGATAGGCCCCACTAGCGAATCGCGCATTAATTCCTCATATTAGAACACTGTACTTATGTTATGGTATCATAGCGACCCATGTGCATATTCAATATCAAACAAGTTTTCTTGGTCAATTTATAATCGACATCCAAAATGGAAAAAATTTGTATTCCGCCATGAATGATCAGCTCGATGATTAACTTACCAGGTATTGAACTGTTATCTTTAACCTATTCAAAAGCATTAATTAGGTTATCAAGGAAATCATTCTTGATTTATATACAAGGAAGACTTGTGTTTATATACTTCTAGTTATATACCAGATAAAAGTTTTATATACTAGAAACATGTCTTGCGGTAATTTATTTTCCATTGTTTCCATTCTCTGTTTTCTCTGTTATAAACTTTAGGAAGCATTTTATTATCTAACAAGCATATATACCCAAAGAGTTACAGAAAACTAAAGAAATTAAAATTCGGTAAAAATAAAAAACAAGTGTTTGAAGAGGCATAACATTTTTTTATTTATAACCTCAAGAGAGCATTTTCGAATGTTGTTGCCCACAAAAAATAAAATAAAATTAATGCACCATTACGAGTATAATACGCATTTGTTTGTCATTCTTTCTTATCACAGAGTACATTGATTTCCAAACCTTTAGAGAGTCCTTCAGGCTTCAAAACAGCACAGCTGCAGAAAAAGCTGAACTCTATTCAACAACTAAAACTGATCTGTCATTTCCAACAAAAAATTTACAACGAAGTCCAGGAAGAAAAATGAATAAGAACTGCAAATTAAGGAAACTGTTAACAGTTCAACTGGGATTGATTAGCAAAAGACAAGGCTTTGGTCGATGAATCTTGTACATTAATCGTAAGGACGAGGTCTAACAAAAAGTGACACGTTTGCTTACGGTGGAATACCACATCCTCCGGAAGTCGGGAAGACATTTTTTTATGGCCGTATGCTGCTCTTAAGCTCAAACCTCGTGAAAAGTCTAAATACTTTCCCAATGTTGACCATGTATACATTAATAAGTGCCGAAATATGTATATTTAGGCCCTCTAATTTGTACTTGCTAGCCATAGTTATACATGTGATGCTTGTTCAGTCTCCTTGGTGCTTTCAGGTTATCCGTGTGATTTCTGACACTCGTGCATCAACTTAGAATGTTCAAGTCAGTTTGGGGGTCAAAGTGAAAGTTCTGGTAGTCAGTGCCCCAATCTTCCGACTTTCTGATGTTCTGGGTGCTGAGAGTAACTATTACTCCAAATTTATTTGTTGTTTAGGAAGGATTTGACCTAAAAGCATAAATAGGAAACCTGTTTAGATAAAGCCCTAACCAAGTAACTATATATGCATATTTTTTTTATTAATTTACGGTTTCACTTATCAAAATGATGGTTGTATAACTTTGAGACTTGTTATTACTCCTATAATTCAATCTTATTTTTCCCATCGAGTGATTATATTTTTGTTTTCTGCGATTAGAAATACAAATGTTAAATAAAAAATAGTCTTGCACATGGAATTGAAAATTGAGATATCTATGCCTAGAGAAGATGAGTCGTGCCTAGATTAATTAGTTATAGAATCGAAGACGATTCATGCCTATCGAGGATAGGTTATGCCTGGTTCTCAATCGCATGAATTCTCTTGGCGATGTCTCTAGGGCTTTTACCTTCAAGTGAATCAATACCGTTTTGATAATTGACTTCCGTAATTAGTACGATTATTTGGTTACGAAGTAGGGTGGATTCGAAACCCTAAGGCCTCTCCAATCCTTGAACTCAGATTTAATATAGTCTTCAATTACTTCGATTATTTTCATTAACAAAACTCCAGTCTATTTCTTGAATTAAATTGGGAATTGATTTTGAAACATAATAAGTTAGCCTTTTGATCCCTATGATACCTAGACTTTAACCACTATTCTATTTGAATAGAGGTTTTTAATCATTTTTATTATTCATTTTTCATGTGAAAAACAACCTACTCCGTACATACACAGCTCACTGAACATGTAAAGACAAGTAATCTTGTATACTTAATTGCATAAGTGGAGGTAAATTTTAAAGGAAAGAGCGTGAAGACCTGCAAAACGAAGGTAATGGCTCAGATGAACAAAACCTGCAACATTCCTCTACTCATGTATTGGGAAAAGCAAATTAAAATAAATACTAGACATTAACCCATCATTTTTAGGGAAAATGGCGGACCAGGACGTGTTTTAATAATTAATACATTTTAAGGACATGCTAAGAACAATTGTTAATGAACAAAATGTCCTTAGCGGGTATTAATTATCAAAACATGTCATTGGCCGTCATTTTCCCTCATTTTTATCATTGAAGTACTCCATATATATATATTTTCTACTAAAAATTCATGTTTTTGAGAAACTCATTAAAGCCCCTTCTTTTAATCCCATCCCTGATAAACACACTTGGGCTGCTACTGTAACTGCATAATAAAAAGGGATAACTTCGAAGGGACGAAAAAGAATGCCTTAATGAATGCTAACCAAGAGATTCTCGCAACTAAAACATTGAGGTTTGGCAAACTGTTGCGCAAAGCATATGAAAAAACAGAGAGCTATGAATTATGTGAGATGTAACACTAAACAATTGGTATCTGACATCTTTCTTGTATTTTTCCCAAACATGTTGCTGAATTAATTTCATTCATTGGAATAACTTCAACAGCTGTGATCGAGTACATCGATCTCCTTCAACCCCGCCTTATCGGTAAGAACAAGCATCTCACCATTTGGAAGCTCTGAAGTGACGATCAAAATTCAGATGCAAAGTAACAAATGATAATCTCACATATTATGTTGGAAGGCACAAATGACTAGTTTATTCTCTAAACACAAATTACACACTACTTAGAAGTAAAAGAGTATCAAAACAGATAAAAACATCAAGGTTGAACCAGGAGTAACCGGAGAATTGCAAATTGATACTAGTGGCTCTCCGCATATACCATATGCAGCCGCTCAAAGCCAAATAAGTCCCACACGTTCCAGTGTTATTGTGTATGTTCTGCCACAGTTGTGTGTCAATTTACTGTAGCTTGGAATCTACAAGACTACGTGTAGAACTTACAGTCTTTTTCCAGATATATGGACATCTTCATGGGCATTACCGAACTAAAGTCCAAGGACTCTGCCAACAGAATATTTTCACCCATAATCTATCAAGTAAAATCAAACAGATTTAAACCAAAAAAAAACAGCAGGAAATAAGACTTGAATAAACTTACCACTGCCATTTTAGCTTATCCTTGACACCATTACTTTTCACTCTAAACCACTCGTAATAGCAATCTCCTTTTTGTTAGAGATTTTCAAAATAAAGGAGTCGTTGTTTTGGTTTTGTAAAAAATTCCTTGTTTCCTTAGAATGCTTGTTTTTCCTTTTTGTGAGCTTTGTCCCACATTGGATAGTTGAGAGATGTTGGAGTGGTATATATTACGAAACATTTCTAGACCATAGGATCTGATCCAACGGTCAGATTGGATCGGGTGCGTATCCATTCTCAATGGATGCGTAGTGGCCTATAATTAGACCACTACTTGTCAGAATCCAACAGACAGAAAATCCGAATTTCTCCCACATCTCTCTCTATATTTTCTAGCATTCATTCTGCGTTCTGTTTTGCTGCAGAAAATAGAACACAGTGATTCTCGGTTCTTATATTCGTTCAGGCAGGTATTCTGTTTGTTTCGTTAGTGCAAACGAAAACGGAAAGAACTTCGAGTTCGGGTTTCGATTTATCTTGAAGGCAGATTTGCTGTAACCCTTTGCATACCAACTGGTGGGGGCAAATACTGTCTTTAGGAAAGCGACATCGTCGTGACTCGAAGCGTATTACAGGTTTGGTGGAGATTTCGTCAACATTTCAGATTGCAGCGGCCAATTTTTCCAACACTTTTTCCCTAAAGCAAGCCTTAATTATGCTAACATCAGAACTACAAATTAAGGCCACAACTTCTACCTGTCCACAATATTACGGTAGACAAATGGCTCACCCTACGCTATAAGATGCAATGGAGCTCAAATGTTGTCCTTCCACGAATGATCGAAGAAACTGAAGTGAAGGTAGGTGGCCCTGCAATAGCACGTCATAGTCAAATGAATTGCACTGTCAATTATTTTCCTAGAAGAAAAGAAACATATACAAGCGTCCAAATAGACTAGCAAGTGTTTTAAAAGGCTCTGGCACCAAGGTCTCTTGGAGCCTACCTGCAAAGTGCGAGGCGAGGGGAGGAATTCACCAAACATCAAAGATGACACAAGTCAAAGCAAATGAGGAGACATAGTGAGCAAATTAGGCAATATGCAGCGAAAAAACACGACTCCAATATGTCCACAGCAGCAAGCAACGTACAAACCAAACCTAAGGGTTTTTCAAACTGATTAGCTTCAAGAAATCTGCAACGTAAAGATGCCTAAAACTGGGAGAACAAAGTAATAGAAATAATCATCAGAAACGAAAGAAAATGTATTTTAGCTTCCCCTTCCCAACAAAGGTTATCTATCAGAAATTATGCATCTGTAAAGAAGATCTAAGCCACATGCAAACCTCCCCCCTCAATCAGTGAAACAAGTGGAAAGCCCTAGATAAACTGTGAAACAGGAAGGGGAGAGGATATCGAAAGAAACCCTTTGTCCAGCATAGTCCAACAAAGAATCCTAAAGTACTGCACCGGTTCTGAACCACTGACCCAATAATTAAAGCCGATAAGCATTTGTCAAATCCAGAACAACTTGTCAAGAAGCAGCAATGGAACAACTTGTTAGGAAGCAGCGATGGAAATTTCAAAGAAATCAAAGAACTGAAAAGTTAATGGGACACATAACAACTTGACTTGAATTAGTAGTCAAAAACATCATATAAACCTGAAACTATTTACAGAAAATGCCTGAGAGCGCCCACAAGATAACATATAGGGAACAAAACAAAGAATCCACAAAAACCAGTTTCAATAACTTATTACAATTTACAATATGGCGTAGTTCTAAGAAACGTGCATACTCTCTGACCGCTTTAAGTGACGGGCAACAAGCATCTGCATATATATAACATAAGATAACATGATTAGAGAAACATCAAAACCTGCATGCAACGGGATGAAAAGTTTTCTACAACGCTCAAGATACACATACAAATAAAAGAGGACACAGCATGACAGATACTGCAACATAAATAGATAGCTATAGAGGCCAACAAAAAGGAGAGGTGGAAAAAAGGAAAGAACCACTTAAATAGATCACTATAGAGGCCAGCAAAAATAAAAGGTGATAAAAAGGGAAGAACCATAGCAATGTACGCAACGACATGGTGGATATGCACTTACCCATCATCCCGAAACTGTAGGCCAAAATAAATAGATGAAAGAGAACAAACACACACAAAATCCAGTGTCAGTCAAGGTCCCTCCTGTCCACAAAAAGTGAGACTCAAACTGTCGCTAAACAGTTGTTAATTATAAACAAAAGTGTATTCTTCTTTCTTAATCATAGAATCTTCAGGAAAGCAAATAATTTAAAACCACAAAGGCAAAGTTTTATTATGACAAAACCCATATCTCTCCAACATGTACAAGTACCCAACACAATACTGAAAGGAAAAAACACATGTCAGACCACATGACATACCATGACAATCCAACGATAGACAAAGGGTTGGGTATTTGTGAGTGTGTATTGTTTCTTCCTACATTCCTTGTTCGTCAATCGAAGATATAGTAACCACCCAAGGGCGGAAGTACACCCTCCATGGGTTGGGCTATAGCCCAGGTCCACTTTAGAAACTCCCTCTAAAAAAATTATAAATATCTAAGTTTTTACTAGTAGTGGAGTCAGAATTTTGATCTGAAGAAGCTGGCTTAATAGTTATATATTCCATCCGTCTCATTTTTATTGTCTTTTTTTTTTGTGTCAGTTTTCAATAGCTTATATCTTCCAATGTGATTCTCTAAAAATATGTAATATGGATTTTATTTGATTAATTTCAATTTGTTCTATATGCAAAGTTGCCAAAATTATGAAAAATATTATCGATTAAAAGATAAAGGCAATAGACACAAAAGTGATAAAAAAAAAAAATAATGAAAATGGGATGGAGGGAGTTTTTTTTGTCGGAACATATACTTATTATTATATATCATAAAGTGTTTGCTTTCCAACACATTTGTTCATTGAAATAATTTTAGCCTAATGTAGTTAATGTATACCAATCATTTTGTATTTTTCCTTAGGTTATTTCAACAGTCACGTTTTTATTTTTTATTTTTGGAAAAAATTGATAAATGAAAATATAAATATCCGATTTTTTATCAAATCAAATGAAACCAAAATTATTATGATTATAAATACCTATACATGAATAATTATCGATAATATTCAAAATCAAATATAAAAAAATAAAAAATTTAAAACTCTGGGTCAGGGACCCTCCGGCCCAACATAGCTACGCCCCTACTTTTTAGAAATTCTAAAATATCTAACTTTGGAAGCTCTTAAATATCATTGTGAAATATCTAAAGTTTTTTGTGAGAATTAATCATATGTGTAATTCTAGAATTATCTCAAAATTTATCTTGTATGAAAATATCTTTGTACTAGAGCTTTCCATGAAGTAGTATAAATAGGGATAGATTCTAGCTATTTTGTACCAATCCAAAAAAGATTTTGAGTTCAAATGTAATGCAAATATTATCCTTATCCGCTCTTGTCTTTAGTATTTTTCCTCTTCCAAAAATCTTGAATGTATTTTAAGATACACAATACGTATTTGATACGATTTATAATATTGAAAAAAAATTTGCCCAACGTAAAATTTGTTTTGGAGTCCAGGATAAAATCAATTTCTGGTTCCGCCCTTGTAACCACCCAATGGTAGAACAAACTTTGAATCGAGATTGCCCCTTATGTGTTCACGAATCCCCTCGGCGGCCTCTTGGGAGATGCTTTCCTCCGGATTCATCCAGCCAGCGCAAGAGACGAGCTCTACTATGTCCCTCTCACTAACCTGGGTGTCGTCATCCTTAACTAGATCAATTCCTGTGTAGACATACTTGAGAAGGACAATTCCCACAAACCGCATCAACTCACCAGGCGGGAGAGGAAGCAGTGGAACGGAGGTTGAGATCATCTTGATATTGAGCAAACAACTTGAATCATAGCGCCCCTTCTTGTTTATGGCGAGATCCGGACCATAGCGCCCCTTCTTGTATATGGCGAGATCCGGATCATTCACCATCATATCCAGACTTCTACACTAGGGGTCAATAATAGTGGATGACTGCAAGTTAGGATGGCGATAGGATTGTTGAACCAACAAATCAAACCTTAGATTTGCATCTCTAAGAACACCTTTTACAGTAATTATAACGAAATCATTCTAATCCTTCAAAATTGCACTCACACTACGGAGAACACCGTCCTCCAATCCAAATGAGCACCCCACCTTAAGGAGAGGTTCCCATCAGCTACGGGGCTTCAATGGTGAGATGCTGAATTTCAAGCAATTTTGACGCAAATCGGAGCGCAAGGAGATGGAGCGATAGTGGCGGGAGGCAAGTTGGATTAAACATTGTCGGAGGGTTGTTGTAGTGCCTAATCAATTTGTCTACTCAAAAACTTGAGCAATAACCGGTCGGGGATTGGCCGTGAAAGCCACGGCATCACATTGGAAATACTCAGAAGAAACATGTACCCTGCAGACGAGGCTTGCAAAGCGCTTGGATATGAGATACGGCATCATGGCTTTAAGGAAGGAATACGTCATCATGGCTTCAAGGAAGGAAGATAAGGGAGGGAGAAGGATTCGCAACCGAGATTGGGATTTACAAGATGAGCCTCACGGTCAAGGACACATTCATTAACAGTGAAGATCCAAAGCAACGCCTACCATGAATCTTTGGTACGTCGATAATATACAACTTTTTCCTTTCCGAACTGAAGAAATACTTGGCGGTGGGCAAGGGCGAAGAAATACGTGGCGGTGGGCAAGGGCGAGAGGTTGCCTTCAGCGCTGCTTTGTGGCATCGACGCCATCAACGCTTTGAGGGAGCATCAGCAAGGGAAGCCTAGGAATGCCCAGATTGCAGATTTTCTTGTAGGAAAAAGCAGATCTCCACTAGATCGCTGTAATCGCGAGAAAATCTTCAATAGCACCTAATCGATTTCCGATGGCTTGCATGATTTCACATGGCAGCGAACCCCAGTCGGCAGAAGTCATCCCTCTAAACCCTACCAATCCAGGAAACAGATCTTTGGGAATTTCCGTTTTGACCCGGAAAAAAAAAAAGAAAACAGATCTCTAGAAGGGCAATATCAATACGGTCTCGCTATTATCAGCCAATTAGGCTGACAATAAGTACACGAGAAAACAAGAAAAATACGTAATTTTGTGTATTTTTTGCACACTTTAATACACAGTCATACATTTATTATTGTCAGCTTATTGGGCTAATTTTAGAATTTTCCAACCTGAGACACAATAGTGCAAGGGAAATAATAATACCAACATTGTTTTTGTTGGTGCTAAAATTTCAATGCATAAAAATCTTGTACATTGCAAATGGTACAAGCCTTTTATGCACTAGAAATTTGACATCAACAAAAATAATTTTGACACAAACAAAAACGGTTTTGACATTATCATTTTTCTGTTGTAGAATCCTAGAATCAGAGGCACAACTTATTGCCATTCATGGGACTTTTTAGCTGCAACATACCAATTCTACACAAGAACAAATCGTATCACTTCTCTGCACACGGTTTTCCAAAAGTTTTCTATTCAATTATTAATTTTATTTCTTTTTTATATTTGATCTCCACTCATTATCCAAAAAATCTTACTTAGAACTCAAACCAAACAAACTACTTATAAAGATTTTGGAACCTTAAAATTTCAAAATAAGGTCTATAATTCGGCTCCCGTGTTTACAAAATCCTAACTCCTTTTTAACTGATGCCATTGCCATCACTACGGCACTTGATGGGGAAACGTGGGACATTAATCTGGGCTCATTGCTCTTCCAACTGAAGTCTTGATGGCCTTAGACAAGCCACTAGCCTGGACTTTCTAGCTTCTTTATTATAATAATTCCAGAATATTCTGGAGGCACACTTTGCATAACCCGAGCCCAAGTTCAAGCCCAAACCAATCACGGTTCTGGGGCATAAAGGCAACCTGGGCCCAAGCACTAAGACAAGGAAACTAACCCACGCCACAACTCCAATAGGGGATGGCATGGCCAAGTGTAGTTTCACGAAGGAAGATGATAGTTGATCTTTTACTACTCCCTCAGTCCCATTTTCATTTTTCATTATTATGTTTGTCTCTTTTATATCTTTTACCTATATCTTTTAGTGTGGATTTTGAAAAATATGCAATATGGATCTTGTTTGATAAATTTCGATTAGTTCTATAATACAAAATTTTCAAAATTATGAAAAATATTATATAGATTGAAAGATATAAGTAATTAAAAAAATAACACGCATTTCAAAAATGGACAATAAAAATGGGATGAAGGGAGTACTATAATTTGTTTGGTCGTGCCATTAATTGTAGCAAGGAAGATGGAGTAATAAAGGGATATTTTCTATAGCATACCACATATTCTTGTGGGGGTCCTCACACTAAGTCACAGGTTCCAAAAAATGTGTGATTGAGGTGAGGCTTGAAGAACCATACGGCGGGGCCCAGGGTCGACAACTCTCAAGTCCCTCCAGCCTCCACAACAACTTGGCACTTGTCGGTGAAATCTATATATATAGACGACCGAATGTTGTTAGTATGTTAATTTTTGTTAGAATATTACGAGGGACAATTCTGTGTTCATAGCAGTTGAACCCCATATTACAAGACTATTGGGTCAAACCCCAAAGTCAGTGAAAACTATATAGGATTTGGATACTCTTCAGTTCTTAATTTAAAAAATTGGTCTTAGATCTATTATGTGAATTTCATAAGTCCACAAGTCCACCTATTAATTTTGTAAGGTGTCGAGTCTTAAATCTGGATATTTGGACCATTTCCAGTCCTTAATTTGGATTGGACGGGACAATACAAATATGGATCATCTGTTGCTGCAATTAATCGTTTGGATTTGGGCACTCTTGTAGGAGCTAGTAAATTTAAGTTATTGATTATGTCAATGTTTTGGTTCAAATTTGAATTGTCTCGCCTGATCCAAAACTCAGACCGGAGAAAATCTGCACCCATCAATACATTATCGGCCTTTTACATCTGTGGCACATTTATGAGGTCCAGTCCTGTTTCGAAACACAAACGTGAAAAATCTTCTTTAATCAAACCCCAAAGGCCGGCGAAGACTGCTTCGGAAAATGAGAGGACTATCGGCGGCAATCACGGCTCTTTGAAAGCAAAATTTGAAAAATCAGTTACTAAAAAAACATTTGTAGTTAGAAAATAAAATAGCAGTAGTTGGCTGCAATCATGAAGGCCAATGTGGTAGAAGTGTAGAACCACATGGGTAACCGCCCAAGCCGTTAAGAACAACTATAAATTAAGGTCATTTTTTTTTTTTTTTTTTACGAAGGAAACCTCCCACAGTAGGCCAATTGGACCCGACCGTAGAGCATAAATCTCCGGACACTCCGAAGCAAACCACCGTTCCAACCCTCTACGTAAATCTTGGTACCGCCGTAGAGAGGAGTCGGACCCTGCCCAACTCTAGGCAAAGTCAATCCCTTTTCACTGGGGCTAGCCCAAGGGTGGTGGAATTATCAGTTTGTTCCTTCATAAGTCCTAGATTGGAAATTTTACCGGTGTCTTACAAACTCTTGTAAGGTTTGGTCATGCCGAGCTTAATTTGGTTGGACTTTAATCTAGCCGGCCTCCCAGATTCCATTAGCGAACGATGAAATTGAGCCTGTAGAGATTAATTGATGTGAACGTAATTTGATCGGACTCTTTGAGCTATATTAAAAAACAAAAATCTAATGTAGGGTTTATGTAAAAAGATTACTATAAATTAGCCCACGGTAGTTGAATATCAATCAACGCCACATGTTTCTGTTGTTGGATTAATTCCGTTAACGAGCTAAAACCGCCTCCACTGCACGATTTTAAACACTTGACACAAAGGGGTACATCACGTAGTCTATTTATAACCGGATAATTGGATGTACAGTTCAGTTTACGCGTATCTCGATTAATTTCGGAATCTGAAATTAACAACTTGTCTAATCCTCCACTAGTTTCAAGGTTTAAAATGTTTGGCCTCTATATGATTTGAACATGCAATCTCATAGAAGACAATTACTATTAAGTTTCTCATGCCCACTTACCCAAAATCCTTGGGATTCTTGGGATTGGATCTGTCACATGGGAGAAGTTTTTGGGTGCCGGGTACCATAATTGTTTCACACACGTGATACTCCGTCGGCAATTCCGGCCGTCCAGTCCAAACGTGTTTTAGACGATCTGGATTTTAGAGACAGAAAAAGAGAAGAGAGAGTGGTCGGGTGAGGGAATAAATTTGGATCGTCCAAACTTGGGTCACTAACGGGCACCGCCACGAAGTACCTGCTTGACACTCAAAAATTTCTCGTCACATGGTTGCCCCGTATAATAAGGCATTCTGCTTCTGTTTTTATTTCATAGGTTATCCTTTTGACCGTTAATGGTGGGAAAGTCTACACACAAACACAGTAGTTTACTATATAAGACAATATTTACCAGACTCAAAGAATCTTAATAAAATAAAGGTAAAATCAAACAAGAAAAATGTTAATATTTTTTACTTTTTAGGTTAACAAAAAGTCAAAACATTCCCAGTCTCGAAATCATGAATCTTTGAAATCTTATCCAACGTCAATGATCATATGTTTTCCTCACCCCACTTTGGCAGAGAAATTATTCTATGCTCGTAGAAGCGGTAGAGCAATGCTCGATTCCGCCTCGTACAATAGTCTTTGAGACTCACACACTTGAGGTGGTACCCACACATTATTGCGACTATAGCGTTACTAGACCATGAAATATTCTTTTTTTGCTTACCATTCAAACTAGGCCGACAAAAAGATAAAATCTAAAAACATATTATTTCTAGGTTAACAAGAAGTCAAAACATTCCTATCTTGTATCGTATTTTAGAACTAAAAAATTGAAAATACGTGTAATCTTTCAAATCTCATCCTACGTCAATGATATGGTTTTCTTCACTCTACTTGGCAGAGAGATTATTTCATACTCGTAAAGCAATGCTCTAATCTCTTACAACTGTATTAATTTAAGACTCACGTACTTGGGTGGTAGCCACAAACTATTAGTATGAGTATAGCATTACTTTAGGAGCAAGGAATAATTTTTCTTTTCTACCATTGAGAGAGAGAGAGAGAGAGAGAGAGAGAGAGAGAGAGAGAGAGAGAGAGA